>QJPP01000468.1:600000-941003 GCA_003996215.1 Jaltomata sinuosa
CTTGTAGAAATTATTGTGAAGTTTTCCATGATAGTAATGCTTCCACAAGAAAAAGAGAGAATGAACCTAATGAAAGTTTGACTAAATTTGAAGTAATTGTTGAGGGATTTGAGTGTGGTTGCACATTTGATTGCACCTTAGGTGTAGATGAATTGTGTTATACCAACTTCATTGATCCATCTTTGGTTGAGTGGTTGGATATACCTGTCATACAAAAAGTTCTCTATATAAATTTGGTGAAAGGTGGGTTGACAAAGAGGTGAAGATCATTGTTTACCATGAAAGTTATCAAGGGGGAATTTGGTGTGATGTCTATTCTTTGTCTACTTGTTTGGTGCGTTTAGGAGCTTCTTGGTTCAAATATAATAAATTTTGGTTTGATAAAAATTTGAGAAAGTTTGTGGTTGTAGATCGAATGGAACGAGAGTATGTCTTAACTCCTATCGCCATCAGGGAATCTTCAATAACAAATATGGAAGTCAAGAAAGTAAAAGTGAAGACTAATAACTTGAAATTTGATGTACAAAGTCATTCCAACATTCCAAGTTGAGTCTTTGAGACTTCTAGTGATTCTAAGTTGAAAATTGACGTGAAGAGTCATCTCAATAACACAAAGGGAATCCTTGGAGCTTATTATACTCCTAATGAAATGATTGAGAAAGAAAAAAAAGAGAGGAGTATAGGAGTGAATAGTGGCAACTCAAGAGATAAAAAAAGAAAGAATATTTTGAATGAAGTGAGTGAGTGGCTACAAGCACAAAGAAAAAGAGAGTTGAAAAATGATGGTGGGTTATCACAAGAAGAAAAGAAGAAAAGTGAGGCACGTGAGAGGAAAGAAGATGAGATAAGAGAAAAATAAGAAAGTGTGAATGAAAGACTTTCTTATTCTAACTCTAACCTTTTAAATTCTTGTTCTTCTAGTTTTTTTCCTTCTTTTGTAGGTATTCTTGAAGGAGAGCATAAAAAGAATGACTCAACATGGAAAGAAATTCAAGAATTGAATGAAGCAAGTAAAGTTGAGGCTACTTCATTAAGTAAACAAGTGAGTTTAAATTTTGAAATCAAGGTAAAGAAAGTACATTAAATGCTTATGAAGATAAAAAGGCTAATCCTAACTCTCTAGTTACTTCAAATGAACTTGCTAGTGACTTGAGTGTGAATGTTAGACCATTTTGTGATGAAGTTGATGATTCTTTACTTTGTGCTAATATGCAAATAGATGATGGTCATACACTAATTGAATATGATTGTGGAGCTAAAATTGTTATTGATTGCGAGCTTAAAGAATTTCAAGCTAGTGGTATGTCAATTATGAAATACATGAGATACAAAGTATTTTCTTGGATTCTTGTGATGAAGATGAATACATCTCTTCTTTAACTACTAGGAACACTAAAAATGTGATTGATGATGAATGTCTCTTTGCAAGTGAATTTGATTGTAATAACTATTTATCTTGTAAGAACATGAATATTATTTGTGATAGTACTCTTGAAATGGAGCATGGAAAGTGTGATGATATCCTTTTGAGTCTAAAGAATGTCAATATTTCAAAATATTTGACAATTTTTTATTTGGTGAATTTGTTTAAGATGGTTTGAAAGGTGATTCTTGTGTTGATAATTTGATTCATTCATGAAGTTGTCCTAATATTGATTGTGTGATATACATTGATTATAATTTAAAATTTGATTTTAAAAGTGTGAACACTATTGACGAACTCCAATTGAATGATTCATTCCTTGTTGACTTGTATGCACTTGATGAAAGTGATGATTCAACAATTAAAGAGTGCATAACTTGTAAAAGTGATTCTTGTGACTTAATTGAGGGTACTAGTGGTTTGGATGTTAGAAAGCTAACTCCCAAAATATTTGTTGAAAGCACACCTTGTGTTGAAAAGTTCTCTAAAAATGAAGAATGTCCATTAAAGAATGAGGGAGGCTCAAGTGATAATAGTAGTAAATTGATTGATGCTTGTTTTTATGTCAATTTATTTACTTACTCTAATCTTGCCTTTGAAGATGTTTTTTGGGTAAATTTTTTGAATGCTTCTAGAAACAAATGTAAACATGATTTAATTGAACCATCAAGAGAGGATCTACAAAGAGATAAGATACTTGAGAGGATCTTCTTGGGCTACAAAAAGGTTTGAGGTATCTTTATCTTCTAAAGCCAAGAATGATTTATTTGAATGGCTAGTACTTATTTTTGGGCTTTCTAAAACCATAAAGGTAAATTTCTATGCCTTTGATATTTATAGTAGCAACTTTGTTATGATTAGTGAAAATTCTTTAATATTGCTATTTGATTCATGTTGTGAGTTACTAAGTGAGAAATTTAAGAAAGTTTTTGGATTAATATTTGTGTTTGATCTCGAGAATGCATACTTGTGTTTAAGGATTATGAATAATAGTGTTAGTTCTCTTAATTTTATAATTAGAAGAGTACAATTTAATTGTGAATTGAGGAACTACTTGATCCAATTTGTTGAAGAAACTAGTTTTGACTTGAAAATTTTAATATCTAAAATTATTGATTTCTTTAACCTATTTTATGATTGTGGAATATTTTTGAGTCAAGTTCTTGATTCTATGCTTGAAAAGTTAATTTTTATGGGATTGCTTGATTGTTGGCTCTATCACAAAAGTGTGTATTTTTGGGAGTGGTATGTAACTTGTTTGGAAGTTAATTTTTTGCCTTGGGGTACTAATTCCCTTCTATGTTTTGCAAGGTTTGAATTCGAGGTCAAATTCTTTTCAAGAAGGGGAGAATGATGTAAGTTCGGAAAGTACTCATTGCATGGAAATTTCTACTTGACATCAAGAGTTTAAAGTGTTTCAAGAGAGTATGGAAACCAAGAATCAATCCAAGAAAAGATTAACATTATGTTTTGGATTCTTGTTATCGTAGTATGATGTACATATAGTTAATAATATTTATGTCTTTTCTTATCTAAGTAAAACCTAGTAGTATAAATAGAATAGGATGAGGATTATTTGAGGTAGATAATATTTTTAGGTGAATACTCTTGGTGAGTTTTATGGGTTGAATCCCTTTGTCTCTATATTGAATCTCTCTTGAATATCTTTTGGTAAGATTATTCATATATGAGTTGAATTCTCTTCTCCCTTAAATTTAATCATGTATTATTTGTTCAAATTAGAGAATTGCAAATCTATATTTGTTTGTCGCTAATTTACTTCAATTATGGGATTATTCCATTTTTTCTTCTCTATCTCACATTGATTTCTTGATTATCTCTTGAATCTCTCTATCTTGTATCTCATTTTACATCAGACAGTACGGTTTGTTTTCGTTAAGAACAATTCATGCTGTCAACTGTAGAAAAAGATCTGAGAGTTGTTAAAGCTCCAGTGTGAAAGTAAGGGTAACATGATGGTCCATTTTCTTAAAGTATGGACCATAATCCCATCCGTAGAAGGATGATCAGAGAACTATCAAATCTCAACGTGAGATTACAGCTAGATCTATGGTCCATTTTCTCAAAAAATGGTCTGTAGTCTCACCCATAAAAGACTGATCATAAAAACATAAAATTCTCATAAAAATTTTCATAGTTTGGAATACGGTCCATAATCCTGAAGAACGGATCGTAGAACCAGCCGTACATCCTAAATTTTCACGCGATTATATAAAGAGGCTTTAAGCATTTTCTCTCAACCCTAGGCGATGAGTTTTATCCTCCAAAGACTAGGTAAGTCTTCTCCTTCATTCCTCATTCTAAACTAACGATTCCTAGACCTATACTAAGGGTTGTAACACATCTCTTGATATGAAATCTTAGAATTCGTTGAAGGAATCATTCGTTAAGTCTCCAGATCAGATTCCACAGGTTCTCCATCAAATTTTAGAGCGCTTGAGGTATGTAAGTCTATCATAGTGAGGAATCATGTTCTTCCTCATGCCCTACTTCTAGAAGTCAGTTTCTAGCAAGGTTAAAGCTAGGGTTCTTACTCAAAGTCTATTATTTTGATTTCTCTATACCTCGAATTGTGTGTTGTTGATGTTATTGTTATGAGTACCAAAATTCATATCATTGGTGATCATTAATTGATGGTTCATGTTTAGTTTGTTCAATGGACCCAAGCATTGTTCATAAAAGTTATTTATATGCATTGGTTTCATGAATAAAGTAGTTTTCATGTTCTAAAGAAGTATTTCAAGAAAGATTTCAAGTCAAGTAAGTTTAAGCTTCAAGTGCATGATTTTATAATGAAAGTAAAGTTTAGTTTTAAATAAGTAATATTGAGAATAGGTTCAGAGTAAAGTATTTCTTAGCTTATCCCCTAAAGTTGGACATATCAGTTATTGAGCATAATGTATTATTTTGGGAGCATTATTTATCACCGGGAGTTGTATATATTAATGTAATGTTGATGGGAGGATGTAATGACCCTTCCGGTCATTTCCACGTACATATTTTCCTTGTGCCGTTAGAGCTTGTTGTAGCGGACCCAAGTCATTTAAAGCTTGTCGGGACCGGTATTTCGGTGCCGGGTCCATTTGTTTGGTCGTATGATAAGTTTTGAAGATAAGTAAGTCGGCAAAAGTTATCGTAAGTTTCTTTAATAAATTTTCTGAACTTTGGGTAAAATGTCTCAGGGCTTTTCTCCCAATATATAAAGAGTTAGAAGTCCCCCAAAATGCCAAATCGAAGGTCTACGAGTCTAGTTTCCAACGCACAAAACCTCACATCCAACTGATCTCGGAGTAAAAAGTTATGACTGTTTTACCACGGACTGTCTGGCAGAAACCGGGTTGCGAACCGGGTCACGAATCGGGTCGGGTCAAAACCGATTTAAAGCCTCAACTTCACGTTTTAAAACGCCATTTCAGTTCTGAAACAGTGAGAAAACATAAGGGAGGATTCCAAGAGAGTTCTTGAGTATCAAAATCGTGCGTTGGTGAATTGCGAGCCCAAGTTTGAGAATTTATTAACATCGCATGTATTTGAAAATATTTTATTTGAAAGTTGAATTTGGTAAAAAGTTATATCATTATTACCTTTTTAAAATATTTTAAAGGTTTATGGAAAATATTTTTGTCACGATATAATTGTATATGTATTTATTTTCTAAAGTTTTTATACATTGTAATATTTTAACGGAGATAGTAAAATTAGTTATATTAAAAATTATTATTATAATATAGTAGGTTTTACTTGAAATAATTTTCTATGAATTATGATATATTCAAAAAGTTATATTTATTTTACCACGAATTTATTCAATACCCGAATACATACATAACGGGCTAGAAATATTAAAATGTTGCCACCTCCACAACACGTGGAGGTGAGGCAAAGCAGCCAACATATTGTAGCTGCTAGGTGTCTAATACATGGCTTATGATATTATTTTATTAAGCTATCCTAGCATTTAATGCTAAAGGTAGGCTTAATATATATGTTTCTTCCATTAAACATAAGTGGAGGGTCCAATATGACTTGCTGCATATTCATATGCGTATGAGTGGAGAAGTTTAGGAGAAAAATCATTTTGACAATTTATTCGGTTACCGAAAGAAAATCAATTATCTACGTCAAGTTATTCAAGCCCAAAGTCAAGTTTGATTTTGTTTCGGAGTTTTTCGGAGCGGTTCAGGATTAGATATCGTCGTTCTAGCAGCTTGTCATCGGACGACAGGTAGGTTATGGTTTATTTCCCCTAGACTCAGCATATATAGGATAAAATTGTATTAATGGACATCCTTGGGTTGGTTTATTAGGTTGGTACCACAGACCTCGACCGCTTTATTCATGTCCGCCTACTTTTGTTCCTCCGTTGCGTGTAGTATTGCCGATATATTTTATTTACCCTTGTGGTCCTGTGAGGCCTTGTTGACTCTGGAACATAGAAGGTGGGATTTTGGGAATGTCCGCGAGTCCCGGGCATAGAATTATCCTTCTAGACTGGTTATGCTTGCTGAGTAGCTGTGGGCCTGTGCAGGGTCGATAGGTTGATTGTGAGCTGCTGGACAGCTATTGTGTTTGATCATACCATTTTCATGCATATAAAGAGGTTTTATACATGTTTTACTACGGTTTGGGCTTCGGGCCTGCTGGCACCATTTTCTAAACCTTGCATGTCCCGGGGGGCCCATTTTGATGGAAATAATTTGGAAATGGTTTGATTTAAATTGTGAATATTCCTGGGTAAAAGAAAGTAAAATTATGTTTTAAATCACCAGTTTTACGATTATCGCTAGACTCGGCAGGGCCGGGGTGCTATTTGAGTTTTCTTGCTACTTGAGATGATTTTTAGCCTCGGTCGGACCGAGCACCTGAGTTGACTTTCTACGGTTTAGACCTGGTTATGCCCGGGCACCCTTGGAGGGGTTTTTGAGATATTTTCCTACTACTTTAGTCCTGGACAGGGTCTGGGCATGCATATTCGTGACTGGGTCTCTATCTTGAAACCGGACTTGCTTCCGGACGACATATTTTGATACTGAGTTTTAGTATGGGGTCAGGGACCTCCATGGACCTTGCCATCCGGGCCTGGGGCTGCGGGCTGCGTGTGCCGGAGGAAGGGTATATGGTGGAGTAGAGGTATACGGGCAGTGACCTTCCATGGAACCTACCTGCTGGGCCGGATCAGCACCGGAGGAGGTACATACAGAGATACCATTTCACTTGAGACCTTCATGCATTATATCATTCATTGTTTGAGGCTCCACCCTTGTTTGTTGTTTGTTGATTGTACGCTCCGGTAATATGGGATGCCGGAGGGTTTGTTTTCACTTGTTTGTGTTCCTCGGTTTTATGGGCGGCCGGGGGACTGTAGGTAAACTCTTGCTATTTACTTACAGAATTATTCCCTGTTACGGTTAAGTATGAAATTGGTTACTGCTAGACTGTTAGTTCTGGATTTGAGATTGATATGATTAGTTGAGTTTGATTCATGTCCCTGAGCATGTCTGTCATTACTCTTTCCCTCTTCTTACACTTGAGGTTACCGGTATACCGTCCATTTCGTAAACTTATTATGTATACACTGTTACTGCAAGGACCCCAGGTGCGTTATTTCTTACTTTCACATGTGCCTATGGTGTGTATATTCTGCTTACTGGCCCCACATGTGGTTCTAATGATTTCCCTCTGGGCTAGTTCCTGTGTACCTTTCATTGATTTCTGTGACTGCTTGCTTCTATTTTGTCTGTTACTATGCTTTTATCTTATATGTGCCCAGTCGGCCTATGATACCTACTGGGTACCTTATGCTTCGCATTTGGTGCTCACCCTACCCCCCTACATCTTTGGGTGCAGATCCTAGCGTGGGCCAGCGCCGTTAGATCGCTGTGATTCGTGCTTGGAGATCTGTTGGGGACTACTTCAGACTGAGGGTGAGCTCTTGGCGATCGGAGCTTAGCTTTAGTTTATCTTTTGCTTCATGTACTCTATTACCATTCAGAGACATCTGTATATATAGTTTTGGTTTATTTGCACTCCATGTATGTAGTTTGGCTCTGTACTATGATACCAGGTCTTGGGGTTTGATTTAGTTTCCGCATATGTATATATTTATATCCCTTTTATCTATTTTGTTCGTCTTGTTCCCTTATTTGCTAGATAGTAGCCCATTACTAACTGTTCTGGGCTACGGGGGATTGGTTCACCTACCGGGGGTTGTAGGTGCCATCATGACCTAGAAATTGGGTCGTGACAACTTGGTATCAGAGCTTTAGGTTCACCGGTGTCATCGGTATAGGAGCCAATGTCTAGTAGAGTCCTGCGAATCGGGGCGGAGACGTCCGTACTCAATCTTTGGGAGGCTACAGTGACATTTTAGGAAATTTGACTCTTTCATTGCTTCTGTGTCGTGCGTGGAACCCTTGAAATTTCTGGAAATCTCATTTGTTCTACTTCATTCTTCCGCAGATGGTTCGTACGAGATCATCGGCATCACACGGAGATGAGCCTCCCACTCCAGCTAAGGGTCGAGGACGCCCTCGAGCAGTGGCACCTGCTAGAGCTGCCAGAGTGGAGGTAGAGCCCGAGCAACATATGGATCAGGGGGCAGCCCAGGTACCACCAGCTCTAGTACCAGCTTCAGTACCAGCTCCAGTGCCCACTTCTGTGCCAGCTCCAGCCGCAGCTCAGTCTCCAGATATTCGGGGATTACTATTACAGCTTTTGGGTATGATTGGAGAGCGGCCTTCTGAGGTAGCGCAAACATCCGCTCAGGGGGAAGCCCTGGGTGCACAGAGCTTAGGAGCGCAGCCGGCTACTATTGCTCCCCGTGCGGAGGTCATTCCGGTTCCATCTGTTGCACAACCTCTTGCTCCTCGCCCAGTTATGACAGAGTTAGAGCAGAAGGCGTTGGGTAGGTTTTTGAGGTTAGCACCTCCGAGGTTTGCTGGTACTTCTGGACAGGATCTACATGACTTTATTACTACCTGTGAGGAGATGTTGCATCATTTGGGTTTGTTGGAGACTCACGGGGTTGGTTATACTACCTATCAGTTGGAGGGACCAGCGAAGTTATGGTGGAGGGCCCAGGTTGCTTGTAGACCACCGTCGTCACCTCCTTTGACCTTGTCTGAGTTTTATGAGGCCTTTATGGCCAAGTTCCTACCTCAGAGTGATCGTGAGCGTCACAGGGAGCAGTTTACTCACCTTGTGCAGGGGTCTACAACTATCTCGGAGTATGAGACCCGTTTTCATCAGCTAGCACCATTTGGAGCGATGATCATTCCTACCGAGGCAGATAGGATTCGCAGATTTATATGGGGTTTGAGGCCAGAGATCAGGCAGCCAGCTGAGATATTGATTGCTGGTGGTCGGTCATTTCAGGCTATCATAGACTATGCCCGCACTGTGGAGGACTTACAGCGACATGATCAGGGGCCCAGAGATAAGAGGCCTCTATATCAGGGTGTCTATAGTGGTTCCAGATATGGCGGTAGAGGTCCTGGCCAGTGGAGCCGGAGTTATCAGCCACAGCAGCACCAGGGTCAGTCCAGCTGACCGGTTCAGGCTTCCCTTCAGACTTTTGGTAGTACCCAGTTCGAGCAGGGTCAGAGCAGCCATCAGGGCTATAGTGGCCAGTCTTCGAGGGGTACAGTTTTTGGGGCATCAGGTCGTGGTGGTCATACGGGATCTGCTGGTTCATCTCGACTGAGTAGTCCGTCAGGGGTTTGTTTTACTTGTGGTGCGATTGGTCATTTTGCTAAAGATTGCCCTCAGCAGGGTACAGTTCAGCTGGCCGAGCCTTTACGAGCAGTTCAGCCTCCGGCTAGAGGGGGTGGTCGTCAGGGGAGAGGTGGTGCTCCACACGGCAGAGCAGGTGGTAAGGATGGTGGTCGGGCAGGTGGAGGTCGTCGTCAGTTTTACGCGGTTCCTAGGAGACCAGAGGCAGAGGCCTCAGATGCTATGATTACAGGTACAATTTTTGTGTGCCATCAGTCTGCTATGGCTTTATTTGATCCTGGATCTACTTGTTCATATGTATCTGCCTACTTTGTGCCTTGTTTGGGGTTGGCTAGTGAGCCATTATCTGTTCCTGTTTCTGTTTCGACCCCAGTAGGAGATTCCTTAGTAAGTGGATCGGATTGTGAGATCTTTGTAATGCTATCTATTGGTGATTCAGAGAGCATTGGGGTGATTTGATGTGATGTCATTGATTCCCTGGCTAGATTTTGTATGTGATATGTCGGGCATCAGGGACTGGTTATCCCTCACCCAGGTGTGATTTTGGATTGATATGCCAAGACCTATTACCATAGCTGTTGGCCGCGAGGTGTATCCCCGATTTGTGGTGCAGGGTTTCTGTTAGCCCTGCACCATCTGGATCATCTCTTGTCTTCGGAGCTTAAGGAAGTTGATTTCCCCGTGGTGTTTAGCTTATCTACATATGTCCGCGAGTTAGTGTCTGACCCATTCTCCTGAGTCTGTTCCTGTGGTTAGAGACTTCCTCGATGTGTTTCCTAACGACCTGCCCAGGCCTTCCACCTGAGAGAGATATTGATTTTGCTATTGAGTTGGAGCCGGGTACTAGGCCCATTTCTATTCCTCCTTACCGTATGGCTCCTGCTGAGTTGAAGGAGCTTAAGGAGCAGCTCCAGGATCTGTTAGCTAAGGGGTTTATTAGACCTAGTGTGTCACCGTGGGGTGCTCCTGTTCTCTTCGTGAAGAAGAAGGATGGGTCGATGCACATGTGTATTGATTATCGGCAGCTGAATAGGGTGACAGTGAAGAATAGGTATCTGATGCCGAGGATTGATGACATTTTTGAAACCAGCTTTCAGGGTTCAGTTCGTGTTTTCGAAGATTGATTTGAGGTCTGGCTACCATCATTGTCAGTGTTGAAGGATTAGGGCGGAGGACATGCCCTAAGACTGCATTCAGGACACGTTAATGCCATTATGAGTTCCCTGGTGATGTCTTTTGGGTTGACTAATGCCCCCGCAGCTTTTCATGAACTTGATGCACAGGGTTTGGCCCGTATTTGGACTCATTTGGTGATAGTTTTTATAGATGACATCTTGGTATACTCGCATAGTAGAGATGAGCATGAGCAGCACTTGAGGGTCATACCTCCAAGACTTTGAAAGATCATCGGCTTTATGCCAAGTTCCTCAAAGTGTAAGTTTTGGCTTGGTCAGTTGCAATCCTGGCAACGTGGATGGTTCTAAGGATGGGATTAGGGGTTGACCCCGAGAAAGATTTCTGCGGTTTGGTGATTGGCCCTTATGGAAGCTTTACTCGAATCGCACTACATTGGAGGTATGCAACATTATCGGGTTAGCAGTTCACGTAAACCGTGACGGTGTTCGTTGAGGGATTTTTTTCCATAGCAGCACCCTTGACTATGCTGACTAGGAAGGATGTCCCATTTCAGTGGTCGAATCAGTGTGAGGATAGCTTCCAGAGGCTTAAGGCCTTATTGACTTCAGCTCCAGTTTTGACTTTGCCGGTTGAGGGTCAGAGCTTCTCCATGTATTATGATGCTTCTGGGGTTGGTCTTGGTTGTGTGTTGATGAAGCAGGGTCGAGTAATAGCATATGCGTCGAGGCAGCTGAAGGTTCACGAGCGCAACTACCCCACTCATGACTTAGAGTTGGCAGCAGTAGTTTTCGCGCTCAAGATCTGGAGGCATTACCTATATGGAGTTCACTGTGAGATCTTCACTGATCACCATAGTCTTCAGTATATCACGAGTCAGCGAGAGTTGAACTCGAGACAGAGGAGATGGGTCGAGTTACTAAAGGACTATGACTTCACTATTCTGTATCATCCGGGCAAGGCAAACGTGGTAGCGGATGCCTTGAGACGAAAGGCAGTGAGTATGGGTAGCCTAGCTTCTCTTTCAGTTTCAGAGCGACCATTGGCCTTGGACATCCAGTCCTTGGCTAACCGTTTGGTTAGGCTTGACTTGTCGGATCCTAGCAGAGTTCTCGCCAGTATTGAGGTTCGTTCTACTTTGATTGATCAGATTCAGAGCCGTCAGTTTGAGGATCAGCAGTTGTGTGACCTTCATGATCGGGTTGTTCAGGGTGAGACCAGCCAGGCTACTCTAGATTCAGATGGGGTTCTGAGGTTTGATAGTCGCCTTTGTGTTCCGAGGATTAGTGGTTTGATTCAGTTGATACTTCATGAGGCACATTGTACTAGATACTCCATTCACCCTGGCACAGCAAAGATGTATAGAGACTTGAGACAGCTTTACTGGTGGAGTGGTATGAAGTGGGATATAGCAGAGTTCATATCTCGGTGCTTGAACTGTCAGCAGGTTAAGTTCGAGCACATGAGACCTGGTGGTTTGATGCAGCGACTTCCCATTCCTGAGTGGAAGTGGGAAGGGATTACTATGGACTTCGTTGTTGGTTTCCCTCGTACTTCTCATGGGTTTGATTCCATATGGGTGATTGTTGATAGGCTGACTAAGTCAGCACATTTTTTGCCGATTCAGACTTCTTATGGCGCAGAGAGGTTAGCTCAGATCTACCTTCGTGAGATTGTTCAGTTGCACGGGGTCCCAGCTTCTATCATTTCAGACCGCGACACTTAGTTCACATCTCAGTTCTAGAGGGCTATTTAGCGAGATTTGGGTACAGAGGTTCATCTTAGTACCGCTTTCCACCCTCAGACAGATGGCCAGTCCGAGAGGACCATTCAGATTCTGGAGGACATGCTTCAGGCCTGTGTTCTTGACTTTGGAGGTTCATGGGATCAGTTTGTTCCCTTGGCAGAGTTTGCTTATAATAACAACTTCCATTCGAGTATCGGCATGGCACCTTTTGAGGCTTTGTATGGCAGGCGTTGCAGATCACCGGTAGGTTGGTTTGATGGTTTTAGTTCTAGGCCACAGAGCACAAATCTGCTTTGAGATTCCTTAGACCGAGTCCGAGTGATTCAGGACAGACTTCAGGTAGCTCAGAGCAGGCAGAAGAGTTATGCTGATCGTAGGCTCCGTGCCCTGGAGTTTAGTGTCGGTGACTTGGTGTTTCTCCGTGTATCGCCCATGAAGGGCGTGATGAGATTTGGTAGGCGGGTCAAGCTTAGCCCCAAGTACATTGGGCCGTTTGAGATTCTTCAGAGGGTTGGTAGCGTTGCCTATCAGCTAGCCTTGCCTCCGATGTTTTCAGCTATACATCCTGTATTCCATGTTTCGATGTTGCGTCGGTATGTTCCAGATGAGTCTCATGTGTTGCAGTGGGATTCAGTTCAGTTGGATGAGGGTTTAGACTTTGTTGAGGAGCCGGCAGCTATTTTGGCCAGAGATATTAGGAGATTGAGGTCTCGAGAGATCCTGGTTGTTAAGGTTCAGTAGAGGCACCGTCCAGTTGAGGAGGCTACCTGGGAGACCGAGAGAGATATGCGAGCCCAGTATCCGCAGCTGTTTGAGCCTTCAGGTACCCCCTTGACCTTGACTTTCGAGGACGAAAGTCCTTTTAGTAGTGGATGATGTAATGACCCTTCTGGTCATTTCCACGTACACATTTTCCTTGTGCCGTTAGAGCTTGTTGTAGCGGACCCAAGTCATTTAAGGCTTGTAGGGACCGGTATTTCGGTGCCGGGTCCGTTTGTTTGGTCGTATGATAAGTTTTGAAGACAAGTAAGTCGGCAAAAGTTATCGTAAGTTTCTTTAATAAATTTTCTGAACTTTGGGTAAAATGTCTCAGGGCTTTTCTCCCAATATATAAAGAGTTAGAAGTCCGCCGAAATGCCAAATCGAAGGTCTACGAGTCTAGTTTCCAACGCACAAAACCTCACGTCCAACTGATCTCGGAGTAAAAGGTTATGACGGTTTTACCACGGACTGTCTGGCAGAAACTGGGTTGCGAACCGGGTCGCGAACCGGGTCGGGTCAAAACCGATTTAAAGCCTCAACTTCACGTTTTAAAACGCCATTTCAGTTCTGAAACAGTGAGAAAACATAAGGGAGGATTCCAAGAGAGTTCTTGAGTATCAAAATCGTGCGTTGGTGAATTGCGAGCCCAAGTTTGAGAATTTATTAACATCGCGTGTATTTGAAAATATTTTATTTGAAAGTTGAATTTGGTAAAAAGTTAAATTATTATTACCTTTTTAAAATATTTTAAAGGTTTATGAAAAATATTTTTGTCACGATATAATTGTATATGTATTTATTTTCTAAAGTTTTTATACATTGTAATATTTTAACGGAGATAGTAAAATTAGTTATGTTAAAAATTATTATTATAATATAGTAGGTTTTACTTGAAATAATTTTCTATGAATTATGATATATTCAAAAAGTTATATTTATTTTACCACGAATTTATTCAATACCCGAATACATACATAACGGGCTGAAAATATTAAAATGTTGCCACCTCCACAACACGTGGAGGTGAGGAAAAGCATCCAACATATTGTAGCTGCTAGGTGTCTAATACATGGCTTATGATATTATTTTATTAAGCTATCCTAGCATTTAATGCTAAAGGTAGGCTTAATATATATGTTTCTTCCATTAAACATAAGTGGAGGGTCCAATATGACTTGCTGCATATTCATATGCGTATGAGTGGAGAAGTTTAGGAGAAAAATCATTTTGATAATTTATTCGGTTACCGAAAGAAAATCAATTATCTACGTCAAGTTATTCAAGCCCAAAGTCAAGTTTGATTTTGTTTCGGAGTTTTTCGGAGCGGTTCAGGATTGGATATCATCGTTCTAGCAGCTTGTCATCGGACGACAGGTAGGTTACGGTTTATTTTGCCTAGACTCCGCATATATAGGATAAAATTGTATTAATGGGCATCCTTGGGTTGGTTTATTAGGTTGGTACCACAGACCTCGACCGCTTTATTCATGTCCGCCTACTTTTGTTCCTCCGTTGCGTGTAGTACTTGCCGATATATTTTATTTACCCTTGTGGTCCTGTGAGGCCTTGTTGACTCTGGAACATAGAAGGTGGGAGTTTGGGAATGTCCGCGAGTCCTGGGCATAGAATTATCCTTCTAGACTGGTTATGCTTGCTGAGTAGCTGTGGGCCTGTGCAGGGTCGATAGGTTGATTGTGAGCTGTTGGGCAGTTATTGTGTTTGATCATACCATTTTCATGCATATAAAGAGGTTTTATACATGTTTTACTACGGTTTGGGCTTCGGGCCTACTGGCACCATTTTCTAAACCTTGCATGGCCCGGGGGGCCCATTTTGATGGAAATAATTTGGAAATGGTTTGATTTAACTTGTGAATATTCCTGGGTAAAAGAAAGTAAAATTATGTTTTAAATCACCAGTTTTACGATTAACGCTAGGCTCGGCAGGGCCGGGGTGCTAGTTGAGTTTTCTTGCTACTTGAGATGATTTTTAGCCTCGGTTGGACCGAGCACCTGAGATGACTTTCTACGGTTTAGACCCGGTTATGCCCGGGCACCCTTGGAGGGGTTTTTGAGATATTTTCCTACTACTTTAGTCCTGGACAGGGTCTGGGCATGCATATTCGAGACTGGGTCTCTATCTTGACCGGACCTTGCTTCCGGATGACATGTTTTGCATACTGAGTTTAGTATGGGTCAGGGAACCTCCCATGACCCTTGCATCCGGCCTGGGCTGCGCGGCTGCGTGTGCCGGAGGAAGGGTATACGGTGGAGTAGGGGTATACGGGCAGTGTCCTTTCATGGAACCTACCTGCTGGGCCGGATCGGCACTGGAGGAGGTACATACAGAGATACCATTTCACTTGAGATCTTCATGCATCATATCATTCATTGTTTGAGGCTCCACCCTTGTTTGTTGTTTGTTGATTGTACGCTCCGGTAGTATGGGATGCCGGAGGGTTTGTTTCACTTGTTTGTGTTCCTCGGTTGTATGGCGCCGGGGGACTTGTAGGTAGGCCTTGCATTACTACAGAAGTTTGTTTCCCTGTTACGTTAAGTATGAAAATGTACTGCCTAGACTGTTTAGTTTTATGATTTGAGATTGATATGATTAGTTGAGTTTGATTCATGTCCCTGAGCATGTCTATCATTACTCTTTCCCTCTTCTTACACTTGAGGTTACCGGTATACCGTCCATTTCGTAAACTTATTATGTATACACTGTTACTGCAAGGACCCCAGGTGCGTTATTTCTTACTTTCACCTGTGCCTATGGTGTGTATATTTTGCTTACTGGCCCCACATGTGGTTCTGATGATTTCCCTCTGGGCTAGTTCCTGTGTACCTTTCATTGATTTCCGTGACTGCTTGCTTCTATTCTGTCTGTTACTACACTTTTATCTTATATGTGCCCAGTCGGCCTATGATACTTACTGGGTACCTTATGCTTCGCATTTGGTGCTCACCCTACCCCCCTGCATCTTTGGGTGCAGATCCTAGCGTGGTCCATCGCCGTTAGATCGTTGTGATTCGTGCTTGGAGATCTGTTGGGGACTACTTCAGACTGAGGGTGAGCTCTTGGCGATCGGAGCTTAGCTTTAGTTTATCTTTTGCTTCATGTACTCTATTACCATTCAGAGACATCTGTATATATAGTTTTGGATTATTTGCACTCCATGTATGTAGTTTGGCTCTATACTATGATACCAGGTCTTGGGGTTTGGTTTAGTTTCCGTATATGTATATATATATATCCATGTTATCTATTCTCTTCGTCTTGTTCCCTTATTTGTTAGATAGTAGCCCATTACTAACTGTCCTGGGCTACGGGGATTGGTTCACCTACCGGGGGTTGTAGGTGCCATCATGACCGAGAAATCGGGTCGTGACAGAGGATTGGGGAAGTGGGTAATGCCTTACCACAAATTCCACCTAGATTGAGGCTAAAAATAGATCAATCGGCAGAAAACACCCATTTAAGAGTTTAAGCTAGAAATAGTGTGACTTCCCCAAGCCTAAATTGGTTGGTTTGTGTTGAAACCATGGTGCTCTAATAGAGACCATTAGATAAATGTTTGGAAGATCAAAAGATTGATATTCATTACTAAAACCAATTCTACCCATATCATTTATTAAGAATTTACACAATTAAACAACTACCTTGTCCCATGTTTAAATCCCATCAGAAACATACCCCTAGTCGTCCTTTATCTTGATACAAACCCGTGTTTACTTTATTGTTTTGCTTGAATTGCAAATTGTGACAAATTTACCAATTCCTTGTCCCCTCCCCCTCCATTTTACTTTTTATTGTTGTTTGAACATAGACTCGATTGGTGATTTGATATACGACAATCTTATAGGCGACTCTACCATTTCTCTGTGGGATCAACCCCGACTCCTATAAGAAATTATAAGTTTTGTTTTGCTCTGACGATCACTATTATCTCCGTATGGAGAGTGTTACTTGAGTGTTATCAAAAATGGTGCCATTGTCGGGGACTTGGTTTTGAGTAGCCTTTTGATTGATGTTTGAAATCACTTTGTGATTTTTTGTTTGTTTTGTTAGTTTTGATTGTTGAGCAGGCAGCCCATGAGTGAAGTGGGCGATAACGAGAGTGTAGACAGATTCATGGATGCATCCCCTTAATCTGATATTCAAGGATGGGTAGGTGTAATTCGTCTACCTCCCACAGTTGGCAATGTGGTGTTTCATGTCACGAGCACCATGCTCCACCTCATACAAATTAAAGGATTATTCAGAAGGGCTGCACATGAGGATGTAAATAGGCACATCCAAAATTTTATCGAGATATTTCAGCCCTTCGTCTTCCACAATATCTCCCAAGAATCCATCCGACTTCACTTGTTTCCTTTTTCTCTCACGGAAGAAGCCACAACATTGTTAGAGGAGCTTTCGGAAGACACAATCACTACATAGAATAGTTTTGTCGAAGCATTTATGGTGAGATTCTTCCATCCCTCAATAATGATGCAATTGAGGGATAAAATCCCTAATTTTTGTCAACTCCAAGATGAACCATTATATGAGGCGTGGCTGAGGTTTAAAAAAACTCTTATTATGCACCAATCATGGATTACCAGATGATTTCCTTCTCCAAAGCTTTTATAGGGCTTTGAATTTAATGAACAAGTCCATGGCCAATAACCTCGCGGGTAGTACCTTTATGGATCAACAATATGGTATCGCCTTGGCTGTTCTAGAAAGGATTACCAAGACAAATCGTGCTTGGCACATGAGGGAGGCCGATATTCTAACGGGTGTGACCTCATCTATTTTGAAAAATGAAAAGCATCAAAAATATAAGGAAAGAGATAAGTCCATGGTCAAAATGCTAACACAAATTGATCTCTTGGCCAAGCACGTGATGGGTCTCGATAATGCTAAAAGTGTGAATGTTGTGAGCACTCCCGAGCTTTAAGCTAGTAATGATGATGTTTTTACCATTGTGTATGGAAAGATTTTCTACTTGTTGGCGGGTTCTCGACACTGGTACTATTGCTTGAGGGACAAGAATCAAGGTTGGATAAATGATAAAGAGCGAGATGAAAATTGGAGGGATCGAGAAAAAGAAGGTAACCAATATAATCACCAGAGTTTGAATCCTTATGTGCCTCCTACAAAAGCTGATTCTTCATTTAAACCTTCTATGAGCAACCCCAGGTAATCAAAAATTGAAGATATATTGTCCCATGGCTTGAAGCAGGTTGAACCAACTGATAGCAGAGTGAAGGATCTTAAAAGCAAAGTTTCGACCTTTCACCAAATGATGAGCTCACACTCAACTTCTATCAATCTTGAGGCACAAATGAACCACTTGTCCACTCAAATGAATCCTCAGATAAAGGGGACGCTTCCTAGTGACACGACAGCGAATCTGAAAAATGATGGCCATGTCATAGCTATTGTCAATAGGAGCAGAAAGGTGAGTGGTGTAGTGAAGAAACCTAGTGTAGAGGTTATTGTAGAGACTAAGGTTATAAGCGAGGGTGAGATTATGAATGATAAGAATGATAAAGAGATGGAAGTTGGGGTGAAGCTTAGTGCACCCAACGTTTTTGTGAATGATAATGCTTGTAAAGACGAGAAGGAGGATGAGGCTTCTTCTCAAGTGGCTATAGATATTGAGGAAGACACTCCTAATGTTCCAAGTGTGCCGGTCACACTACCTAAGGGGCCTCCTCCATACCCACTAAGGTTAACCAAAAATAAAGAGGAGAATTAATTCAAGAAGTTTGACGACATGTTTAGCAAGCTTTCTATTATTATCCCTTTGGTCGAGGCTTTAATGCAAATGCCCGAGTATGTGAAATTCATGAAAGAACTCCTCAAGAAGAAGCGGGTTGTTGATGTGGGTACCGTGGAAGTCTCACACAGTTGTAGCACTGTTATAACACGTAATGTTGCTACAAAATGGAAAGGCCCAGGTGCATTCACCATTCTTGCACTATTGGGTTATTTGTGTTCCGAAAGGCTTTGTGCAATTTAGGGGAAAGTATCAACTTGATGCCCCTAGTTATCTTCAAGAAGTTAGGTTTGGGAACTCCAAGCCTATATCTATGAGATTGCTCATGGCTGATAGGTCCATCAAATATCTGGTAGGGATCTTATTTGATTTATTGGTCAAGGTTGGCAAGCTTATCCTACTAGCCGACTTTGTGATCTTGGTTTGAGAGGTGGATATTAAGGTGCCCAACATCTTGGGATGACTATTATTGGCTACAGGGAGAGCCTTAGTTGATGTTAAACTCGAAGAGCTCAAATTCTGAGTGGGGAATGAGGAGGTCAACGTATGCCAACCCACAAAGCCACCGGACGAGTTTAGAGTGGTGTCCATGAGAAATGTTGAGGGCAAGTTTGTGGATTCCCATGATGAGAGTGTGAAGAATGAGGTACCCAAGCCTTTGATGTTGCCACTTGGGAAACTAGATAATATGATTAAGGTGTTGAAAAAGCAATTCCCTCTCTTGGGATAGGGCCACGCCAAGCAGATTGGCATGTTTCCCGACAATGATTGAAGATTGAGGTAACATCATCTAGTTTCAACATAAAATCAAGAACTTCTTGGGAGGCAACCCAAGTGTTTTACTTTATTTTTGTTACCTTTTATTATTATTTGGTGTTTTTGTAGGAATGCATGATGAGAAAAAGTGACCAAATAGAAAAAAAAGACAAACAGGGGGCATGCGGAAGCCCATGTAGTTTGCCCATTTAGTTGTGCATGTCGCACGGGAAAACGCACCCCAAACCAGAAAATTGAAGAAAAATACTAAGTTGGAGGGGACGTGCGTTAAGCTGTGCATTTCGCACAAGCCATTGTATGTGTCACGCCTCCAACACACTACAAAGCAGAAAGTTGGGCAAAGTTTGGGTACACACACGGTTGGTGCAAAGAAACATGCGAGCCACATATTTTGTAATGACCGAGTCCATAATTATGGGTAAACCTTTCAAGCCAAGTTTTGGGTTAGAAAACTTTCGGGTTTGGGAGTTGGAAATTTAGGGCTAGGCTAGTCTTAGATGGTTTTTGAGCGAGGTATGGTCTAGAGCAATCCGGGTGAGGATTGGGTAATGTATATTGTATTGAGCTAGTTTTTCCATTAGCTAAGACGTTAAGGAGTCTGGGGGGCTTTTCGGGAATGAATTCAGGTAAGAGAACTCCCAGTATTAAGGTTGACATAAAGGGGTTGTTCTGGGACGTCAGGATTTAAAGTGCGTTGTAAAATAGGCACTTTTGTAGGGTTTTTTTGAGTTTTTGTCCCATGTCAACCACTACAGTGATTGAAACTGTGCTACAGCGGTTTCCACTATAGCGGAAGTTAATGCCGATCAGCACCTCCATAGCGGTCGATTCTGCTATGGCAGTGCTGCTATATTGGTGTATGGACCGCTATAGCAGACTAAGTCAGGTTTAATGCTGAAACTTCCCCAAAATCATTCAGAAACTTTCAAGAATGTTTTGGGATAGGGCAGAGACGAAGGGAGGCGAATTTAAGTGATTTTCCACCAAACTCCATCAAAAAAGTAAGGTTTTTGCTCTCCTCTTTGTTATTTTGATTCTCGAACCTTAGAAACTACAATATTAGGCTTGGATGAAGGGTTGGATTGACCTAAGGATGATAGAATCCAGGGAAAAAGGGGATTATAGATTGTATAATTTGTGGGTTATGGTTATTATCGCTAGTGCATGTTAGAAACACCATTATTTGCTAAATGTAACCGTAAAAATGGTAGTTTAGGACGAATTAGTGGTGGAAAAGCCCGGGAATGGGTGGAATGATTATGGTTTGGCTTGGGGATTGGGAATTTTAAATAATACGGGTAATTTTAGGCCATTGGATTGATTGTAGTTGTTTGTAATTGTGTTTAGACCAAGATCAAGAGAAAGCTATGGAAAATGGGAAGGCTCTGGTCCAGTAAAGTTTCCAAAAGCAATTCGAGGTAGGTGATGGTTAATGTCTTGCCAAATCCAATGTATGTACACGTAACTATAACTTAGTATTGTATGTGCTTTTGTGCTTAGGAAAGGAATTATGAATGTCCAAGCATTTGGGGTGTAAAGTATGTGAAATGAATTTGATATTGCTTGTTGGTTTACAAGGGTGTTTTATGTTCATTTAAATGTTGACTATTGGTTTTGTGTGATATTCAGTTGGCTTGGGTACCATGCCTGGTATGGGTTACTAACGGTTGGCTCGGGTACCACACCTGGTATAGGTTCTATATTGGTTGGCTTGAGTACCACGCCTTGTTCAGGTTCTATATCGGTTGGCTCAGGTACCATGCCTGGTATGAGTTTAAATTGCATTAATGATTATTTTTGTTGAATGGTTCCATGAGTGGACCGGGTTGAGTGTTAAATCTGTGATTGATTATATTGGTCCTTGAGAGGCCGAGTTGTTACACTTGAATATGGGGTTGGTACTGGGGTGGATCGGGCATTTCATATTAACACTAGGTGTTGGTCTAGGGATCCGTAGTTGGTTCAGAAATGTAATAAGGGTAAATGTCTAGATTATTATACATTGTTAAGTGACTGTGAAACAATTTCATGTGGTTGATGAGTTAGAGGATAGGTTGAGAACTTGACATTATGTTACTGGTTGTTGATACATGTTTGTTCTACTTTACTCGGTTTTGGTTTATTGTATTTATATTGTTTGTTGGAGCTGGCCGATGATCCTACTAGTACACAGTGGTTGTGTACTGATTCCGCACTTGTTTTTCTTTCTATGAGTACATGACATCTTCTAGCGGCTCCTACGTGACCACATATCTATTCCCGGTGATTCCAAATTGCAAGGGTGAGCTGCTTCTTCCAGGCTACCTTGTCTTCATCCTGTTTAGTTGTAGCCTATTTATTTTGGGCTTAAACTCTTGTTTTATTGGGATTGCATCCCTGTTCTATACTTTTAATAGATGTTGTAGTACGGTGACTTTCAGTTTCTTGAGGATTTTCACGGGATCTTATTTTACTAGTATTTTGATGGGGAATGTTAGTTTATTTTAATGAAAACTGGTTTTGCGCTGTTAGATTTGCTAAGTGCTGGGTCAACATTGGTTCGCTCATCCGAGGGTTATGGGTAGATGCCACTCACGATGGTTTGGGTCATGACAAAAATAGTATCAGAGCCTTAGGTTCTTTAATCTCGTCGTACCAAAATGAGTCTAGTAGAGTCTTGCGAAATGGTACGGAGCCATTTGTACTTTTCTTCGAGAGGCTATAGGACTTTAGGAAACTGTCACTTCTTTCTTCCTTCGTGCTATAACTCGATTCCAATTGGTATCTTGTCACGCCCCGAGGCTACCTCTTGGACGCAATACGATGCTTAGTGTGATAAGTGACCCCAAGTTAACCCATGACATGGCATATCTATAAAAGTTCAATTTTTTAAAATATGCACTGTGTGAAAGCTAAAAGAAATTTAGTAACTGAAACGGGGAAGAACCCAAATATCTGGATATATGAAATATATAAATAGTATAGTGTTGACTGAAAACAACACTAACAACTGCTGAAATCTAGTCTATATCTAAAAGCCTTCTAACTGATAGGAGTTGCTGGGACATGCCCCCTAGCTAACTCTAACAAATCTAAAACTGAAAAATAAGGGCTGAAAATAAAGCATGTCTACCGTCCTTGAGCTATGAGGACTCACCACTAATGCTGCTGAGTAAAGACTGGAGTCGGACTAAGCGCGACCTGGATGATGAACACCTGAAACCTACATCATGAAATGATGTAGCACAAAAGTATGCGTCAGTACTTTGAATGTACTGAGCATGCAGGATATGTACTAAACTGGATAATATAGAACTTAACATAGAAATAGATATACTGGCATTTAACTGAAATTTGAACTGTATGCAATGACCAAGTACAAATCAAAAATATAACATGCTAAACTGAATACTAAAATAAATATTGAGCACATGGTCAATGCAATATGAATCTGATGGTGGGAGATACTAGTAACTGACATACCCCAAGTTGAGCTAACTATGGGGCCAACCTGTAACCCTGGATGGAAGGGTGTTCATGCCTTGCCAAGGTTATGAACAAATATGACATGGATCCACTAACTGATATCCACAAGGGATAAAGGTGTCAAGCCTAATCTGACGGGTGACACCTTTAGAACCTACGGTGGCGCTGTAGTTCTGGAACTCAGGGATTGCTACCTAAGGTCTCAGCCTTGACTGACGGGTGAGCCTTCATCCCTTTGTCCACTCGGTGCTAAGTCTACTCCCAGCTGAATGTATCCTAAAAATTTCAATTGTAATATAGAATAGCTCAAAATACTGATATAATCTGAGAATGCACATAAACATACTGAAAATATGGCACTCGAGTTCTGAAGTATGATTATCTTAATGACCTGCTTAACAAGTATAGTTCATGAAGTATTGGAATTAACACAAACTAGAGTTTCTGAATACTATACATGAACTGTACTAATTCTCCAAGAAACATGAACTACACATCATATAAGTTATAGCATACAAATAACAAAGAAATCTCTAAGGTTTATGAACCCTAGGTCTAATCAATAAAGGAGAAACTGAAGGAACTAGCTGAGTTCTAGGGACCTAGTGGTTGAAAGGAACCCACTAGTGAAATCCCACATACCTGGTGAAGAAAACTACGGAGAAATCCTTGGATTCTTGGGGCTAAACTTGTTGAAGAGCTGTGCTTGTTCTTGAGAGAAAACTATCGCCTCTTTTGTTTCTTTTCTTTCTTTTCTTTCAAAGTCTGATGAATTTAGGAGGATGAATGTTTTAGGTCATTTTTTACTAATAAAATAGGCTTAGAGTAGTTAAAACAATGTAGCCTAGGCATTAAAAGATGTAGAAAAAGTTTGGAATACCCCTGGAAAATAATTAGAAAAAGCTGCTAAAAATCGCGACTCAGGGATCATGACTTGGTTCTATGGCTCGTTGAAAGTTCCATGGGTCGTGGAACCCTGTCGTAGTTTCCTGGTCCTAAAAGTTAAGTTACTGGAATGAACTCCAACATATTGGGTTCATGACTCGTGGAAACTTCCACGGGTCATGGAATCCCACTCGTGGTTCCTGAGCTGAATTCCTTTAGTCTCTGAAGATTGGTTCCACAGGTTGGGTTCATGACTCGTGTAAACCTACACGGGTCATGAAACCCACTCATGGTTCCTGAGGACTTAGTGCTGGCTACTGGAACTAGTTCCACGAGTTGGGCTCACGACTCATGGAAACTTTCACGGATGGTGAAACCCAATCGTGGTTTCTGGGAGTCATCTTCTAGGGGGATTCCATGGACGAGTACTAAGGTCCATGGAAACTTCTATGGTCCATTGACTCAAGTCGTTGGATGAACTTCAGAGGAGCAGTCCTCTGATATTTTTCCCATGAGTCTAGTCCATAACTCGTGGACTATTCCACGGCTCATGGAAGTGACTCGTGGTTCTGCTGACAGTTGACAAATTTTATTTCTTCTGTTTTTTCTGAGCTGAGTCTAGGCTTGGAAGTTTTGGGGTGTTACAATATCTCCTCCTTGGGATCATTCGTCCTCGAATGAAGACTAAACAAGCTGAGTTTTGAGAGAAAGAGCTGCAATCCCTACTAACTGAGTATAAGAAACTAATATCTAACTGAACTGAGTTCCATAAACTTGCAAATATGCTAAAATGCAATTAAAACTAATGGAACGAGGTATAGAGATTGAATTACACAAGTGTAAACTGAGAGACTAGAGAGGAACTATTACCTCAAGCTGAAACTGAATCGAAAGGAAAGAGGTGAGAGTACTTGGCCGTCATGGTTGCTTCTGCTTCCCAAGTAGCTCCCTCTACAGCCTGGTTCCTCCACAACACCTTTACTGAAGTGATTTCCTTATTTCTCAACCTATGAACCTGATGGTCAAGAATCTCGACTGGAACCTATTCATAGGTGAGGCTATCCTTCATAGCCACACTCTCCAAAGGTACTATCGATTCCGTATCACCCACATACTTCTTCAACAAGGAAATGTGAAAGACTAGATGAACTGCTGCTAGCTCTGCTGGCAACTCTAACTCATAAGCCACATTACCAACCATTTTCAGAATTCTATAGGGACCTACATACCTGGGACTGAGCTTCCCTTTCTTGCCAAATCTCATCACTCCCTTCATGGGTGACACTTTCAGGAAAACCCAATCATCTATCTCGAACTCTAAATCTCTTCTCCTAACATCTGCATAGGACTTCTGATGACTCTGAGCTGTACTTAGCCTATCTCTGATGAGCTGAACTTTCTCCATATCCTCATGAACTGCCTCGTATAAGGCCATCTGAATACTGGAGTGAAAATTGTTAGTGTAGGCAAACTCTATGAGAGGTAGGTGATCATCCCAACTACCCTTGAAATCGATCACATAAGCTCTCAACATATCCTCTAAGACCTGAATGGTATGCTCTGCCTGACCATCCATCTGCAGATGAAATACTGTGCTAATATTTACCTGAGTACCAAGACCTTTCTGAAAAGACTTCCAAAAATTAGACATAAACTGAGGAACTCTATATGAGATGATAGACAAGGGAACACCATGCAACCTGACTATTTCGCTGATGTAGAGTCTGGCATAATCCTTCGCTGAATTCGTAGTCTTGACTACCAAAAAGTGAGCTGACTTAGTGACTCTATCCACTATTACCCAAATAAAGTCATGCTGCCTGCGAGTACGAGGTAACCCGTAATGAAATCCATGTTGACCATTTCCCACTTCCAAGTAGGAATGCTAATATCCTGAGTCACACCTCCTGGTTTCTGATGTTCTACTTTAACCTGCTGACAGTTGGGACACTTAGCCATGAAATCTGCAATTTCCCTCTTCATGCCATTCCACCAATAGACTTTTCGTAGATCACGGTACATCTTAGTGACATCCAAATGAATGGAATATCTGGAATTATGGGCTTCTGTAAGGATCTATTCCCTCAACTCACCCACCTTAGGAATACATAAGCGACCCTGATAACGAAGCACACCATCTCCTCTTAAGGAGAAAACCTCTACCCTCTGCTGATGAACTGCACTCTTCAACTAAAGCAATATAGGGTTACTATCTTGTTTCTCCTTAACCTATGCTACCAATGAAGATTCTGATCCATTTTGGACTATCACACCACCATTTAAGGTGTCCATAAGGCAAACCCCTAAGCGAGCAAGCCGGTGAACATCTCTGGCTAATTCTCTCTTCTCTTCCTCAATATGTGATACGCTACCCATAGACAGTCTATTGAGAGCATTAGTCACTATGTTGGCCTTACTCAGATGGTAGAGCACATTCATAACATAATCTTTGAGGAACTCAAGCCATCTCCTCTGATGAAGATTCAACTCTTTCTGGGTGAACACATACTGAAGGCTCTAATGATCTATGAACACATCAACATGAACACCATACAAGTAGTGTCTCCAAATCTTTAGGACAAATACAACTGCTGCAAGCTCTAGGTCATGAGTTGGGTAGTTCTTCTTATGGACTTTAAGCTGTCTGGAAGCATAAGATATGACCTTACCCTGCTGCATCAAAACATAACCTAGGCCAACCTTGGACGCACCAAAATAAACCACATAACCATCTAAACCCTCTGGTAGAGTCAAGACAGGAGCTGTAGTCAACCTAGTCTTCAGTTCCAAGAAACTTCTCTCACACTCATCTGATCACTGAAACTTGACCTTCTTCTAAGTCAACTTGGTCAATGGGGTAGCTATGGATGAAAATCCTTCAATGAACCTTCTGTAGTAACCAGCCAAACCCAAGAAACTTCTGATATCTATCAGAGAGGTGGGTTTGGGCCAGTGCTTTACTGCCTTAATTTTTTGAGAATCCACTCGGATCCCTTTGCTGGATACCACATGACCTAGGAAAGCGAAAAAATGCAACCACAATTCACATTTGCTGAACTTAGCGAATAGCTGGCGATCTTTGAGAGTTTGTAAAACAACCCTCAGATGAGTCGCATGCTCTTTCTCATTCCAAGAATAAACGAGGATATCATCAATAAAGATGATAATGAACAAGTCCAAATACTGTTGAACACCCTATTCATTAAATCCATGAAAGTTGCAGGGCATTGGTTAGTCCAAAAGACATAACTACAAATTCATAGTGATCATATCGAGTCCTAAAGGCTGTCTTCGGGATGTCACTACCTCTGACTCTGAGTTGATGATAGCCGGATCTAAGGTCTATCTTAAAAAATCAACTAGCGCCCTGAAGCTGGTAGAACAAGTCATCAATCCTGGGGATGGGATATTTATTCTTGATTGTGACTTTGTTCAACTGACGGTAGTCAATGCATATTCTGAGAGAACCATCTTTCTTACGCACGAACAACACTGGAGCACCCCATGGAGAGATGTTGGGTCTGATGAAGCCCTTATCTATAAGGTTTTTCAAGTGTTCTTTCAATTACTTAAGCATAGTTGGATCTATTATGCAAGGAATAATTGAAATAGGTTGGGTATTTGGAAGGAGATCTATTCCGAAGTCGATTTCTCATTCAGGAGGAACTCCAGGAAGATCTTCTGGAAACACTTCTGGGAACTCATTCACCACTGGGACTGACTCAAGAGTTGGGGCATTGGAGTTTGAATCCTTAACCCAAAAAGATGATAGATATATCCTTTTGAAATTATTTTTCTGGCCTTAAGGTAGGAGATGAAATGACCTACAGGCACTGGGTTATTACCCTTCCATTCTAAGACTGGCTCATTTGGAAACTGAAATCAAATGATCCTTGTTCTACAATTGATTGAGGCATAACAGGAATGTAACCAATCCATGCCTAGAATGATATTAAAATCTACCATTTCTAACTCTACAAGATCTGCTGAGGTGACTTTCTGGGAAATTGTGACAGGGCAATTTCTGTATACCCGTCTAGCTATAACTAGGTCACCAACTGGAGTAGAGACTGAAAAGGGTTCTGGGAGGATTTTTAGACTTACACCGGAGTTTACTTCTACATATGGAGTTACAAAAGAAAGCATAGCCCCTGTATCTAACAATGCATAAACATTTAAATGGAGGACTTGCAATGTACCCGTGACCACATCAGGTGAATCCTCCTAGTCCTATCGAGTCTGAAGGGCATACAACCTGTTCTAGCGCTGACCACCTCCTATACCAGACGAGGCACCCTGCTGAGTGGGGTGGCCTACTAGAGCTACTACAGAGCTAGCCTGGTTCTGCGAATGAGTATCCCTGCCCTTCTGAGAATTTTCAAGGCACTCTCTCATCTTGTGGCCTGGCTTACCACACCCAAAACAATTTTTACTACCTGCCATGCACTCACCTTGGTGGTTCCTACCACACTTCTTACACACTAGATGAGTGCGCCTGCTAGTAACTGTACCTTGGGACTTAGAGCCAGACACTCTGTACTATCGATCTTTCTTGAATTTAGGCACTGGGGCACTGGCAGAAGATGGAGCTGGAGCTGAATTCTTCTGACGGAACTGAGAGCGGTTGCCATCCTCTAACTTCTTCTAAGAATAGCTAAAGTAACTTGTCCTAAACCTCTTAGTATCTCCTCCCTTTTCCTTGATATTCTCCTCCTCGTTCGGCTGGGCATAAGTAACTAATCTGGAGAAGTCCATCTCCTTAATCATCATAGCAGTCTTGCACTCCTTAACTACATCATCCGATACACCAGATACAAACTTGCTCATACGAGCTCTGGAGTAAGGTACTATTCCTGGAGCATACTTGGATAGCTGAGTGAACTTGAGAGCATAGTCCTTCACGCATATGTTATTATGCTTCAGATTGATAAATTCCTGAACCTTGGCTTCCCTGAGCTCTAGTGGAAAGAACTGGTCCAGAAAAGTTGTCTTGAAAAGATTCCAAGTCACTGGCCCTGCATTGGCACAATGGGATTCCTTCCATTGATGGTACCAAGTGTAGGCCACTCCCTTCAACTGATAGGCGGCCAAATCTGCACCCTCAACTGGAGTGACACCCATAATGTCTGTCACCTTCTAAATATCATCTAAAAACTCTTGGGGATCCTCTTATGACTTGGACCCATGAAACTCTGGATGGTTCATCTATGTGAAATCCCTGATCCTTTCTGCAGCAGTATTAATCTGAGGTGGAGCTAGTGCCACAACCTGATGGTTGACCTAGACGGTCATGGACTGAGCAAGCACTTATAAAGTAGCCCTGAATTTGGCATGCATGACTTTCTCATTCAATGGGTCTGCTAGAGCTGTTGGCTGATTCCTAGCGTTAGCTCTTTTGGGAGGCATTTTTCTGAAATGCGAAGAGCATGAGTTAGAAGGAGATTAAATAGAGTTTACACTCTATAGCCGAGCTAGAAAAAGAAATAAGGGAAGTTGTTCCTAATGACATCTCGTAGCTCCTCGCCCATAAGTGTGGCGCGCTTCACACCCATAAAGAAGGCTCTACTTGACGCAGCTTTCAGACACCCTAGGACTCTTAAACCAGATGCTCTGATACCAATGTAGTCACACCCTGAGACTACCCCCTGGACGCAACACGCTGCTTAGTGTCACAAGTGACCCCAAGTTAACCCATGGCATGGCATATCTATACAAGTTTAATTTTTTAAAACATGCACTGTGTGGAAGCTAAAAACAATTTAGTAACTGAAATAGGGAAGAACCTAAATATCTGAATATATGAAATATATAAATAGTATAGTGCTGACTGAAAATAACACTAACAATTGATAAAATCTAGTCTATGTTTGAAAGCCTTCTAACTGATAGGAGTTGTTGGGACAATGCCCCCCAGCTAACTCTAACAAATCTGAAACTAAAAAATAAGGGCTAAAAATAAAGCATGTCTATCATCCTCGAGCTATGAGGACTCACCACTAAGGCTGCTGAGTACGGACTAGAAATTGGACTAAGCACGGTCTGGATGATGAACGCATGAACCTACATCATAAAATGATGTAGCACAAAGGTATGCGTCAGTACTTTGAATATACTGAGCATGCAGGATATGTACCAAACTGGACAATATAGAACTGAACATAGAAATAGATATACTGGTATATAACTAAAATTTGAACTGTATGCAATGACCAAGTACAAATCATAAACATAACATGCTGAACTGAATACTGAAATAAATACTGAGCACATGGTCAATGCAATATGAATCTGACGGTGGGAGATACTCTTAACCAACATACCCTAAGTTGAGCTAACTATGGGGCCAACCTATAACCCTGGATGGAAGGGTGTTCATACCTTGCCAAGGGTACGAAAAAATATGATATGGATCCACTAACTGATGTCCACAAGGGATAAGGGTGTCAAGCCTAATCTGACGGGTGACCCCATTAGAACCTATGGTGGCGCCGTAGTTCTAGAACTCGGGGATTTCTACTAAAGGTCTCAGCCTAGACTGACGAGTGAGACTTTATCCCTTTGTCCACTTGGAGCTAAGTCTACTCCCAACTGAATGTAAGCTAAAAATTTCAACTGTAATACTGAATAGCTCAAAATACTGATATAATATGAGAATGCATATAAACATACTGAAATATATGGCACTCGAGTTCTGAAGTATGATTATCTGACTGACCTGCTTAACAAGTATAATTCATAAAGTATTGGAATTAACATAAACTAAAGTTTCTGAATTCTATACATGAACTGTACTAATTCTCCAAAAAACATGAACTATGCATCATATAAGTTATAGCATACGAATAGCAAAGAAATCTCTAAGGTTTATGAACCCTAGGTTTAATCAATCAAGGAGAAACTGAAGGAACTGAGTGAGTTCTAGGGACGTAGTGGGTGAAAGGAACCCATTAGTGAAATTCCACATACCTGGTGAAGAAAACTATGGAGAAATCCTTGGATTCTTGGGGTTAAACTTGATGAAGACCTTTTTCTTGTTCTTGAGAGAAAACTATCACCTCTTTTGTTTCTTCTCTTTCTAAGTTTGATAAATTTAGGAGGATGAATGTTTTAAGTCATTTTTGACTAATAAAATAGGCTTAGAGTAGTCAAAATGACATAGCCTAGGCATTAAAAGAGGTAGGAAAAGTCTAGAATGCCCCTGGAAAATAATTAGAAAAAGCTGCTGAAATTCGCGACTCAGGGATCACGACTTGGTTCTACGACTCATAGAAAGTTCGACGGGTCATGGAACCCTATCATAGTTTCATGGTCCTGAAAGTTAAGCTACTAGAATGAACTCCACGAGTTGGGTTCACGACTCGTGGAAACTTCCACGGTTCATGGAATCCCACTCATGGTTCCTGAGTTGAGTTCCTTGGGTCTCTGAAGATTGGTTCCACGGGTTGGGTTCATGATTCGTGTAAACCTCGATGGGTCATGGAACCCACTCGTGGTTCTTGAGGACTTAGTGCTGGCTACTGGAACTGGTTCCATGAGTTGGGCTCATGACTCATGGAAACTTTCATGGGTCGTGAAATCTAATCATGGTTCCTGAGAGTCATCTGCTAGGAGGATTCCACGGATGAGTTCTATGGTTTGTGGAAACTTTTATGGTCCGTTGACTCAAGTCGTGGGATGAACTTTAGAGGAGCATTCCTCTGATCTTTTTCCCACGAGTCCAGTCCACGACTCTTGGACTATTCCATGGCTCGTGGAAGTGACATGTGGTTCTGCTTATATTTGACAAATTTTATTTCTTCTGGTTTGTTTGAGCTTGAAAGTTCTGGGGTGTTGCATATCTGGTGATACAAATTGGTATCTGACTCTTTTCACTCTTCTATCCACAGATGGTTAACACGAAAAATAACGGAGCGAGAGCGATGGACCCAGTAGCTGGAACAGTGGTTAGAGAGAGAGAAAAGGGCAAGGGAAGGGGCCGAGGCAGGGCAACACCCTCCAGGGGTGGAGCTCAAGCAGCTTTAGGTGCAAGGGTGGGGACCCCTTCCCCACCCTATGATCCAATTGGGTAGGAAGTTGAGGTTGTTGTTGAGGATGGCACGAAACAGGCGGAGGCAGCACCAGCTGGAGGTTCAAGACTTCCCCCTATATCACCTGAGGCATTTCAATAGGTGTGGACTTTTCTGGGTGGATTGGTTGGTACTGGAGCCACCCTCACGAGTACTGCAGATTAGGTTCCGAGCACCAAGCCAACAAATGTAACGGCTTCTAGGATAGATGCAGCGTTAGGTATTGATGAATTCTTCTATTCGATGCTAGTTCTAGTTATGACTCGGAATGAGCATAAGATGCTGACTATGTTCTTGAAACTGAAACCTCCTACGTTTCAGGGTACTGAGAAAGAGGATACATATGAGTTTATTCTAGACTGCTATGAGAGTCTTTATAAGATGGGCATTTTGCAGCAGCATGGGGTAGAGTTCTTAAACTTTCAGCTTCAAGGTGATGCCAAGCAGTGGTGGAGGTCTCAGGTAGAATGTCGGCCATCAGCTTTTCCTCCGCTAACTTAGGCAGAGTTTCATGCCCTTTTCTTAGAGAAGTATGTGCCACGCACCTTGAGGGATCATAAAAAGGATAAGTTTCTATCTCTTGAGCAGGGTAACATGTCGATCTCAGCCTATGAGGCCAAATTCCATGCCTTGTCCTATTTTTCTACTCATCTTCTGGGTACAAAAGAGGAGAGAATTTGTCTATTTATGAATGGCCTGAATACTGAGTTGCAGGTGTTTTATGTGCATATGACTTCAGCGGGGAAGAGTTTTAATGAGGTGATGGATTATGTGAAGAAATTAGAGGGGGTCAGGAAGGTTGGGCAGGCTAAGGTGTTAGCCAAGAAGTCCTAAAATAAAGGTAACTACAGTGGTTCATACTCCAGGGGTCACAACCAGCAGGTGTATTCTGCTTGTCTTATTCAGTCAGCCTTGCTATCTTCTACAGGTGGTCGTTTGGGAGCCAGTCAATAGTTTTGAGCTCCTAGAGGCCAGGGGGCTTCTTATACTTCTACTAGCAGGCTTACTCTTGACTGCAGATGCTTTTATTGTTGTGATCCGGGTCACATCAAGAGGGAGTAACCTCACAGGCAGGCAGGTAATCAGACTCAGCATCAATCAAAGGATATGGTTCCAGCAGATAGAGGTGGCTATTCTATGGGTCGTCCACAGGGTGGGCAAGGTAACTTTCAGAGAGGGCGGGGAGACAAAGGAAATGGTGACACCGGAAGGGGTATGGCATAACCATCCAGAGAAGTTGCTCAGATTGATGACCGGGTCCATTGTTATGCTTTTCCAGGGAAGTCTGAGGTTGAGGCATCAGATGTAGTGATCACAGGTACAATTCAAGTCTATGATAGGATGGCTTATGTACTATTTATCACAGGTTCTCCTTACTCTTATATTTCTGTGAAATTTGCCTTGGGTCTGGATCTAGTTTGTGATGTCCTTGATTCCCCTATTCATTTTTCTACCCCAGTTGAAGTGTCTGTGATAGCAACCCATGTATATAGTACTTGTCCGGTGGTGTTTGTGGGGTTGCAAACTTGGGTAGAGTTGGTTATTCTGTACATGTTAGACTTTGATGTTATTTTGGGTATGACTTGGTTGTCTCCATATCATGCAGTGTTGAATTGTAATACTAAGATCGCGAGTCTAGATATCCTGAGTAAGGATAGACTAGAGTAAAAAGGTGTATACAGGCCTAAACCGGTCAAGGTTATATCTTTTGTTCGGGCTAGGAAGTTAGTGGGAAGAGGGTGTTTGGCCTTCTTGGCTCATCTCCGGGATGATAGTGTAGAGTCCCCATCGATTGAGTCAGTCCCAGTAGTTTCAGAGTTTCAAGAGGTGTTTTCAATGAATTTGCCTGGCGTGCCTCCGGATAGAGACATTGACTTTTGTATAGACTTGGAGCCAGGAACTCGCCCAATTTCTATCCCTCCTATTGCATGGCTCCGGCATAGTTAAGGGAACTTAAGACTCAGCTTTAGGAACTCCTAGATAAAGGCTTTATTTGTCCCAGTGCTTCACCGTGGGGTGCTTTGATTTTATTTGTGAAAAAGAAAGATGGTAGTATGAAGATGTGCATAGACTACATGCAACTGAACAAGGTCACCATCTGAAACAAGTATCCTTTATCCCGCATAGATGACCTCTTTGACTTGTTGCAAGGTGCATCCTGATTCTCGAAAATTGACTTAAGGTCAGGGTACCATCAGCTAAATATTAGGCCTGCGGATATCCCTAAGATGGTATTTCAGATTCGATATGGGCATTACGAGTTCCTAGTGATGTCATTTGGGTTGACCAATGCACTGGCAGAATTCATGAGTTTGATGAACGGGGTATTAAAATCTTATCTGGATTCATTCATCATTACGTTTATAAATGACATTCTGATTTACTCCAAGAGTAGGGAGGAGCATGTTGAGCATCTCCGCATTGTTTTAAATATTTTGAGGCACCAGAAACTATATGCCAAGTTTTCCAAGTGTGAATTTTGGTTGACTTCAGTTGCATTCTGGGGGAATGTGGTGTCAAAAAAGGGGGTGATGGTGGATCCCCAAAAGATTGAGGCATTTAAGATTTGGGTTTGGCCTAGCTTTGTGACTGAGGTTAGGAGTTTTGTGGGGCTTGCACTCTACTATCACAGATTTGTCAAGGACTTTGCATCAATCGCTACTGGCTTGACGAGGTTGACTCAGAAGGAGGTACTAATTGTGTGGTCCGACAAGTGTGAGGAGAGCTTCCAAAAGCTCAAGACACTTCTTACCACAGTTCACATCCTGTTATTCCCGGTTGAAGGTAAGGATTTCATTGTGTATTGTGATGTATCACATTCAGGTTTGGGTGCTGTGTTAATGTAGGAAAGAAATGTTATAGCTTATTCTTCAAGGCAGTCGAAGCCTCATGAAAAGAATTACCCAACCTATTACTTGGAGTTGGCAGCAGTGGTCTTTGTACTCAAGATTTGGAGGCACTACCTCTATGGTGCCAAGTGTGAAGTGTTCACGGACCATCACAGCCTGCAACATGTGTTTAATCAGAAGGACTTAAATCTGAGGTAGAGGAGGTGGATGGAGTTATTGAAAGATTATAATGTGACCATCCAGTACCATCTGGGTAAGGCTAATGTGGTGGCAGACACATTGAGCCAGAAAATCAATCAGCATAGGCAATTTGGCTTGTTTGGGCATGTCAAAACAACCATTGGCTAGGGAGATTCAGGCTCTAGAATCTAAGTTCATGCAATTTGGCATCTCAGAACAGGGTGGGTTGTTGGCCAGTATTAAGGTCAAATCCACATTCATTGAAAAAATAAAGGCCAAACAGTTTCATGATGCACAATGTAACAAGCTTTAGAGCAAGGTAGTATCCGGAGAGTTCGGGGGCACTGTGTTAGATGCCGGTGGGTTGATGAGGTTCAAGGGAAAGATTTGTGTTCCTCGAGTTGATGATATGATTCAGAAGGTGTTGGTAGAGGCTCATGATTTGCGGTATTCAATTCATTCGGGCGTAACCAAAATGTATCATCACTTAGGGCAACTTTATTGGTGGCCTGGGATGAAAAAAGACATAGCTGATTATGTGTCTTAGTGTCAGAACTGTCAGTAGGTCAAGTATGAGCACCAAAGGCCTGCAGGATTGCTTCAGAGAATGCCTATTCCTGAGTGAAAATAGGAGAGGATAACCATGGATTTCGTGGTGGGTCTTCTTAAGACCTTGGGAAAGTATGACTCTATCTAGGTCATCGTGGAAAGGTTGACCAAGTTTGCTCATTTTATTCCGGTCAGAGTGGACTATAATTGGCCGCGGTTGGCTAAGATCTATGTTAGGAATATTGTAAGACTGCACAGGGTACCAATCTCAATTATTTCAGATAGGGCTACACAGTTTACCTCCAAGTTTTGGGGTAAGTTGCACGAAGAGTTGGGCACTCAACTCACTTTCAGCATAGCTTTTTATCCTCAGACAAATGGTGAGTCAGAGAGGACAATTCAAGTATTAGAGAACATCCTGAGAGCATGTGTAATTGACTTTGGGGGTCACTGGGACCAATTTTTACCATTGTATGAGTTCTTATATAACAACAGCTACCACTCCAGTATCGACATGGCACCATTTGAGGAACTGTATAAAAAGGGATATAGATCACCCATAGGGTGGTTTGAGGCAGGCGATGTGAAACCTTTGGGCGTAGACTTGGTAAGAGAAGCTCAGGAAAAAGTGACGGGGGTTTAGACTAAGTTGCTAGTAGCCCAAAGCAGACAAAAAGAGTACGCAAATTACAAGGTAAGAGACATGGATTTTTAGATTGGTGAGCATGTATTATTAAAAGTATCACCAAAAAAAAGGGTAATGTGGTTTGGCAAGAAGAGTAAGCTCATCCCCCGGTACATCAATCCATTTGAGGTTCTTGAGATTGCAGGGCTAGTGGCTTACAGGTTAGCACTGCCGCCCAGTTTATCCGAAGTCCACCCAGTCTTTCCTGTATCTATGTTGAAGCGATACTATGGGAATGGAGAATACATCATTAAGTGGGATTCAATTTTTCTAGACAAGGATCTTTGATATAAAGAGGAACCAATTGCGATTCTTGATTGGGATGTCCAGAAATTGAGAACAAAGGAGATCAAATCGGTGAAAGTTCAATGGAATCATCGTCTAGTTGAGAAAGCCACTTGGGAAATCGAGAAGGACATGCGGGACAAGTACCCTCACTTGTTTGAGGATTCAGGTACTACACTTTCCCTCTTTTATTTCATCTTTTTGAGTTTGATCATTCGGGGATGAACGATGGATAAATTGGTATCTGTTGTAATGACCGGGTCCATTGTTATGGGTAAACCTTTCGTTCCAAGTTCGGGTTAGAAAACTTTTGAGTTTAGGAGTTGGAAATTTTAGGCTAGGCTAGTCTCAGATAGTTTCTAAGCGAGGTATGGTCTAGGGCAATTCAGGTGAGGATTAAGTAATATATCTTGTATTGAGCTAGTCTTTTCATTAGATAAGACATTAAGGAGTCCGAGGGACTTTTTATAAATGAATTTGGGTAAGTAGAACTACCAGTATTAAGGTTGATATAAAGGGGTTATTCCGAGATGTTAGGATTTAAGGTGTGTTATAAAATGGGTACTTTTGTGGGATTTTTCCAATATTTTTGTCCAGTGTACTATAGCAGAAGTCAATGCCGATTAGCATTGCCATAGCGGTCGATTCCGCTACGGTGATGCTGCTATAGTGGTGTACGAACCACTATAGCAGACTGAGTCGAGTTTAATGCTGAAACTTCCCTAAAAATATTCAGAAACTTTCAAGAATATTTTAGGGAAGGGCCGAGATGAAGGGAGGCAAATTTTAGTGATTTTCTACCAAAGTCCATCGAAAAGGTAAGGCTTTCTCTCCCCTCTTTGTTATTTTGATTCTCGAACCTTAGAAACTACAATCTCAAGCTTTGGGGAAGGGTCAGAATGACCTAAGGATCTTAGAATCCAGGGAAAAAAGAGATTCTAGGTTGTATAATTTGTGGTTTATGGTTATTATCGCTATTGCATGTTAGAAACACTATTGTTTGCTAAATATAATCATAAAAATGGTAGTTTAGAACAAATTAGTGGTGGGAAAGCCCGGGAATGGGTGGAATGATTATAGTTTGGCCTGGGGATTTGGGATTTTAAATAATATGGGTAATTTTAGGCCATTGGATTGATTGTAGTTGTTTGTAATTGTGTTTAGACCAAGAGCAAGCAAAAGCTACGGAAAATGGGAAGGCTCCGGTCCAGTAAAGTTTCCAAAAGCAATTCTAGGTAGGTGATGGTTAATGTCTTTCCAAATGTAATGTATGTACATGTAACTATAACTTAGTATTGGATGTGCTTTCGTTCTTAGGAAAGGAATTATGAATGTCCAAGCATTTGGGGTGTTAAGTATGTGAAATGAATTTGATATTGCTTGTTGGTTTACAGGGGTGTTTTTTATTTATTTAAATATTGACTGTTGGTTTTGTGTGATATTTGGTTGGCTCGGGTACCACACTTGGTACAGGTTCTATATTGGTTGGCTCGAGTACCACGCATGGTACATATTCTATATCGGTTGTCTCGGGTACCACGCCTGGTACGTGTTTAAATTGCATTATTGATTGTGTTTGTTGAATGCTTTCGTGATTGGACTGGGTTGAGTGTTAAATTTTTGTTTGATTATATTGGTCCTTGAGAGGTCAGGTTATTACACTTGAATGTGGGGTTGGTCCAGGGGTGGATCGGGAAATGCATGTTAATATTAGGTGTTAGTCTAGAGATCCATAGTTGGTCCAGAAATATAATAAGGGTAAATGTCTTGATTATTGTACATTGTTAAGTGACTGTGAACCTGTTTCATGTGGTTGATGAGTTAGAGGGTAGGCTTAGAGCCTGACAGTATATTACTGGTTGATGCTACATGTTTGTGCTACTTTACTCGGTTTTGGTTTATTGTATTTATATTATTTGTTGGAGCTAGCCGATGATCTTACCAGTACATGGTGGTTGTTTACTGATTCTGCATTTGTTTTTCTTTCTTGAGTACATGACATCTTCTGGCGGCTCCTATGCGACCTCAGATCTAGTCTCGGCAATTTTAAATTACAAGGGCGAGCTGCTTCTTTCGGGCTACCTTGTCTTTATCCCGTTTAGTTGTAGCCTATTTGTTTCGGGCTTAAACTCTTGTTTTATTGGAGTTGCGTCCCTATTCTAGACTTTTCGAAGATGTTTTAGTACGGTGACTTTCAGTTTTTGGGGGATTTCCACAGGATCTTATTTTACTAGTATTTTGATGGGGAATGTTAGTTTATTTTAATGCTATCTGGTTTAAAGCTGTTAGAGTTGCTAAGTGTTGGGTCAATATTGGTTCGCTCATCCGGGGGTTTTGGGTGGGTGCCACTGTAATGACCCTTCTGGTCATTTTTGTGTTTTCACCATTCTTGTACTGTTAGAGCTTACCTGTAGCGGCCCCAAGTCATTTATAACTTGCTGGGACTGGTAGTTTGGTGCCCGGGTCATCTATTTGGTCTTTTTGGCTGCTTCTTTATTTTAGAGCTTAAACTTTGGAAATCGTTGACTTTAGTCAACATTCGTGGTGAACGTGCTCGGAATCGAATTTTGTCAATTCTGTTAGCTCTAAAGCATGGACTTTGGTCTAGGTGGACCTTTTGTCAAGATTTGGAAGCTATGCAGCTTGGAATTTTCTCTCATTTTGTGTTTTCTGGCCAGTTGGGCTTGTATGGTTGACTTTTGTCAACATGTAGAAGACGGCGTCAGATGGAAATTTTGTTAGAGTTGTTAGCTCCAGAATGTCGAGTTTGAGTTGGGTAGGTGGTTGGTTCGGGGTGAGCTAGGCTCATTTCAGGTGTTCAGTTGGCTTTAGCTAGTATTGAGTTGGGTCAACATTCCTCTGAGATGACCTCTTATGGAAGTTTCATCGATTCCGTTGAGTCTGGAATGTTGGTTCCACTCTATTAGAATTATTGGTTTTTGAGTATCGGGTTCCGATTATGCCCGGAATGCGCTGTAGGAGTTTGAGCTCTTGCTGGTTTTTGTTGCAGGCCGGGCCTTTAGTGCCAATGGCGCCCAGGCAGTGCAATCGCGCTAGCTTGTGCATACCATCAGCGTTGATGGCATGCACAAGCTAGCACAATAGTGCCTCAACGCCCGCCCACGTGCCAGCGCAATGGTGCTCTTTTGACGCGATGGGACTGAGGCACCTGGCCCTCTTCTTGCGCGATGGCACTGTTTTAGAGCCGTTGGCACTGACCAACGTGCTAGCAGTATTCTTGGCCCTTCATTTTTCCAGCTCCATTTCTCTTTTATTCCCAACTCCAAATACAAAATCCCCTCTACCAAAGTACTCCTTTCAGTCTTAGCTAGGGGAATTCATCAATTTGGTTGGCAAGTCTTATTTTCTTGCCAATTTTGGTAAGTTCTTCTTCCCCAAAATCTTGCTCCTTCTCCATTGCATAAACCTCTATTGTTGCTATTTCTCAATGCTTGGAAATTCCGTGTAAAATCTATTTCTTGGGCTTGCATGCTCGTGGGATTGGAGTTTTCACTTTCTTAGCTTATTTCTCTCGTTATGGTAAGCATCTTTTGATTAATTTCCGGATTTCATTCTTGAATCTTCCCTCTTTAATTTCCCTTTTTAGTGGGCTGTTTTGTGCCATTTTTCTTGGCCAAATTTGCTCAATTATTGAGCATGTGCTCCCAGGATTGTAAGGAATACATGGGTGTTTTTCGTTTCCAGTTTCGGGTTGCAGAGCCCACGGGCCCGTTTGTGACCCGAATTTCGACCGGGCTACTATTATGGCATTATAGGTATCGTTAGTCTTTTTTTATGCCTAGATTATTATGTTGATAGTGGTTTTATGAATTGGAGCTTCCCGGAGCAGTTCAAGCTTGGACGATGCTGTCCCCGCAGCTAGTCGTCGAAGGACAGGTAGGTTATGGCTTTCCCTACCTAGACTCTTTGTATATAGGCTATAACTGCATTAATTAGTATCCTTGGGTGGGTTTGTTATAGGTTGGTACCCCAGACCTTGTCCGTCTTTTCTGTCCATTTATTTCATACGTTTATTATAATATTCGTGTAGTATTGTATATTACCCTTGTGGTCCTGTGTGGCCTTGTATTAACTCTGGAACATAGACAGTGGATTATTTGGGAATGTACGTAGGTCCCGGACATCGAGATATTATTATAGGCTGGCTATATTTGCTGTAGAGCTTTGGGCCTGTGTAGGGCCGGTAGGAATATATGTGAGTCGTTGGGCTAACTTATTATTTGCGAGCATATCATTCATGCAAAGGTTTTATGCATGTTTTACTACTGATTTGGCTTCGGGCCTACTATAAGCATTTTTCTAAGCTTGCATGGCCTCTGGGCCCATTTTCGGTAATGTGACTTTAAAAAAGGGTTTTGAATTGGCTTTTATGAAACCTCTCGGAGTAGAGGAGACATTACGGGGATTTTATCAATGGTTTTCATTCTGATACTAGGCTTAACTGGGCCATAGCGCTAGACATTATTTTTTATGGATTAAGACCCAGATACGTGTCGAGCACCCTGTTTAGGGATTTTGAGACTTGAGTACTGATTTAGACCCGGATACACTCCAGGCACCTATGATGAGGGTTATTAAGACATGACTACTTCTTTAGACCTGAATACGCTCCTAGCACCCTTGATGAGGGTTATTGAGATTACTGCTACTGATTTTGACTCGGATCAAATCCGAGCATGTATTACGAGATCCTAATTGTTGAGCTATATTTTGATTTCATGTTAGTATGTGGTCTACGAGTAGACCTCCATGGACCCTACCGTTTCATAACAAGTGCTATGGACCAACGGTGACTAGAGGAAGGGGTGTACGATGTAGGAGAGGTACTCAGGAAAGGTCCTTCCATGGATCCTGCCTCTATTGGGCCTTTGGGGCACCAGAGGAGGTAACATACAGCACTGCAATCACACTTGGTTCCAGATTTATCATATCATCATCATGCATATTTCACTCAGATTCCACCCTTGTTTGCTATATGTTCAGTGTACGCTCTGGTTTTATGGGCGGTCGAAGGGTTTGTTTTCACTTGATTGCATTCCTCGATTGTATAGGCGACCGTTGGGACTGTAGGTAGATTATATTACTCCTGTCATTTTATAGAGCTGGTTATGGTCTTTGGTTCTCTGTGGATTAGTGGTTTCTAGCCTGTTGAGGCTCCGGTTGTTGGACTTTGATTATTGAGGGGCTAGTGAGTCTTGTATTATTGAGGCACTATTGAGTGGTCTTCTAAGCGGATTGTGAGTTTCTGGTTCTATTCTTTATCATGATTTTGAGTGGTAGCTCTTGGTTATTGTGGCTTAGTCATTCCATCCTAGGGTTGTACTTGTGAGGTGGATCCCTGTTGTGCTTATCTTGAAGTTGGATTGGTATTATGTTTTCCTTAAGTATTTTAATCCCATCGTGAGTATGCTAAACTGATTTCCTTATCTTCCCTTTTACTTATGGTTACCTGTGTACCGCCATGCTTCTAAACACTCTCTTTTATATATGTTGTTGTTGCAAGGATTCCAGGTGCGTTCGCCTTTCTTACACCTGTGTTTCTGTATTATGTATATCTTCTGTGCTAGTATTATATGCTTATAGCTCTTAGTTGTCTATTATCCATGCTAGTTCCTTGTGCTTTCTCTATTACTTTGGTGACTGCTTTCTTGCTATCTGCAACTTACTGTTTTTACATCTCATATGCGCTCAGTTGACCGATGATGCCTACTGAGTACCTGTTGTCTATGAGCTCATACTACACTTCTGTATCTTTTTGGTGCAGATATTAGTGTGAGCTTTTGCCATTGATTATATGGGGACTCGTGTAGCTTTTGGATATTCGAGACTAGGGTGAGCGCCCGACGACTGAAGCTTGATCACGTCTCATCTTTTGGCACTGTTACTCCTTGTACTTTCGAGGATAGATTTATATTATATTTTGTTACTTCTAGCACTTGTATTTCATTAGAAGATTCTGTAATATCGATACCAAGTCTTGGGGTTGGTGTAGTTTTATTATGCATATATGTTCAGGTTATTGCTTCCGCTTTGTCTACCTTTATATTCTGCTTCTGCTTATTTCTGCTCATTGTGCGTATTGGTTAGGTAGTATCCCATTACTAACCGTTTTGGGCTATGGGAATTGGTTCGCCTACTGGAGGGTTGTAGGTGCCATCATGACCTGAGAAATCGGGTCGTGATAGCCACTCATGATGGTTTGGGTCATGACACATTGGCTTGTGCAAATCGCACGTCGTGGTGCACCAAGGTAAGTTTTAAAATTTTGTTGACCTACCCATTGACTGACTCAGCCAAGTGGACTTTCTTCTTCTTTTTCCTCTATTAAAATTGCCACCCTCCTTATTTTTCTTCCACATTCTCTTAAAACTTCCACAATTCCCTCTCAAAATTCCCCAAAAATCCCTCAAACTCTCCCAAATCTCTCCACCGCGACATCACCACCGGTCGCTGCCATCTTCCTCTAGGTCAAAGTCTTGATACTCCATTGTTGGCCTTTAAAAGCTTTAATATTTGCTTCTCTCCCTCTAATCTTCACTTGTGGTAAGTTCTCTGATGTTAAATATATGTTTTTATGATGATTGGGAACTTATATTGTGAAGCATGCTCATTAAATCTTCCATGTTGATTTTGGGTGAGATCCGAGAATTTTGGGTTATATTGTTAATTTTGCTTAGGATTAACTTGATAGAACTTGAAGTTATGATGATGCATGTTGTTTGTAGTACTTTAGCCTTAAAAATCTGTGTTTTGGGTGAAGTCTGAGTAACTCACTTGTGTTGGTGCATGATTTGGACCTATGATAGATTAAGTGACGTCATTCTTAAGGGTAAATTGTCATCTTCATAAGATTTATGTTAGAAATTGATGTTTGGGGCTGAAATTGCTACTATCATGGTGCCCATGTACTATTTGATATGGATATGCTTGTTGGCTATATGTTCTTGGTTGGGAGATATGAAATTGTTGTTCAATGAATGTGCCTACTGGCTTATGATTGAAGGCTTGATGTTTCCAATGATAGATGGGGTAACGTCCTTTTTAAGGGAAGTCATTAAATTCTTCTCTTGGTTTTGAATTTGTTAATGGATTCCGGGAAAGTCTGAGTACCCAAATGATTTGGTTGGTCATAGCATATTTTACCCTATTGTTAGTAGTTGGTGTTATTGCTTGGTGCAAGTGCTTATCGCAGATTTTACTCTATGAATCACATGTGTAACACACAAGAACACAAGGAACCAAAAAGTTCCAACTATTTTCTTGTGCGTTTCGCATGCGACGTGCTGATCTTGATGTGCAAAACGCACAAGGCGCCGCACACTGTGGATGATATGTTGCCAGTAGACTAGATTGAGGGGTGAAGTGTGGTGCGATGTGCACTTTGGCTGGTGCATTGGCACAAACTTTGCACCCCAGAGCATAAACCACTATAGGTTTCTGGTAGCTCATGCGAAGTCACGTGCAACGCGCACAACCTTTGGTGCATTTTGAACGTGGTTTTCACAAGCCACTAGTCACCTATTTTGTTTTTCTTCTTCTTTGTGTTCCTTTCCTCTTATTAGATAAATTCTTCTAGTATTCACTTTTACTCATATTCCAAAAATACAAAAAGATTTTGCTTTTTCGTTGAGTACTCACAATCTCCATGTGCAGACTATATCTTCTAGAAGGGGCAACGCAGGGCAAAGTTCACGAAGGCAACCAGCTCCTCCCTCCTCCACTTCCACCTCCAAGGGAAAGAACAAAGCCCCAGCACCTCCTTGTGCATAAGTTTTAGGGGAGGAGAGGATTTATTTGGGGGTTGAAGGCATAAAGGTCGTGTATGATCGCGACAAGAATAGGCCCTACAACACGAAGCATAGTTTCAACTTGGCTGCAGTGGGGGATAATCTACCCAACATCCCTGAATAGTTCACCAACCGCAGTGGCAACCTTTCCAAGAGGTGCCTGGGAACTACTATAAGGAAATAGTTTAGGAGTTCTTTGCCTCTTACCAAGTCACGCAGGACGCTAAGGGATGTAAGGGAAATCCAGAGAACTTCCCTAATTTGGAGTCAGTCATTGTTCAAGACAAGGAATTCCACATCACTCTGGATATTAATGCCATCTATTGGAGCACCCCAATTGAGCCCGCACCACACTAATGGCTAAGTTGACTACTTCCCAAAAACCTCTTGCTTGGGATTCTTCTATTATTGCTCCTGACTCTCCTATATGGATCACCATGGGGGTGATATTTCGAGGTGGATTTTTTACTTTGAAGTTCGCCTTTGGTATGACTTTGTCTGCTCCCACTTCCTGTGTCACGACCAAACCCATCGTGAGTGGCACCCACCCAACCCTTGGATGAGCGAACCAATAGATTTCCATCCTTACCTAGACTAACAGTCTAAAACCAGCAAGCATCAAAGTAAACTAGCAATGAAAATAAGATCAACTACTCAAAATACTTATCATAATTAATAATCTACGGAAAATCCCACCTAGGAACTGAAAGTCATCGTACCAAACATCAACACCAAATCTAGAGTATGGGGATGCAACCCCAAACAAAATAAGAATAGTTTTTTAGTCCAAACAAATGGACTAAAACTCTAATGATAATCCCAAGGTAGCTCGAATCGACAGCTCACCCTTGAAGATCGGAAATGTCGGTGCTAAATCTGAGGTCTCGTCTCAGTCCCTGGAAGATTTCATGTACTCACCAAAAGAAAGACAAGTGCAGTATCAGTGCACCACCACTATGTACTGGTAGGATCATCAGCCAGTATTCAAGAAAATAGTATATAAATAGTACACAAAATCCAGTAACAAGTATGACAAACATGCAACAATATCACAGGCATCTCTAGACTACAGGTCTCTACCTAGCTTGTTACCGCATGAATCTATCTCTTACAGTTCTATTCCACTAACAAGAATAACCATAACCATACCTTACCATCTAGACTGGACCCACCCTAGAATCCCCTCTAGACAACTACCACAAGAAGTCATTACCCGGCCTAAACCAAGACCAATTCAACAGTGATACAACAGTTCCCGGCTACTCAAGGACCACCAATCAATAACACTTTTTGATAACAACCCAGTCCACTCACGGAACCAATATCAAGTATCACATTCAGTAAAACAACCCGGTCCTATCACGGAACCAATATCAACCAATGCAATACAAAAATCAATGAAACAGTGCAAGATGCAATAAAGTAAACCCGTACCAAGCGTGGTACCCGTGCCAACCAAATGTTATACCCGTACCAGGCGTGGTACCCGTGCCAACCAAGTGTTATACCCATACCAGGCGTGGTACCCAAGCCAACCGAATGTCAATAATAACATTCAATACAATGAATGCACACCCCTTGTAAAGCCAACAAGTAAAAACCATTCAAACATAGACTGTAAACTAAACTTAGACATTCCACACAAATCCCCTAAGAAATGTAATTCACACAATTACTTAGACAACGAGTACAATGAATATACACATTCACAGAAATACGAAAGCCATCAGCTACCTCGAATGTTCCAAGCTCTATTCAACCCGAGCTTTCCCGTGTTCTGGATTCCTCTCACATTCTTGGTTTAAAAATAACACATAATGTATACAATTAACATACAGGCCTCTACATTACCTGGATTATACGAAATCCCCAAACCCTAGGCTACCCATTATCATCCCACCCTTTTCCCGGGCTTTCCCACCGTTAATTCTCCTAGTCTTATCATTTTTTACGAACAAAATAGGAAATTAAATAGTCTATAATCATTTTAACGTACCTAAATCAACACCCAAGAACATACATGTTTGGAACCCCCTTCTTCCCCGACTTTCATCATCCCTAGGCCATTCCAACCTTTCCCAATTTTTCTCCTAGCAATTCTACCGCATAGGAAACATATTACAAAGTGTGGGGAATGGAAACCTTACCTTAGGAACGAATTTTGGCGAAGGAATAAAGAAAATTGCTTGAATTCGCCCAGCCCTTCTCCCAAAAATAACTTGTGAAATTCTGATGTTTTGAGAGCTGTTTCTGCATTAAAAACCCATCGGCCCACTATAGCGGTCCCCGCTCCGCTATAGCGGCCCCGCACTGCTATAGCGGTCTTAAGTGAATTGATCACCCTTTGACCGTCGCTATAGCGGTAATTTCTACCGCTAGAGTGGTGGCCTCTATCGCGCGTGACAGCGCTCATCACAGGCAGAAAGTCCATAAACTTTCCAGTTTTGGCCATTTACAACACACTTGGTTCCCCCGACGTCTCGATACAACCCTTTCACGTCAAACGCAATTCCGAGAGCTCTACTTACCCAAATTCGATTCCAAAAAGTCCCCCAAACTCCTTTATGTCTTGGCTACGTGCAAAACTAGCTCAAGACAATACACCTAAATCCATTTTTACCTGGATTTCCCTAGACTCTACCTCGCTCCAAAATCGGCCGAGGCTAGCCTAGCCCAGAATTTCAAACTCCCAAACTCGGAGTTTTCTAACTCTAAAACTTGGTACGATTGAAATACCTATAATGGAAGACTCGGTAATTACAACCGATACCAATTTACCCATCGTTCAACTCCGAATGATCAAACTCGAAATTACGGAAATAAAAGGAAGTGTAGTACCTGAATCCTCAAACAATTGAGGGTACTTGTCCCGCATGTCCTTTTCAATTTCCCAAGTGGCTTCCTCAACTGGACTATGCTTCCACTGAACCTTCACCATATCAATCACCTTTGTACTCAACCTTCAGACATCCCGAGCAAGAATCAAGATCGGTTCTTCCTCATAATGAAGATCCTTATTAAAAACTACCTCATCTCACTTGATGATGTAGTCCCCATACCCATGGTATCGCTTGAGCATGAATACATGGAATACCGAATAGATGCCCGACAAACTAGGTGGCAGTGCTAACTTGTATACCACTGGCCCCACTATCTCAAGAACCTCAAATGGACCGATAACCCGAGGGTTAAGCTTGCCCTTCTTACCAAACCTCATAACCCCTTTCATTGGTGACACTTTTAGCAATACTTGTTCACCAATCTGAAAGTCCATGTCCCGGACCTTACGATCTGCATACTCCTTGTACCTGCTTTGAGCAGCCAATAACTTGGTTTGTATGCCCCTTACTTTGTCCTGCACTTCTTTAACTAAGTCTCCACCCAGAGGCTTCACATCACCTTACTCAAACCACCCAATTGGTGATCTGTAGTTTCTCCCATATAGGGCCTCAAATGGTGCCATTCGATACTGGAGTGGTAGCTGTTGTTGTACGAGAATTCGCACAATGGTAGAAACTAGTCCCAATGACCACTGAAGTCCATTATACATGTTCTCAGCATGTCCTCAAATACCTAAATCGTCCTCTCCTAATGACCATCAGTCTGAGGATGAAAGGCTATGCTAAAGGTGAGTTGTGTACCCAACTCTTCATGTAACTTGCCCCAGAACTTAGAAGTAAACTGCGTACCCCTGTCTGAAATGATGGACAGTGGTACCCATGCAGTCTTACAATCTCCTTCAAATAGATCTTGGCCAACTGCTGTGAATTGTAATCTACCCTGACCGAAATGAAATGAGTGGACTTGGTCAGCCTGTCAACAATGACCCAAATTGAGTCATACTTCCTCAATGTCTTGGGAAGACCCACCACGAAATCCATGGCTATCCTTTCACACTTCCACTCTGGAATTGGCATTCTCTGAAGTAGTCCTACAGGTCTCTGATGTTCATATTTTACCTGCTGGCAATTCTGGCACTTGGACACAAAATCAACTATGTCCTTTTTCATCCGGGGCCACCAATAACGCTGCCTCAAGTTCCTGTACATTTTGTTTACACCCGGATGAATCGAGTACCACAACCATGAGCTTCTGTCATAATTTTTGAAATCATATCATCAACCCGAGGAACAAAAATCCTATCCCTGAAATGCAATCCACCACCAGAGTCTAACATGACATCTCTGGACTCCCTGGATATCACTTTACTCCGCAACTTACCCAGTTTCGGATCCTGAAATTATTTTGCCTTTATTTCTTCTATGAAGGTGGCCTGACCTCAATGCTAGCCAACAACCCCCCATGGTCTGAGACACCCAATTACATGAACTTGGCCTCCAGAGCCTGAATTTCCTTAGCTAGCGGTCATTTGGACACCCCCAAATAAGCCAAGCTACTCATGCTAATAGTTTTCTGGCTCAATGCGTCTGCCACCACATTAGCCTTACCCGGATGGTACTGAATGGTCACATCATAATCTTTCAATAACTCCATCCACCTTCTCAGCCTCAGATTCAAATCCTTCTAAGTGAAAACGTGTTGCAGACTGCGATAATCTATGAATACTTCACACTTGACACCATAAAGGTAGTGTCTCCAGATTTTCAAAGCAAAAACCACCGCTGCCAACTCTAAATCGTGAGTCGGGTAATTCCTCTCATGCACCTTCAACTGCCTGGATGCATAGGCTATCACATTCCTATCCTACATCAACACAGCATCCAAACTAGAATGTGAAGCATCACAGTAAACAATAAAGTCTTTACCTTCAACTGGCAAGGACAATATATGAGCCGTGGTCAAAAGTGTCTTGAGCTTTTGGAAGCTCTCCTCTCACTTGTCGGACCACACAAATGGTACCTCCTTCTGTGTAAGCCTAGTCAGGTGAGTAGCAATAGAAGCAAAGTCCTTCACAAACCTCTGGTAGTACCCCGCGAGCCTAACAAAACTTCTCACCTCTATCACAGAGCTAGGCCAAACCCAACTCTTAACTGCCTCAATTTTCTGGAGATCCACTATCACCCCCTTTTCTGACACCACATGCCCCAAAAATGCCATAGAAGTCAACCAAAACTCACACTTAGTGAATTTTGCATAAAGCTTTTGGTGCCTTAATATGTCCAGCACAATGCGAAGATGATTAACATGCTCCTCCCTACTCTTAGAGTAGATCAAAATATCATCAATGAACATGATAACAAAAGAATCCAAGTAGGACTTAAACACCCCATTCATCAAACTCATGAATGATGCCGGCGCATTGGTCAAACCAAACGACATTACTAGAAACTCATAATGTCCATACCGAGTACGAAAAATAGTTTTTAGAATATCCTCAGGCCTAATCTATAGCTGATGGTACCCCGACCTCAAGTCAATTTTTGAAAACACTGATGCACCCTGAAGCTGGTGAAACAAATCATCTATCCGGGGTAAAGGATACTTATTTTGGATGGTCGCCTTGTTCAACTGTCTGTAGTCTATGCACATCCGCATACTACCATCCTTCTTTTTCATAAACAAAACTGGAACCCCCCAAGGTGAAGCACTGGGACGTATAAATCCCTTATCTAGGAGTTCCTGCAGCTGAGTCTTAAGTTCCCTTAACTCTGCCGGAGCCATTCTATATGGAGGAATAGAGATGGGACGAGTGCCTGGCTCCAAATCAATATAAAAATCTATATTCCTGTCCGGAGGCATACCAGGCAAATCCGCTGGAAACGCCTCTACAAATTTGGACACCACTGGAACTGACTCAATAGAAGGGGACTCCACACTATCATCCCGGAGATGAGCCAAGAAGGCTAGACACGCCATTCCCACTAGCTTTCTAGTCCGAACAAATGATATTATCTTAACTGGCTTAGGTATGTATACACCTTCCCACTCCAATCTATCCTTACCCAGAATTTCTAGAGTCACAGTTTTGGTGTTACAGTTCAACACAGCATGATAAGGAGATAGCCAGGTCATACCCATGTTAATATCAAAATCAACCATATCCAGAATTACTAAGTCTACCCAAGTACGTAGCCCCACAAATACCACAGAACCATCACGATACACATGAGTCACAATCACCGACTCTCCAACTCGGGTAGATACATGGATAGGGGAATCAAGGATAACGCAATTCAAATTCAGACCCAAAGCAAAACTAACAGACATATAAGATATGTAGATCCTGGGTCAAATAATACTGAGGCCATTTTATCACAGACAAGAATAGTACCTATGATCACCGCATCTGAGGCTTCCGCCTCAGTCCTTCCTGTAAAAGCATAGCAATGTGCCCGATCATCAATCCGAGCAACTTCCCGGGCTGGCTGCGCTGTACCCCTACCTGCGCCGTTGTTCCCTCAGTATCCCCGGCCTCCCTGGAAATTACCTCGCCCACCCTATGGATGACCCCCCTAGCATTACCACCTCTACCTGCCGGGACCATTGCTTTAGTCTGTTACTGACCCTGATTACCTGTCTGCCTATGTGGACACTCCCTCTTAAAGTGGCCCAACTCACCACAATGGAAGCAACCACGGTCAAAGTAGGCCTGCTAGCTGATGTATAAGATGCCCCCTGGCCTCTAGGAGATAAAGACTGAGCTCCCTGAAGACCACCTGTAGTAGTTGGCAGAGCTGACTGAATAGGATGGGCCAAGTAAGCCTGCTAATGCTGGCCCCTGGAGTATGAACCACCAAAATTTCCCTCATTCCGGGTCCTTTTGGCTAAAGCCTTAGCCTGCCCCGCTTGCCTAACTCCCTCAATATTATTCACATAGTCTACAACATCATTAAAACCCTTTCTTGAAGAATTCATATGCACTGTCAGTACCTGCAAATCACTATTCAGACCCTTGAAAAACAATCGGACCCGTTCCTCCTCGGAACCCAACATCTGTGTAGCAAAACAAGACAACGCATGAAACTTAGCCTCATAAGCTGAGACCAACATGCCACCCTGCTCCAAGTTCAGAACCTCATCCTTCTTTCTATCCCTCAAAGTACGGGAAATGTACTTCTGTAGAAATAAGGCATGGAACTGCTCCCAAGTCAGTGGAGGTAAGATAGATGACCGACACTCAACATGAGACCTCCACCACTGCTTGGCATCACCCTGCAGCTGAAAAGTGACAAACTCCACCCCATGCTGACGTACAATACCCAACTTGTGCAACCTCTCATGGCAATGCAGGATGAACTCATAGGCATCCTCCTTGTCTGTACCCTGAAACATCGGAGGTTTCAGCTTAAGGAACTTAGTCAGCATCTCATGCTCATTACCTGTCATCACTGGGCCTAATATTGGCCTGAGAAGATTGTTTGTGCCCGAAGCTGCATCCATCCTTTGTGTAGTAGTAATTGCCGACTGAGTATCCAAGGCCTGATTCGCATAAGCGGCAGGTATGGCTCCAGCACCAACCAACCCACTCAAAATATCTCACGCCTGCCTGAAAGCCTCTAGTGTCATATTAGGAAGGCCTTCACCCCCAACTGGTGCCTCCTCCTCCTGAGCTCCTCCATCTTCTACCACTACTTCTTCTATATCCGCAGCCATAGGGTACTGAAGTGGGGGGTTACCTCACATGCAGCAGCAGCTCAAGCTCCACCCCTGGCGGGTGTGGCTCCAGCTCATCCCCTGCCCCTTCCCCTACCTCTGTCGTGAACTGTCGGACCCACTGTTAGGACTGCTGGCCTTGCTCTGTTATTCCTTGTAGTGACCATCTGCGGACAGAAGAGTGAATGAGGTTAGACACCAATTCGTATCACCAGATACCAATTGGAATCGAGTTATAGCACGAAGGAAAAGAAGGAAGATATAGTTTTTTCCTAAATCCCCATAGCCGCTCGAAGAAAAGTACGGACGTCTCCGCACCGTTCTGCAAGACTCTACTAGACCGGTTTGGTACAACGATATCAACAAACCTAGGCTCTGATACCATCTTTGTCATGACCCAACCCATCGTGAGTGGCACCCACCCAACCCCCGAATGAGCGAACCAATGGAGTTCCACCCTTGCCTAGACTAACAGCCTAAAACCAGCAAGCATCAAAGTAAACTAGCAATGAAAATAAGATCAACTACTCAAAATACTTATCATAATTAATAATCTATGCAAAATCCCATGTAGGAACTGAAAGTCATCGTACCAAACATCAATACCAAATCTAGAGTACGGGGATGCAACCCCAAACAAAATAAGAATAGTTTTTAAGTCCGAACAAATAGAATAAAACTCTAATGATAATCCTAAGGTAGCTCGAATCGATAGCTCACCCTTGAAGATCAGAAACGTTAGTGCTAAATCTGAGATCTCGTCTCAGCCGCTGGAAGATTTCCTGTACTCACCAAAAGAAAGACAAGCGCAGTATCAGTACACCACCACTGTGTACTGGTAGGATCATCAGCCAATATTCAAGAAAATAGTATATAAATAGTACACAAAATCCAGTAACAAGTATGGCAAACATGCAACAATATCACAGGCATCTCTAGACTACAGGTCTCTACCTAGCTTGTTACCGCATGAATCCATATCTTACAGTTCTATTCCACCAACAAGAATAACCATAACCACACCTTACTTTCTAGCTCAGACCCACCCTGGAATCCCCTCTAGATAACTACCACAAGAAGTGATTACCTGGCCTAAACCAAGACCAATTCAACAGTCATACAATACTTCCCGGCCACTCATGGACCACCAATCAATAAAACTTTTCGAGAACTACTTGGTCCACTCACAAAACTAATATCAAGTATCACATTCAGTAAAACAACCCGGTCCTCTCACGGAACCAATATCAACCAATGCAATACAATAATTAATGAAACAGTGCAAGATACAATAAAGTAAACCCGTACCAGGCGTGGTACCTGTGCCAACCATGTGTTATACGCATACCAGTCGTGTTACCCGAGCCAATCGAATGTTAACAACAACAGTTAATAGAATGAATGCACACCCCTTGTAATGCCAACAAGTAAAAACCATCCAAACATAGACTGTAAACCAAACTTAGACATTCCACACAAATCCCCTAAGCAATGTAATGCACACAATTACTTAGACAATGAGTAAAATGAATATACATATCTGCAGAAATACGAAAGCCATCACCTACCTCGAATGTTCCAAGCTCTATTCAACCCGAGCTTTCCCATGTTCCGGATTTCTCACGTTCTTGGTCTAAAAATAACACATAATGCATACAATTAACATACAGGCCTGTACATTACCCAGATTATACCAAATCCCCAAACCCCAGGCTACCCATGATCATCCCACCCTTTTCCCGGGCTTTTCCACCGTTAATTCTCCTAGTCTTATAATTTTTTATGGACAAAATAGGAAATTAAATTGTCTATGATCATTTTAACGTACCTAAATCAACACCCAAGAACATACATGTTTGGAACCCCCTTCTTCCCCGAATTTTATCATCCCTAGGTCATTCCAACCTTCCCCAATTTCCCTCCTAGCAATTCCACCACATAGGAAATGTAGTACAAAGTGTGGAGAATGAAAACCTTACCTTAGGAACAATTTTTGGTGGAGGAATGAAGAAAATCGCTTGAATTCTCCCAGCCCTTCTCCCAAAACAAACTTGTGAATTCTGATGTTTTGAGAGCTATTTCTGCATTAAAAATATGTCGTCCTGCTATAGCAGTCCCCGCTTCTCTATAGCGGTCCCGCTATAGAAGTCATCTGCCGCTATAGCGCTCTTAAGTGAGTTGATCGCCCCTTGACCTCCGATATAGCGGTAATTTATGCCGCTATAGCGGTGGCCGCTATTGCGTGTGACAGCGCTCGTCACAGGAAAAAAGTCCATAAAATTGCCAATTTTGGTCATTTCACAACACACTTGGTTTCCCCGATGTCTCGAAACAACCCTTTCACGTCAAACGCGATTTTGAGAGTTCTACTTACCCAAATTCAATTCTGAAAAGTCCCTCGAACTCCTTTATATCTTGGCTACATGGAAAACTAGCTCAATCTAAGACACATAAACCTATTTTTACCCAGATTTCCCTAGAATCTACCTCACTCCAAAATCGGTCGAGGCTAGCCTAGCCCAGAATTTTAAACTCCCAAACTCGGAGTTTTCTAACTCTAAAACTTGGAACGATTGAACTACCCGTAATGACGGACCCGATCATTACATCCTGCCTTCTCAAAATTACAAAAAGGTCACCCAGGATGGAGCTATTTTGGTAGCTTCAATTATAGCAGGGGATCACGTCAACTTCAGGGAAATCGCAGCCTTGATGATAAAGAGGAAAGATCATAAGGGTGGTAATGCATTCCCCTATCCTGTGCTTATTAGAAAGCTTTGTCCAAACACTGGCATCCCCTATTTTAACTGTGACACTTCTATTTCTACCACTGATGTATTGGACCTTGATAAGAAAACTGGCAGGGATGCTTCTAGGTTCAAGAGGTGCATGACCGAGGCCTTGGAGAAGGTTGAGGTTGATGAGTCCAACACTGAAGCATATGCTTCCTCTCCGTCTAGGGCGGCTCTAGAAGTACCTAATCAAATAGAGTCAGGAACTCCAGCAGCTGCGGCATTTAGAGGGCCATTGACCAAAAGTAACCTCTAGGATATGGTTGACAAGACCTATAATCATGATAGGCAGTTGATTGACTTAGCTAAAAAGTTGTCAGGTTTAATTGCCAAGGCTGTCAAGAGGGCAATTAAGGGAGTAGTGGACAGTGTGAGCAAGCTCTACTAGAGGGTGGATGTCATTGAAGGAGTTGTGAATTGAAGGAGATCCGAAAGGATGTTGATAAGTCTAGAGGAAAGGCTCTGGTTGATGATGCAGATTTGAGTGCCATGCCTCCGCCCCAGCCCTCTCTTGTCCCTTGGATGACATGTTTGCTGCTTATGATGATGATGGTAAGGAGTTAGCTGATGACCAGAACATATAATTTCAAGAAGCTCTTCGAGATTCAACCCATAGTGCACAATCTTGATAGGGTGGTGAATGTACGAGTGCAGAGGAAGCAGATGATGATGAAGCATAGTCCTCCAGGGAGTTGTTGCACCCTTTTCCTTACTTCTTTTGAGCTTAGGGAATTGAGGGCAATGCTTACTTTTATGGGATAGGTGGTGTTATTTGATATTGCTTGTGGTTTCTCGTGTTGGGCTTTGAGATATTTTATTGCCCTTGTAGGGCCTTTATTTCCCTGTTAGATAATTTATTTAGCCCTTATCGGGCATGTTTTAGATGATTGTGATATTGCCCTTGCTAGGCCTTTTTTTATTTTAGTTTGTTGATTAGTGCTTAAATGTGCCCTCGCTGAGCTTGATATTTTTAATTTGATTGTGTTGCCGGGTTAGTCCTACACGATTCTATTATTTCACTACCCGTGCCTTGGAAATGTGCTACTGCTTATGCTGATGCTAGTTTTTCAAATGACTCATGAGCTCTTTAAATTTGTAGTCGCCTTGTTAATAGTAGAGTAGCAATAAACTCCAAGAGTTTTCTTCATACCACGGTTCTTTCCCAAGGAGCAAATGTTTTCGTTTTTTTTCTTTTTCTTTTATTTTTGTTTCGAACCCGGTTGGTGTTTTCCTGTAATAGATTGAGAGGCAACTTTCTTAAGGAAAAATACCAAGTTTTAGTTTCAGATTAAGTTTGTGCGTTGCTTATCTCGAAATGGACCCACCAAAAAAATTTCTTGGAAAGAAGTTTTTGAAAATTAAAGGAAAGAGTAAAAATGAATTTTGAGGAAAGCATTCTCTTGTTATGACTTGCACACTCTCAGTTTGGCTTGATCAATTCACAAACGAGTGTGTAATGAACTTGGAATAGCTTGTCAAAAGTCATGTGTCCCAATTGATTTTGAGAGTAATGTGAAAAATTCTTATGATACGATGCCTTGTGTGGTGACGCTATCCTTTGATTCTTGTGCATGTGTGTCATCTAGAACTTGCCCCGAATGTGATTCAAGGAGATATCCTAGATGTGACCAAGCTTGGAAGATGATCCTAGGCCCTTTTTGAATAGCCACATCACCCAAATAACTTCCCTTGACATTGATCCTAGGGAACCCCTTTGAGATTGTGACCTTTCCTTGGAACCTTGTTTGGCACCTTGACCCTTTTTGTAACTTCTATTTTTGCACCCGTCCTCCCTATTGGCTTGGAAGTGAAATGTAGGCTAAAATCCTAAATTTGGGGGGGAGTGAAATGATAACATAGACAAAAGCCTAAGTTTAGGGATGTATGTACTTAATATGGAGAAGAAAAGGAATGCACTTCAAGTGCAAGTAGCACCTTATGTTGGTTGAATTGAAGATTGCTCCAAAAGACCAAATGCAATGAGCAAAATGATTTGAAAAAGAATTGATTCTACCAAGCAAAGATGATACAAGGAGGTTGAATGATAGCGGTGTTTGAAATGGTCACAAAGAGCATTAGGAAGGTGTAAACACTTGAGAAAATGCAATCCTTACCTTAGCCCTAGCCAGCATCGTAACCCGCAAGCCCTTAGTAATTTCGAGTTTGGTCACTCTACATTAGTGGAGATTTACATGAGGGGCAAGCCTATGGTTCGACATGTGTTCGCTTGAATTTTCTTGAGAAAGTGAGACTCTTTTTTTTGGTTCTCTTATAATCCCTTGTATTATGAATTGCATAACTGTGAGTAAGATTCTCTCTTGTGTTTAGTGGCATCATGCACTCGAATTGAAACATTAAGTCTCTATTTTCAATTAGAGGAACGAATAAGACAAGTTGTGTGGCGAATCTTGAGGCAAACCTTGATGGTCCATACCACTGACTTGAGAAGCTTGATCTTATTTTGAATGGCAAATTCCCCTGTTTTTGAATGAGAAGTGAAGTCCGTTTAATGAATGTTTTGAAATGATCAATTTCCTTGAGAATGTGGTGGTCCAAATTGAGATAAGCATTGTAGTAGTGTCTTTTGTTTGAGTCTTTTATTTATTATTTTTCTTAGTTTTTTAGAATAGAGTAATCGTGTGTGCCTTGATTGAGTTTTAGAGCATACATCATTCCTTATCTTGTGAGTAGCTTGCTTGAGAACAAGCAATAGTTCAAGTTTGGGAGTTTGATAAGTTGGTAATCTGTCACGCCCCAAACCATGGGAGGCATGACCAACACCCGGAGCCCCAAAAGGCCGAGGGTGTCAAAATAGAGTGTATCTCTATTGAACCTGCTGGGGGTCTGAGACCGACAAGGTCTCTAAGAATAGCAATTTGAAACACTGAAAGCTCAATAGTAGGTAAGCAACTCAAGGCTGACAAGGCTATTATCATAGTAGATAGCTAATAACAAGGCCGACAAGGCCATACACAACATTGATGTACATATACACGTCTACAAGCCTCTAGGAGTAAGTAAAATATCTCATATTCAGGACAGGGCCCTGGACTACCCATAAGCTGTACATATACATAACCTGGTCAAAATATAAGCTAGACCTCTGACTCGTCAACTCCAGGAAGAATGGAGCTTACCAAAATGGTTGAACTCTGCAACTCCTACTGAAGAGGTCTATCTGGGTTTCTGTCTGGACCTGCAAGCATGAATGCAGCGCCCCCAGGCAATGGGGACGTCAGTACGACAATAATGTACTGGCATGTAAGGTAGAAGCATAAAAGCAAGTCGCAAGTAGTAAATCTGAACAAGATATAATATGAAACTTGTAAACTGTAATTGGTAAGGCTCGTTATGCTCTTTCTCCTTTATTCTTTTTAGAATACCACACATGCATTAACTCACACCACAACTCACTCTTTATAACCCATGCTGAACCACAATAGCGCCTCGGTGCACCCTATATATAATAGCCTCAATATGGCAGTAGCGCCTCGACGCACACTATGTATATAATGACCTTAATATAGCAGTAGCACCTTGGTGCACACTATGTATATAATAGCCTCAATATGGCAGTAGAACCTGGGTGCACACTATGTATATAATAGCCTCAATATAGCAGTAGCACCTTGGTGCACACTAACACACAAACCACGCATAATAAGTGTATTACTAGATTGACCTTTAAAGCTATTCTTGTTATTTATGAAGGTTCATTTAGATAACTTCTTTAGCCTTGGCTTACTAGGTTTTGAATTCAACATACCAAACACATATAAATGGGGGTTTGACTTGCTAACTTTCCTTGTATACTTACTAAAGCTTGATTAGGGATCACAATACAAAGAAGAAACTCGACAAAAGGATAACTTACGTTTCGTGCAAAAAGAATCAGATTTTTATAAAAAGGCGACTTGAATCACCATAATGTATAACTTAGTTCCTTAAGACTTGTTGGGTTACCAAATCATCTCTCTTACAGCAGAATACTCAAATTCCTTCTTTCGGAGATTTAGAGTTCTATTTCTAGATTCATGCCGATAAGGAATAAAGAAGCCTTAACATACCTCGTTCCTTCCGAAGATTGTGCTTACTAGAACTTGGACTTTCCTTTATTAAGTTAATCTACAACACAAGGGTATAATGAAGCTAATATTAGCTCTTAAACCTGATGCAACCTTTCCAAAACAGTAGTTAAACATTTCCCGGGCAGATTTACAAATTTTGCATTAATTAAAGGTGTATCGTCACACCTTTCTCCCCTGTCCAATACACATCACACACACACCAACCTACTGCCTCCAATAATACAAAACACATCAAACAGCCCCTACACAACTCACCATGCCAAAATACAATAGCAACACATTGAACCCACGGCTTCCGATCGCCGTCCTGTGAGTTCTTAACAACAATTCAACAACAATTGTCCATCCGAACTTCAATCCAAAAATATGATTATGGGCAGAGTACTGACCACACTTGAAGGTGTATTTTTATCCTCTTTTTATTGATGCCTTGAAAAGCTTAAGTACCCCCTACACATACACCAACAAGAGAAGAAGAAATCTCTTAATTGTTACACAATTTCTATGTGTTAAATCTTATGAAAGGGCCTGCCATAGTTCATGTCTTTCTTACCATAGGATACCCTAGCTATATGTAGTAGATTAATACCAAGATAACAAGTTGTTTAACTCACCTTAAGCTTGAATGAATCTTGATCTTCTTAGAACCCTAAAGGGAGAGGAGGGCTGCCAAAAGGAAAGGAGATAAGAGAGAAGTTTTCCAGCTTCTTGTGATCAATATTGATCAACAAAAGGTCTGTATAAAGGGACCTTTTTGGCCGACTTTTTTGAGTATATTTGGGCCAAATGGGTCAAGAAACTTGGGCCAAAATTACCCTTTGCTTGAGCCTCAAAAGGGTTAAGTTTTGTGGCTGATTTTGGGCTTCTCTTGGGTCAAAATGTGGTCAATATTGGTGGCTACCTTTTGTAGTTGTTTGGGCCAGATTTGGTTGTGCTTTGATGGGCCAACTTTAAGCTTCATTTGGGCTACCATTAGGTCTAATAATCCAGGGTGTTGCTGCCCGTAATCGGCCCTCGGAACTTAGTTCGTTAGCGTAGGTAGGTGATGCACCTACTTGTCACCTAAGAGCTTAGATAAGTCGAGCAAGTACCTCACTTGTTTTATCTCATTTTCAAAACCCTCATCCTTATAATTTAACTTAACACTTATATACATTTGACCATTTCAAATTCTAGGCCAAATTACCCCTTCACAATCTCGAGCTCAAATACCTTCATCGATATTTACTTAGTCACATAGGTTTTGAAAGGTACGGGGTGTTACATCCTTCCCCCCTTAGAATCATTCGTCCTCGAATGAGGGTAATGCATATAGAGCTCTAGTCCCTTAGGATTTTTTTGAAATTTTGGCAGAGTTTCCTTTATAATTGGGACTATCCAAAAACCTGAAACTCAGCAAAAGTCCAGCACGATGCCTCACAGGGCGATACACTATATACAATTAAATGTAATCATTTTCACATGTTCAAACCTGATCATATTTGCATAGTAGGAAGAGTATCAAGAACATAAGAATATGACTTACCTCTATACTATCTTCAAGTCATAAATAACTGGGGATGCTTTTTCCTCATTTCTTCCTCGGCTTCCCACGTCATTTCCTCGATATTATTATTTCTCCACAACACGTTTACTGAGGCTACTTCTTTGGTTCTGAGCTTTCTAACTTGACGATCTAGGATAGAAATTGGTACTTCCTTATAGGATAAGTCTTCAGAAAGTTAAACATCTTTTGATAGGCATAATACGTGAAGGATCTCCTATGCACCTTCGTAGCATCGATACATGAAATACAGGATGGACTGTCTCCAATTTTGTGGGTAAATCTAGCTCATATGCCACTTTTCCTACCCTCTGAATGATCCTGTATGGTCCAATATATCTTGGACTAAGCTTTCCCTTTTTACCAAATCGCATAACGCCTTTCTTGGGCGAAACCTTTAGGAAAACCCAATCACTAATATTAAATTCCAAATCCCGACGTCGCACATCTGCATATGATTTCTGCCTAATCTGGGCTATTAGTAATCTTTCTCGGATTAGCTTCACCTTCTCCATTGCCTGATTAACTAGGTCTGGCCCTAATAATCCTGCTTCTCAAATTTCAAACCATCCAATCGGTGATCTACACTTTCGTCCGTATAAAGCCTCATAAGGAGCCATTTGAATGCTTGCATGGAAGCTATTATTATAGGCAAACTCAATTAGTGGCAAATGGTCATCCCAACTCCCTTTAAAATCTAGTACACAAGCTCATAGCATATCTTCGAGTGTTTGAATAGTGCGTTCAGCTTGTCCATCTGTCTGTGGATGAAAAGCTGTACTGAGACTTATTTGAGTACCTAAGCCTCTCTGGAAGGACCTCCAAAAATTTGCTGTAAACTGAGCACCCCTATTTGAAATAATGTAAATTGGGACACCATGAAGTCGAACTATTTCACTAATATACAACTTGGCATAATCTTTAGCAGTATAAGTGGTCATGACTGGCAAAAAGTGAGCTGATTTTGTAAGTCTATCTACAATCACCCATATGGAATCATACTTTCGATAAGTACGGGGTAAGCCTATAATAAAGTCCATGTTGATCACCTCCCATTTCCAGGTAGGTATCACTATACTTTGAGTTAGACCTCCGGGTCTCTGGTGTTCAATTTTTACCTGTTGACAATTCGGGCATTGGGCTACAAACTCTGCAATATTTCTCTTTATATTATTCGACCAATAAATCTGTCGAAGATCATGATACATCTTCGTCGCTCCGGGATGGATTTAATAGCGGGAATAGTGAACTTCTGCCAAAATTTTCTCCCGAAGCTCCCCGACGTTAGGTACACATAGACGACCTTGATATCTCAGAACCCCATCTTCCTTAAGCTATATTAGTGGTTGCTTCTGTTGTGGAATTTTCTCCCTCAATCTTACTAATTTTGGATCATCATATTGTCTTTCCTTTACCTCTGTCATAAGTGAGGATTCCGCTGTGCTTTGAATAACAACTCCCCCATTACCTTGGTCTAGTAGTCGAACCTGTAAATTATCTAACTGATGTAGTTCTCTTGTCATCTCAATCTTTCTATTTTCCACGTGGCTCAAGCTTCCCATGGATTTGCGGCTAAGTGCATCGGCCACTACATTGGCCTTCCCTAGATGGTACAAAATATCTACGTCATAATCCTTTAGTAACTCTAGCCACTTTCTTTGCCTTAGGTTTAAATCCTTCTATTTGAATAAATACGTAGACTTTTGTGGTCCGTAAACACATCTACATGGACTCCAAACAAGTAATGGCGCCAAATTTTCAAGGCAAATATAACTGCTGCCAATTCAAGATCGTGAATAGGGTAATTTTGTTCGTGCTTTCTTAGTTGTCTCGAGGCATAGGCAATAACTTTACCATGTTGCATTAAAACGCAGCCCAACCCAATCCTTGAAGCATCACAATAAACAACATAACCTTCCGTGCCCTCTGGCAGAGTTAAGACAGGTGCTGAAGTAAGCCTATCCTTCAACTCCTGAAAACTCTGCTCACATGCATCAGACCACTGGAACTTGGCAGCTTTATGAGTTAACTTTGTCAAAGGTGCAGATATAGAAGAAAATCCTTCCACAAACCTCCAATAATAACCTGCTAAGCCCAAAAAACTACGGATCTCTGTAGCATTCAAGGGCCTCGGCCAATTCTTTACTGCTTCAATCTTTTGGACGTCAACTCTAATACCTTCGTCTGTAATTATATGGCCAAGAAAAGCCACTGAAGTCAACCAAAACTCACATTTGGAGAACTTTGCATATAATTTATGATTCTGAAGTGTTTGCAATACTGCACGTAAATGATCAGCATGTTCGGCTTTGGACTGCGAGTAAATCAGGATATCATCAATAAATATGATCACGAATACATCTAGGAATGGCTTGAAGACCCGATTCATTAGGTCCATAAAAGTTGTTGGGGCATTAGTAAGCCCAAAAAACATTACTAGAAATTCAAAGTGGCCATACCTTGTCCTAAAGGCTATTTTTGGAACATCTACCCCTTTAACACGTAACTGGTGATACCCCGACCGCAAGTCAATCTTTGAAAAACATTTGGCGCCTTGCAACTGATCAAAAAGGTCATCAATCCTTAGAAGCGGATACTTATTCTTGATTGTAACTTTTTTCAGTTGTCGATAATCAATACACATTCTAAAGGACCCATCTTTCTTACGAACAAACAAAACTGGTGCGCCCCATAGCAATGTACTAGGCCAAATGAAACCTTTTTCGAGTAGATCCTTTAATTATTTCTTTAACTCTCTTAATTCTGCAGGAGCCATCCTGTAAGGGGGAATTGATATTGGCTGAGTATCTGGGAGTAGGTCAATGGCAAACTCAATTTCCCTTTCTGGAGGGATTCCTGGAAGCTCATCCGGGAATACATCTAGAAACTGACTCACCACGGGAACCGATTAAAGAGTCGATGGTCCATCCTCTGTGCTTCTTACTCAGACTAAATGATAAATATAGCCTTTAGAAATCATTTTCTGGGCCTTAAGGTAGGAAATAAACCTACCCCTTAGTGTGGCAGCATTACCTTTCCACTCTAGGATTGTCTCTTCCGAAAAATGGAATTTGACAACCTTATTTCTACAATCGATATTAGCATAACATGCAGCTAACCAGTCCATGCCCATAATGACATCGAAGTCAGTCATATCTAATTCTATTAGATCAGCTGAAGTGAGGCTATCATAAATCCACACTGCACAATCTCGATAAACTCGTCTAGCTATAATAGATTCACCAACTGGCGTAGATACAACAAAGGGTCTAGGCAACAACTCAGGGCCTGCCCCCAACTTACCAGCAACGAGCGGGGTAACATATGAAAGAGTAGAACCAGGATCTATAAGTGCATAACCAGCATGAGTAAAAATAGTCAATGTACCTGTAACAACATCAGGTGACGATTCCATGTCCTGGCGACCGGCTAGAGCATAAGTGCGATTGTGACCACTGCCTGAACTGGATGCTCCTCCTCCTCCTCTACCTCTACCATGACCTAGATGTAGCTTGTTGGCCTGTCCTAGGGGGATGAATAGTAGATGAAAAAGCTGTCATTGACCCAGTAGGCTGGGACATCTCACCCTTACCTCTACTCGGACAGTCTCGCATAAAGTGACCAGGATGCCCACATGAATAACAAGTATCTGAACCCAGGAGACATATCCCAGGATGCTTCCTACTGCACTGAACACAAGGTGGAAAAGGTGGCCTCATTTGGCCTGAATTCCCCTAGCGATAGGAACTGAATGCACCTGAACTGTGGCCTGGTCCAGTCTGAGAAAAACGATCATACCTCTGCCTTTGCAACTGATATGGGGCACCACTAGTAGGGTGGGGTGATCGCCTATTAAAATGTGGCCTAACATTACCTCGTGGCTCTACATAGGACCCAATAGATCTAGCCCTCTTATTCTGATCCCTTTCTCGGCTTTGGTTATCTCCAATTTGTACTTCAAGATCCTCTGCAGTCTGAGCAATAGCCTGTATCTTAGAAATATTCATATCCTCTTGTGTGGCTGCTATTGTTAATCCCTTAATCAATTCATCCTTAAGGCCACGCACATATCGATGAACTCTAGCTCGCATCGTACTCACAATATCGGGGGCGTACCTGGCTAATGAATTAAACCTGAGGCTGTACTGTCGAACATTCATATTGCCCTGCCTAAGGGCTAGAAATTGATCAAGTCTGGCCTCTCGAACCTCCTGTGGAAGATAGTGAGCTAGGAAGGCCTCTGAAAATTCCTCCCATTCAGCTGGGGGTGCATTTGATCCCCTAGACCGATCCCAAGCCTCGAACCATAAAATGGCCACATCTCGTAACCTGAAAGATGCAAACTCCACTGCCTCCACTACTGTTGCATGCATGACTCGAAGTACTCGATAAGTCTGATCAATAAACTCCTGAGGATCCTCACGTGGGTCAGAGCCTGTAAATATAGGAGGACTTAGGCTGATAAACTCTCGAGCCCTAGAACTTTCTGAGCCACCTGACCTAGCACTCGTTGATGCCCCAATTTGTTGTTGTTGTGTGGCTACCATCTGGGTCAATAATCGAATAGCACTCCTGATGTCCTGGTCCTCTGCTTAAGGTGGAGGAGCTACAGGTGCTGGTTCATCTCTAGCTATCTCAGATGCCACTAGAGCAGGTGGGGTCAGGGGTACTGGATCCCCTTTAGTCTCATCAGGTACTTGATGAACTGGGATCTCTGGTGTCAATGATTCACTTTGAGCCTCAAATCTATCCAATCGGATAGGCGGGGAACGACTAGTACCTTCCCCCATATCCGTGCCAACCCGTCGGCTACTCATCTGTCTGGTCACAGGCATTTCTGTAAACAAGGAATAGAAAAATATGAATTAGACTTCAAACATCTTATGACCTTGCTCTATTGCACGATCTAGGAAATGAAAGAAGGATAACAATTCCTAAATGTCCCGTAGCCTCATGATTATAGGTATGGTGCACAACACACCCATAAGCAAGACTCTACTGACACAGCTTGTAGACTCCCTGGGATTCGACGTGCTCTGATACCAAGTTTGTCATGCCCCAAACCATGGGAGGCATGACCAACACCCGGAGCCCCAAAAGGCCGAGGGTGTCAAAATAGAGTGTATCTCTATTGAACCTGCTGGGGGTCTAAGACCGACAAGGTCTCTAAGACTAGCAATTTAAAACACTGAAAGCTCAAAAGTAGGTAAGCAACTCAAGGCCGACAAGGCTATTATCATAGTAGATAGCTAATAACAAGGCCGACAAGGCCATACCCAACATTGATGTACATATACACGTCTACAAGCCTCTAGGAGTAAGTAAAATATCTCATATCCAGGACAGGGACCTGGACTACCCATAAGCTGTACATATACATAACCTGGTCAAAATATAAGCTAGACCTCTGACTCGTCAGCTCCAGGAAGAATGGAGCTTACCAAAATGGCTGAACTCTGCAACTCCTACTGAAGAGGTCTATCTGGGTTTCTGTCTGGACATGCAGGCATGAATGCAGCGTCCCCAGGCAATGGGGACGTCAGTACGACAATAATGTACTGGAATGTAAGGTAGAAGCATAAAAGCAAGTCGCAAGTAGTAAATCTGAACAAGATATAATATGAAACTTGTAAACTGTAATTGGTAAGGCTCGTTAAGCTCTTTCTCCTTTATTCTTTTTAGAATACAACAAATGCATTAACTCACACCACAACTCACTCTTTATAACCCACGCTGAACCACAATAGCGCCTCGGTGCACCCTATATATAATAGCATCAATATGGCAGTAGCGTCTCGGCGCACACTATGTATATAATGGCCTCAATATGGCAGTAGCACCTTGGTGCACACTATGTATATAATGGCCTCAATATGGCAGTAGAACCTCGGTGCACACTATGTATATAATAGTCTCAATATGGCAGTATGTCACGCCCCTAGCTAGGAGGGGCGGACGTCAAGTGAGTTATACGAGAACCTTCTAAACATATATACTAAACTCATGATAAAGTTATAAACTGATAAGAAACAATATGGACATCAACATGTGTTTACATATTTCGAAACGTAAATAACTGAAGGGCCCACTAGACAAACTATACAGCTGAAACAAAACTATGTCTAAGAAGCCTCTAAAGATTTTACAACTGAAAATCTGATAACTAGACGGGACAGGGCCCCGACATACCCAACATACGATATATACATGAATCCAAAATATGTGACCTAGGCATATGATAGCTCCAGAGAGAGGTGGAGCTTACCAACTGATCAACGGGAAGGCACTGGTCTACTGTGGATGTCTGCTAGCCTGAGTACCTGAGCCTGCATTCATAAAATGCAGCGCCCAAAAATAAAGGGACGTCAGTACATATGAAACATGTACTGGTATGTAAAGCAGACTGAATAACAAGTAGACATGTAAGAATGCTCACTGAATTGAATATCAAAGATAGGAAAATCTGAGCATACACATACAGGGAATGTAATTTGAAACTGAAAGTGAAACTAATACAATGACCAATATCAGAGGTCCTTATATAACGTCTTATACACTACTTAATTTGCCTAGGTGACATCTTTACCCTTTTACATAATTTATCTACTCTTTATGTAATACTAATTGTCAGGAAGTCACAAGAATAGCCTGCTGTCGGCGATCGGTGACACCTGTTTGGCATATATAGCCAACTATCACAACCATGTGTGAAATCTCACAGTCTGGATAACGTGGTCTTAAGGTACGCCCTCCAGGGCTCCTGTAAGGTCTGCCCGCAGGCCTGTGTAGTCAGGGAATCCACGACAGGAAGTTCCAGCTAACTCTGTTTGAATTATGTGCACAAAATAGCGTCGCACGTACTAGCCCTAGTGATACCCACCCCACGCTGCAGAGTAGGCTATAATCTCGTCTTGCTTGTAAAGGCTCATAGTAGGAAACTTATAAATCATATAACTCATTATCTGAATATTGATTACTTTCTTTTAGCTGAAGAATCATATATCTATGTGATATTATATACTTAGGTCTATTTTGTGGCCAGTTAATTCCTCTAAGTTCGTGACATATATGCTCGGTAACTTCTAAGAGTTTCAACTGAAGACACGTATGATCGTGTGAAACATGTGACTTCTTTGACTAGATATGAGTACTATAACTCTATAGGTTTAGAACTACACTCGAGAGAGACCTATAATAGAATTAATCTTTTCTTTCAAGAAGCATATAATCTATGACGACCTTTATAGGAGGAACATGTGACTCTAGGTCGTACCTTGATGGCGAAAAGAGGTTTTAGCTTTGCATACCTTACTTAGAGAATCTCTCTCCCTTATGTAGCGTCATTGGTTCTCATCAAACACTCCTTATCTATGACATAACAACATATTCAATAGTATAAGCAACTAACCAAGAAATATGGCGAGGTCGGGAAGATGATAATAGCTTACGAGCGACAAGCTTAGCAAATAAGATAGTTAAATGGGGTATCATCCCACCTCTCTCTTTTCCCCTTATCAACTAAACTATGAACACCTATGAAGTCAATATTAATCCCTCCATCAATTCCTTACAATATGCAGCCCATTCCATATCCCAAACAAGGTCATAAACTTGACCCCTCGACTTTTAAATACCTCCTGGGGAGTTCTTTATTTATTAGCGTTTAAATGACCCTTTAATCTCATAGATTAAGTTGGGAGAGAATTATAACATTTAATACAGTGATAGGAAGCCAAATAACATATAAACAACATCCTCAATCCATTTAGGCATTTTATCAAACACTTGACGAGGGACAAGCTTGCAAGAGCCATAGAAATCGTGTTTGCTATACCTAGCGTCCCTCCTTATCGCAGCAAGCTTGCTACCTCAATACACCACAATACACACCTCATTTATTCAGAATTACAACCATTACATCCCTCTACATACTCCCTCCTCACTGAATATATTAGTTACAATGGGAAAAACATGGACTCACGGCTTCCTTTCACCGTCCCGTGAGTCCTACCCGTAAACTATACTTAAAACAACTCTTAGAGTCATATTTATAGGGATAGAACAGCAGCCATACTTTATAAATAAGAATACAATCCCTTCACCCTTTTTATCTTCAAGAACAACACCTTTTCCTTCAAGAAAACACTTGACTAAGTATGTTTCTGTGACCTACGATGAAAAATACACTTGATTCTTGAAGGAATTTACTTACCTTAGGCTACGGAGGGCTTGAGATGAATAAGAACTGAAGAAAACAAGTGTTAAGCAGGTCCCTTATGTTCTGATATGTATGGGAGATGAAATCCCAAAGTTTCAATATAAATACACCACTTTTGGCCGACTTACCCGAGGCTGCCACATGTCCCGCTGTGATTGGGCAGTGCGCGTGTTTGTAGTAAAACGTGCATAACTTTTTACTCCGAACTCGTATGGACGATCGGTTTATTGCGTTGCAAACTAGACTCAAATACCTTTAATTTGATACATCATAGGACCTCTAAATCATTTTATATTAGGAGATATACCCGTTACAAGTAAGACCTTGTACTAGCTTACTTGAAATAGTCCACCGTAGTGAATCCTTCAATTTGAACTTTTGTTCCAAGTCTCCCTTTAGTCTATAACCTTGGTATATCACTTCAAATGGCTTAGTATAAGCGTCCCTTTGTATAATTATCAATTCACAATCTTATACTCTTGGTTTATAATGATTCCTTCACGTTTACGAGTTCCACGTGTATCTTAAGTTCGGGGCACTACACAGTAGCACCTCGGTGCACACCAACACGCAAACCACGCATAATAAGTGTATTACTAAATTGACCTTTAAAGCTATACTTGTTATTTATGAAGGTTCATTTAGATAACTTCTTTAGCCTTGGCTTACTAGGTGTTGGACTCAACATAGCAAACACATATAAATGGGGATTTGACTTGCTAACTTTCCTTGTATACTTACTAAAGCTTGATTAGGGATCACAATACAAAGAAGAAACTCGACAAAAGGATAACTTACGTTTCGTGCAAAAAGAATCAGATTTTTATAAGAAGGCGACTTGAATCACCATAATGTATAACTTAGTTCCTTAAGACTTGTTGGGTTACCAAATCATCTCTCTTACAACAGAATACTCAAATTCCTTCTTTCGGAGATTTAGAGTTCTATTTCTAGATTCATGCCGATAAGGAATAAAGAAGCCTTAACATACCTCGTTCCTTCCGAAGATTGTGCTTACCAGAACTTGGACTTTCCTTTATTAAGTTAATCTACAACACAAGGGTATAATGAAGCTAATCTTAGCTCTTAAACCTGATGCAACCTTTCCAAAACAGTAGTTAAACATTTCCCGGGCAGATTTACGTATTTTGCATTAATTAAAGGTGTATCGTCACACCTTTCTCCCCTGTCCAATACACATCACACACACACCAACCTACTGCCTCCAATAATACAAAACACATCAAACAGCCCCTACACAACTCACCATGCCGAAATACAATAGCAACACATTGAACCCACGGCTTCCGATCGCCGTCCCGTGAGTTCTTAACAACAATTCAACAACAATTGTCCATCCGAACTTCAATCCAAAAATATGATTATGGGAAGAGTACTTACCACACTTGAAGGTGTATTTTTATCCTCTTTTTATTGATGCCTTGAAAAGCTTAAGTACCCCCTACACATACACCAACAAGAGAAGAAGAAATCTCTTAATTGTTACACAATTTCTATGTGTTAAATCTTAAGAAAGGGGCTGCCATAGTTCATGTCTTTCTTACCATAGGATACCCTAGCTATATGTAGTATATTAATACCAAGATAACAAGTTGTTTAACTCACCTTAAGCTTGAATGAATCTTGATCTTCTTAGAACCCTAAAGAGGAGAGAAGGGCTGCCAAAAGGAAAGGAGATAAGAGAGAATTTTTCCAGCTTTTTGTGATCAATATTGATCAACAAAAGGTCTGTATAAAGGGACCTTTTTGGCCGACCTTTTTGAGTATATTTGGGCCAAAATGGGTCAAGAAACTTGGGTCAAAATTACCCTTTGCTTGGGACTCAAAAGGGTTAAGTTTTGTGGCTGATTTTGGGCTTCTCTTAGGTCAAAATGTGGTCAATATTGGTGGCTACCTTTTGTAGTTGTTTGGGCCAGATTTGTTGTGCTTTGATGGGCCAACTTTAAGATTCATTTGGGCTACCATTAGGTCTAATAATCCATGGTGTTTCTTCCCTTAATCGGCCCTCGGAACTTAGTTCGTTAGCGTAGGTAGGTGATGCACCTACTTGTCACCTAAGAGCTTAGATAAGTCGAGCAAGTACCTCACTGGTTTTATCTCATTTTCAAAACCCTCATCCTTATAATTTAAATTAACACTTATATACATTTGACCATTTCAAATTCTAGGCCAAAGTACCCCTTCACAATCTCGAGCTCAAATACCTTCGTCGATATTTACTTAGTCACATAGGTTTTGAAAGGTACGGGGTGTTACATAATCTACCAACTTATTGAGCCTTTATTCATGAATTATTGCAATGTTTTGATGAGATTTAGAGGTTCTTATGGCCTTTATTGTAATGAATGCTGGTACTCTTGGATAGAAGTAGAAAATAAGGAAATAAACCCAAAAGGGCTTGAAAAGAGTTGAAGTGTAAAGATGATCAAAAGAGATGAAAAATCTTCCGAGAGGTGCGACCTCCGTGCGATGTGCACAACCCTTTGTGCAGTTCGCACCTCCCTCCGTACGATGATCAAAAGTGAAAGAACATTCTGCTATGAGGTGCGGCTATTGTGTGACACGCACAATGCTTGATGCGGTCCACACCTCCCTTTGCATGGCACTTAATGATCAAGCCAAGTAACAGGTTTTCTGGGATAGAGTTGTGCAATGCGCACAATGAGACGTGCGATCGCACGTCAAACCGCACAGCTCTCGAGGGGCAATTTTGTCCACTTTTATGTGACAATTTGGGAACCTTCTAAAACCCAATTTGAGCATAGTTTTTCATAGTTTTTGGATAGTTTTGAGTAACAAACAAGTTTTTCTTTCCCAAGGAAAGATTGAGGGTTTCACTCCATTCTCTCCATCTTCAACCTTGGATTCACCATTATTGTATTATTGAGCTTAGATATTGGAAATTATCTCCATTAATGAATGGGAATTTGAATTACCCATTTGGTATTATCTCTTATTCCTTTAGCATGAGTGGCAAGTTTCCTTGTCTAGGGGTGTATTGATGATGGGTGTCTAAGTTTTGATATGAGTCTTGTTTAATTGTGCTTATAATTGCTAAATTGATATGGGTCTAGTGAATTCTCCATGTTTTAACTCTAAAATTAATGGTTGTAAACATTGATTGAAATTACTTGATTGTGTTCTTACTTGAGAAATAGGTTCATAATTTTAGATGAGAATTCACTAGTGGGTACTTGAGATTTCCAACTAGATTGAGGCTAGAAATGGTTCAATCGCAGGAAAACACCCATTTTAAAGTCTAAGCTAGAAATAGTGTGACTTCTCCAAGCCTAAATTTGTTGGTTTGTGCTGAAATCATGGTGCTCAAATAGAGACCATCATATAAATGTTTGGAAGATCGAAAGATTGTCATTCATGACTAAAAGCAATGCTACCCATATCATTATTAATAATTTGCAAAATTGAACAAGTACCTTGTCCTATGTTTCAATCCCATTGAAAACATACCCCTAGTTGTCCTTTCTCTTGATATAAACCCATGTTTACTTTATTGTTTTGCTTGAATTGCAAATAGTGACAGATTTCCCAATTCCCTATTTTCCCCCCAATTTGCTTTTTATTATTGTTTGAACATTGACTCTATTGGTGATTGATATACGACAATCTTATAGGCGACTCTACCATTTCTCTATGGGATCGACCCCGACTCTTGTAAGGAATTACAAATTTTGTTTTGCTCTAACGATCACTATCACATCTGTATGGAGAGTGTTACTTGAGTGTTATCATATATCACAGAACACATGTGAAAGAATAAAGAATGTACGTGGATCATTGCAACAATAACACATATACAGAGAGTTTAAGAAAATGATGGTATATCGGTAACCTCAAATAAAAGGGAAAGAAGGAAAAGCAATATAAATGTAGTCATGCTAACAATAAATTTCACAAGGTAAGGATGATCGGGTAAAACTCACAAGTAGCTATACTACGAACAAGTACTACAACAAGGATGAGAAAACTAATCTACCTACAGTCCCAATGAACGCCCATACACCCGAGGAACACATACAAGTGAAAATAAACTCTCCGGCATCCGATACTACCAGAGTATACACTCAACAAACAACAAACAAAGGTGAAACCACAAACAATGGATGATGTGATATGATATGATTAGGTGGTACCTATGCACCTCCTCCGGTGCCCATAGGATCAGCAGTTAGGACCCATAGAAGGCTTCCCCGTATACCTCTACTCCTCCGTATACCCGTCCTCTATCACTCTTGGCTCATAGCTCCTAGTCCAGATCGACAAGGTTCATGGAAGTCTTTGTGACCATATACAACTCTTAGCATCTCAGTAACTGTGCCCAGATTCTATCCGAGTCTAAAATCAGTAGATAAGTTATGTCTAGTGCTCCAACCCAGCCGAGCCTAGTATCGTATCAAAATCAGTAGTAAATAATATTTAGCACTCCGGCCTAGCCGAGTCTAGAATCAGTGTGAAAATCATCTAAAAATCTCTTTTACTCCAAGAAGATCCATAAAACCAATTTTAAATTCATTTAGAACCATTTATACTGAAAATGGCCCCCCCGGGGCCATGTAAAGTTAGAAAATTGGTGGTAGTTAGGCTTGCAGCCATAATAGTAGTAAAACAGTATAGAAAACCCTTTTGCATGATGATAATGATATGCTCGAGTACAATCAACAGCCCAACCGCTCACAATCAACCTATCGATCCGACACAGGCTGAATCCACTCTACAACATAGATAACTAGTTCTATAATCGCAACTCAATGTTCGGGACTCATAGACATTTCCAAATATCTCACCATCTATGGTCAATGGCATAAACGAAGGCCATACAGGTCCACAAGGGTAATACTACAAAACCAATCTGAATACTAAAATGAATGCATGAAATAAGACGGACAGAAAAAAAAAATGGACAAGGTCTGGGGTGTCAACCTAGTAAACCCAACACAAAGATACTAAGTAGTACAATTATAGCCTATATACGCAAAGTCTAAGGTAGGGAAGTCGTAACCTACCTAGCGTCCAACTATAAGCTACTGGGAAGCTAAAGCCCAAGCTCGAACTGCTCCGAAAAGCCCCAAAAAGCACTCAAACTATCAAAAATGCAACCTACGCGTTAAAACAAAGCTAACGATACCTATATTTCTAGAAATCTAACCGGGTCGAAATTTGGATGAAAAATGGGCTCGTGGGCCCTGTAACCCAAAACTGAAAAGAAAAATTACTACGATGACCCTAACACTACCAAGAACTCATATCCCAAAATTGGGCACAATTCAGGCAAAGAAAGGGCCTAAAATAGCCCAGAGATGAAGATCGATCAACATGCAAAACTTAATATCAGTAAGAGTATAAACAGAGAATTACGCACCACGGGGAGAGGAAAAAAGGTCCACAGGGTGAAATATGCATTCCAACGAACAAAGAATCCCCAACCAATAGCTACAACACAAAGATTAACCCCAAGGTAAGATAAGAAGCTTTAATGGAGGTTTTAGAAAAATCAATGGAAGAATTGGAGGAGTGGGAGTTACCAAATCGAAGGGGGAAATGATAAAATCATCAAATTAACTAACACTCACGGCTGGGAAATGGTTTAGTACATGTTTTGGTGTGTGTGTGTGAGAGAGAGAGAGAGAGAGTTTAGAGTAAGAGAGCAAAGAGGAAATGAGCTGAAAATTTGATGGACTGCACTTTTATAGTGTATGTCACAGACTAGCGCGATCGCGAACCCCCTGCGCAATCGCACTGAAGGATTAACACGGGAACCTACGCGATCGCGGTGCCCAGGCACGATTGCGCTGAAGAAAAAAAGCGTCAGAAGCGCGGTCACGGTGACCTTGCACAATCACACTGAGCACTGGTCAGCTGCAGAAAATTTGCAACATCTAGAATATCCCCCAGGGGTTGTGGGCACAATTGAAATCTGATATACGCAAACAAAACATACAACTAGAGTCGATATGACATTTCGGACTCAATGGAATTGATGAAACTTCCATACAAGGTCATCTCAAAGTAATGTTGACCCATGTCAACTCGAGCTAATTCCAACCAACCACCCAAAATAAGCCCAGCTCACCCAGGACCTAAACTAACCACCTACCTAACTCAAACTCGATATTTTGAAGCTGATGGAATTGTCGGATTTCAAATTTGATGCCCCAATCATTGAAAGTTGACCAAAGTCAAACTTCTAACTCCAATTGGCTTGAATTTCAAAAAGTGAGAAAACTAAATTAAAAGTCTTCAGGACCTGACCAAAAGTCCAACTAGACCAAAATCCATGCTCCAGAGCTAGCAAAACTGTCAAAATTTGATTCCGAGCATGTTTACCAAGAATGTTGACCGAATTCAATGATTTTATAAGTTAAATCTCCAAAATAAGGAATATTCATAACAACTTAATGAACGGCTAGGGCATCAAACCACCAGTCCCAGCAAGCCATAAATGACTTGGGAACGCTACAGGAATGCTCTAACAGTACAAAGAAAGAAAAAATACGATAATGACCAAAAGGGTCGTTACATCATCCAATTCTAAAAAGGACTTTCATCCTCGAAAGTCAAGAAGAAGGAAGTACCTGAAGGCTCAAACAACTGTGGATACTGAGCCCGCATCTCTCTCTCAGTCTCTCAAGTAGCCTCCTTAACCGGATGATGCCTGCACTGAATCTTAACCACAAGAATATCTCTGGACCTCAATCTCGTGACATATCTGGCTAGAATGGCTACCGATTCCTCAACAAAGGTCAAACTCCCATCCAACTGCACTGAATCCCACTGCTACATATCTGACTCATCCAGAACATAATGCCTTAATATCGATACATAAAAGACTGGATGCATAGTTGAAAACATTGGAGGCAAAGCTAACATATAAGCAACACTACCAACCCTCAGAAAAATCTAAAATAACCCAATATACCTGGGGCTAAGCTTGCCCCGCCTACCAAATCTCATCACGCCCTTCATGAGTGACACTCAAAGGAATACTAGATAACCAACACTAAACTCTAAGGCATAAAGTCTATGATCTGCATAGCTCTTTTTCCTACTCTGGGCTGCTCAAAATCTGTCCTATATCAAATGGACTCTGTTAAGGAATCATGAAGAAAGTATGTACTCTACGTCCTGGACTCCAAACCACCAAACCAACCCATTGGAGATCTACAACGCCTACCATACAAAGCCTCAAAAGGTTCCATGCCAATACTCGAGTGATAACTATTGTTATATGCAAACTCCTCCAAAGGCACATACTGATCCCATGAACCTCCAAAGTCAATAATACAGGTCCCTAACATGTCCACCAAGACATGGATAGTCCTCTCGGACTGGCCATCTGTCTAAGGGTGGAATACAGTGCCAAGATGAATCTCTGTACCCATCTCTCACTGAATAGTCCTCCAAAACTGAGATGTGAACTGAGTGCCACGGTCTGAAATGATAGAAGCTGGAACCCCATGCAAATGTACCACCTCACAAAGATAAATCTGGGCTAACCTCTCTGCACTATAGGAAGAATAAATCAGTAAGAAGTGTGCAGACATAGTCAGCCTATCAATAATAATCCAAATAGAGTCAAATCCTTGAGAAGTGCATAGCAACCGCTCGATGAAGTCCATAGTGATCCCTTCCCACTTCTACTCAGAAATGGGAAGTCTCTGCATCAATCCACCAGGTCTCATGTGCTCGAACTTAACTTGCTGACAGTTCAAGCACCAAGATACAAACTCTGCTATGTCCCACTTTATACCACTCCACCAGTAAAGTTGCCTCAAATCTCTATACATCTTAGCTGCGCCCGGATGGATGGAATATCTGGAACAATGTGCCTCACGGAGAACTAATTGAATCAAATCCCCAACTCTCGGGACACAAAAGTGACTATCAAACCTCAAGACACCATCAGAATCTAAAGTACCCCTACTGGCCTTACCCTGAACAACCTGATCATGAATATCACACAACCGTTGATCCTCAAACTGACGCTGATGAATTTGATCAACTAAAGTAGAACGGACCTCAATACTGGCAAGAACTTTGCTAGGATTTGACAAGTCAAGCCTAACCAAACGGTTAGCCAAGGACTGGATATCCAAGGCCAATGGTTGCTCCAAAACTAAAAGAGATGCCAAGCTGCCCATACTCACTGCCTTTCAGCTCAAGTCATCCGCTACCACGTTTGCCCTTGCCCTGATGGTACAAAATAGTGAAGTCACAGTCCTTCAGTAACTCAATCTACCTCCGTGGCCTAGATTTCAGCTCTTGCTAACTCATAATATACTGAAGACTGCGGTGATCGGTGAAGATTTCATAGTGAACCCCGTATAAGTAGTGCCTTCAGATCTTAAACACGAAGACTACCGCTGCTAACTCAAAATCATGAGCAGTGTAGTTGCAATCGTGGAACTTCAGCTGCCTCGAGGCATATGCTATCAAACTACCCTAGTGCATCAATACACAAACAAGACCAACTGATGAGCATCACAATACACAGAGAAGCCTTGACCCTCTACATGTAATGCCAACACTAGAGATGAAGTCAATAAGGCCTTAAGCCTCTGGAAACTATCCTCACACTGATCAGACCACTAAAATGGGACATCCTTCCTAGTTAGCCTAGTCAATGGTACTGCTATTGAAGAAAACCCCTCAACAAACCGCTGGTAATATCATGCCAACCCAATAAAGCTGTGAACCTCGGTAGGAGTAGTAGGCCTCGGCCAATCACGAATGGATGCAAACTTCCCTGGGTCCACTCTAATCCCATCCTTGGACACCACGTATCCTAGGAATGCTACTAACTCAAGCCAAAACTCGCACTTTGAGAACTTGGCATAAAGTCGGTGGTCTCTCAAAGTCTGGAGGATGGCCCTCAAATGCTACTCATGCTACTCTGCACTCTGCGGGTATATCAATACGTCATCAATGAAGACTATCACGAACAAATCCAAGTAAGGGTTGAGCACCATGTGCATCAAGTGTATGAAGGCTACGGGGATATTAATCAACCCAAAATACATCACCAGAAACTCATAGTGGCCATAACGTGTCCTGAATTCTGTCTTAGGGATGTCTTCTACCCTAATCCTCAACTGGTGGTAGCCTGACCTCAGATCTATCTTAGAAAACATGGCTGAACCTTAGAGCTGATCAAACAAGTCATCTATATGCAGCATCGGATACCTATTCTTCACAGTCACCTTATTCAACTGCCGATAATCAATACACATCCACATCAAACCATCCTTCTTCTTTATAAATAGAACTGGAGCACCCCAAGGCGACATACTCAGCCTAATCAAACCCACAGCTAACAAGTCCTGAAGCTGAACCTTAAGTTCTCTCAACTCAGTTGGAGCCATACGATATAGAGTAATGGAAATGGGTTTGGTGCCCGGCTCTAACTCAATCACAAAGTCAATGTCACACTTAGGTGGGAGGCCTGGCAGGTCGGTCAGAAACACATCTAAGAAATCTCTAACCACAAGAACTGACTTGGGAGAAGAAGTGTCGGCGCTAACATCCTAGACGTATGCTAGATAAGCCAAACACACATGAAAAATCAACTTTCTAGCCTGAAGGCAAGAAATAATCCCAGACAATGTATGGCTAACAGAACCCTACCACATATTTGGGGATACGCCGGGCACAGCTATGATAACGGTCTCGTCATAACAATCCAAAACCACTCGGTGAGGGGATAACCACTCCATGCCCAAAATCACATCGAAATCTCGCATATCTGATATCATTAGGTTAGCTCAAGTCTCAAGGTCACCAACAATTATCAAACAGGATCTAACAACCCGATCCACTACAAAAGAATCGCCTACTGGGGTAGCAACAGATACAGGAACAGATAGTGGCTCACTCACTAGCCAACCTTAAACAAGGAACAAAGTAGGCAGATACATATGAACTTGAAGATCCCAGATCAAATAAGGCTAAAGCTGACTAGCAGCAGATAGAAATCATGCATGTGATCACCATATCCGAGGCCTCTACCTTCGTTCTATCGGGGATCATATAAAACTATCATTGACCACCACTTGACCGACCGCCATCCCGACCACCAGTATTGCCACGCTGGGCACCACCTCTACCTTGGGCACCACCCTCTCTGACTGGCGGCTGCACTGCTCTCAAAGGCTGAGCCGGTTGAGCGGTTGACTAAATTGTACCTCTCTAGGGGTAATATCTAGCATAGTGACCTATGATACCACACTCGTAGAACGGCCCTGATGGCCCACCCTATAAGGAAGAACTAGTTGAACTGGTATGGACACCACGGCCTGATGCCTCAGATATTGTACCTCTCAATGATTAACCACTATAACCATGCTGACCACAATGACCCCGATCCAACTGAGATCCACTTGAAGTCTGAAGCGATGCCTGAACTGGCCGGCTAGACTGACCTTGATGCTGTTGTGGTTGATACCCTCCACCCTACTGACCAGAACCTCTACTGCTGAAATGAGAACCACTGAAACTACCCTGGTGACATGTCCTCTTATCTCTAGCCCCAGTATCATGATGATGTAAATCCTCCATATTACGGATATGGTATGCTATAGCTTGAAATGATCACCCACTGGCAACTAGTATCTCAACAGTTTGTCGAAGCTCGATCCTCAATCCCTAAATGAACTGACAAACCCTACCTGGCTCTGTAGGAATGATCATAGCCCCAAATGGAGCCAACTGGTGAAAACGGGTCTCATACTCAGCAACGGACATAGATTCCTGCATTAATCTAGTAAACTTCTCTCTACGATGCTCACAGTCACTCTGAGGTAAGGACTTGGCCATAAAGGCCTCATAAAATGCTCTCCAAGTCATTGAGGAGACTTAGACAGTCTGCAAGCTACCTGGACCCTCCACAAATCTTAGCTGGGCCCTCCAACTGATAAGTAGTATATCTGACCATGTGAGTATCCAATAACCTAAGATGGTGAAGCATCTCCTCACAAGTAGAAATGAAATCATAAGCATCCTGACCAGCAGCACCAGAGAACCTCGGCGGAGACAATCTCTGAAATTGGCCTGTTGCTCCTACTTTGTCATAACTGGGCGAGGAGTAAGATGTTGAGCACTTGTGGGCACTGATTGAACCTGTGCACGGGGATCCACAGTAGCAGGCTGCACTCCTAAACTCTAAGCACCCAGGGCTGCCCCCTGAGTGGATGTTTGTGCTATATCTGAAGGCATACCCCCAACCATACCCAACAACTGGAGAAGCAAACCTCGAATATCTAACGAAGGAGCTGAGGCTGATACTGATGCTGCTAATGGCCTTGGTGGCACCTGGACTACCCCTGGTCCATGATTGCTTCTCTGGTACTAACTCAGGCTCAAACTCGGCCTCAAAAGCTCTAACTGGTGTTGCTGCTTGAGCACGTCCTTGGACTCTACCTCTACGACCACCCGGCCCCTAGCTGGAGTTGAGTGTGTTAGTGTTAAAGGCTCTCCCTCTCTCGCTGTTGAAGATCTCATATGGGCCATCTACGGAAGAGTGAACTAGAACAAATGAGATTCCAGGAAACTATCTAGGATAATATGCATGATATAGAAGAAAACAAAATCCATGTTTCCTAAAATAGCATTGTAGCCTCCCGTAAATATAGTATGGACATCTCCGCCCCAATCCGCAAGACTCTACTAGACATTGGCTCCTATACTGATGACACCGGTAAACCTAAGCTCTGATACCAAGCTATTACAACCCGATTTCTCAGGTCATAATGGCACCTACAATACCTTTATAGGCAAACCAATCCCCATAGCCTGGAACAGTTAGTAATGGGCTACTCTTTAAGTAAGCACACGGAAGAAGCATAATAAATGGAAGCAAGATAAAGAAGTATAAAAATGGAGCAACCAGAATATATATATATATATATATATATATATATATATAGAAATCTAAATCGCCCCACGATCTGGTATTACAGTATAGCAGCCACTACTACATATACAGAGTACAAGAGGGAGTACAAAAATAAAATATACATTTGTCTCTGAACAAGCCAAAGAGTATATAGTACAACAGAAGAGATAAAAGTCAAGCCCCAGTTGCCAGGAGCTCACCCTAGTCTTGGATGTCCAACAGGTGCACGAGAATCTACGCAGTCAACGATGATAGCTCACACTAGGATCTGCACCAGAAAGATGCAAAAGTGTAGTATCAGCACCAATTACAAAGCAACAGATACCTAGTAGGCATCATAGGCCGACTGAGCGCATATAAGATATAAAAGCAATAAATAGCAGACAAAGAAGAAAGATAGTCACAGAAGCAAACAGAGGAAAACACACGGAAGCTAACCACAGATGGAAGACAATGATAATACAAGAGTAATACGCTAGTCACAGAATGTATATCACAGAACACGGGTGAAAGAATAGAGAACGTACCTGGATCCTTGCAACAACAATACATATAGAGAGAGTTTAAGAAAATGGCGATATACCTGTAACCTCAAAAAAAATGAAAAAAAGGAAAAGCAATATAATGTAGTCATGCTAGCAATAAATCTCACAAGGTAAGTATGATCTGGGAAAACTCACAAGTAGCCATACTATGAACAAGTACTACAACAGGAATGAGAAAACTAATCTACCTACAGTCCCAATGAGCGCCCATACATCCGAGGAACACATACAAGTGAAAACAAACCTTCTGGCATTGTATACTACCAGAGCGTACATTCAACAAATAGAAAATAATGCATGATGTGATATGATATGATCAGGTGGTACCGTATACACCTTCTTCGACGCATATAGGCCCAGCAGGTAGAACTCATAGAAGGCTTCCCCCATGTACCTCTACTCCTCTACATACCTCTCCCCCAGCACTCTCGACTCGTAGCCCCTAGTCTGGATCGAAAAGGTCTATAGAGGTCTCTGCAACCATATACAACTCTCAGTATCTCAGTAACCGTGCCCAGATTCTATCCGAGTCTAAAATCAGTAGAAAAGTCATATTTAGTGCTCCGGCCTAGCCGAGCCTAGTATCGTATCAAAAATCAATAGTAAATCATGTCTAGTACTCCGGCCCAGCCGAGTCTAGAATCAGTGTGAAAATTATCTAAAATTCTCTTTTACTCCAAGAAGATCCATAAAACCAATTTCAAATCCATTTAGAACCATTTATACTGAAAATGGGCCCTTGGAGTCATTTAAAGTTAGAAAATTGGTGGTAGTTAGGCCCGCAGCCATAATAGTAGTAAAACAGTGCAGAGAACCCTTTTGCATAATGATAATGATATGCTTGAGTACAATCAATAGCCCAACAACTCACAATTAACCTACCGGCCCTGCACAGGCTCAATCCACTCTACAGCACAGATAACTAGTTCTATAATTACAACTCGATGTTCGAAACTCACGGACATTCCCAAATATCCCACCATTTATGGTCTAAAGGCATAAACGAAAGTCACATAGGGCTACAAGGGTAATACTACAAAACCAATCCAAATACTAAAATGAACACATGAAATAAGACAGACAGAAAGAAAGCGGATAAGGTCTGAGGCTACAACCTAGTAAACCCGACTCAAAGATGCTAAGTAGTACAATTATAGCATATATATGCAAAGTCTAAGGTAGGAAAGCCAAAAAACATAAGGTAGGGAAGCCATGACCTGCCTGGCGTCTGACGATAAGTTGCTGGAAAGCTAAAGCCCAAGCCCGAACTGCTCCGAGAAGCCTCCAAAAAGCACTCAAACTATCAAAAATGCAACCTACGTATTAAAATAAAGCTAATAATACTCATATTGCTAGAAATCTAGCCGAATCGAAATCCGGGTAAAAAATGGGCCTATGGACTCCGCAACCCAAAATTGAAAACAAAAATTACTACTATGACCCCAACACTACCAGGAATTCATACCCCAAAATTGGGCACAATTCGGGCAAAGACAGGGCCTAAAATAGCCCGGAGATGAAGAGGGATCAACATGTGAAACTTAACATAAGCGAGAGTAGAAACGGAGAATTACGCACCACAGAGAGAGGGAACAAGGTCCACGAGATGAAATACACGTTCCAACGAATAAAGAATCCCCAACCAACAGCTACAACACAAAGATTAACCCTAAGGTAAGCTAAAAAGCTTTAATGGAAGTTTTAGCTAAATCAATGGAAGAATTGGAGGAGTGGGACTTACCAAATCGAAGGGAGAAATGATAAAATCCTCAAATTAATGAACACTCGCGGCTGGGAAATGGTTTAGTACAAGTTTTGGTGTGAGAGAGAGAGTTTAGAGTGAGAGAGCAAAGAGGAAATGAGCTGAAAATTCGAGGGACTGCACTTTTATAGTGCAGATCGCAGACTAGCGCGATTGCGCTAAAGAGAAAAGGCTCCAAGAGCGCGATTGCGCTGAGCACTGCTCAGCTGTGGAAAATCTGCAACTTTTAGAATACCCCCGGGGGTTTCGGACACAATCAAAACCCAATATATACAAACTAAACATGCAACTAGAGTGGAAATGATGTTCCAGACACAACGAAATCAACGAAACTTTCATACGAGGTCGTCTCGAAGAATGTTGACCCAAGTCAACTCGAGCTAATTCCAACCAACCACCCAACATGAGCTCCGCTCACCCGAACCAACCACCTCCATAACCCAAACTCGACATTCTGGAGTTGATGGAATCATCAGATTTTGAATCCAATGCCCCGATCATCGAAAGTTGACCAAAGTCAAAATTCTAACTCCAACTAGCCTGAAATCTCAAAAAGTGATATAAAACTAAACCTGAAGTCCTCAGGCCCCGTCAAAAGGTCGAACTAGATCAAAATCCACGCTATGGAGCTAACGAAACTGTCAAAATTTGATTCTGAGCACGTTTTACAAGAATATTGAGCAAAATCAACGATTTCCTAAGTTAAAGCTCAAAACCAGGAAAATGGTCATAACAACCTAACGAGCGGCCAGGGCACCGAACCATCGGTCCCATCAAGCCATAAATGACTTGGGGCCTCTACAGGAATGCTCTAACATTACAAAAAAAAGCAAAAATGCGATAATGACCGGAAGGGTCATTACATCATTTCTCTACAAGTTTTAAAAATCAAGACGAAGTTTCAAGATCAAGCTTCAGTTCATTGAATTCAAATACAAGTCAAAATCAAGACCACCAAATTCAAAATCAAGCTTGAAGCCCTTGAATTCAAGTACAAACAAGATCAAGCTCAAAAGCCCTTGAATTTATTTCTGAAAACAAGAATCAAAGAATTCATAGAGATTGTAAAATTCACTATACTAAAATAAAATAGTATGATTATTGCGATTATTTTCTGTCTTAATTATTTTTTATACGTGAATTTTAACGTGATCTCCCAATTTTTAAATGCGAGAAGGGGCTACCCAACACCGGCATTTAATTTTATGACATATTATTAGAATGTTTTGACTTTATGTTATACTATTTTACGTTAAGATCACAGACATGCAGGAATGAGGAACAATATATATAGTAGTATTTGAGAGTAAGGAGTTGCATGATTCCTCTATCTTAGGTGTTTAGCACGTGTGCTACATGTGAAAATATGCATTACACTATCACAACATTTAAAATTATGATCCTAATTTCAAACTAGTACTGCATGTCATCTCACGTCTTAATTAGAAGTATAATAATTACAGTTGTTTAATCTATGAGAAATATCATCCAATAACTTTCAAATAGACCTTTTGACTAAACTGTTTGTTATTTTTTCACTTATATATATAGAGCCATAATTATCTTTCTAATATATCTCTCTATATGTCATTTTGAAATGGGCAAAGTGGTTGAGAAATTTTGGGTTTTTCTTCTTATAGTAAGCTTTTGCTTATTAGAAGCAAATGCTCATGAGTTAGTCACCAATATTCGTGGAAATAGCAGTAGAAAAAAGATCAAGAGTTGTGATTTATTTGAAGGAAGTTGGGTTATTGATAATTCATATCCATTGTACAATTCAACAGCTTGTCCATTCATAAGGAAGGAATTTAATTGCATCAAATATGGCAAACCTAATCTTGATTACCTTAAATATAGATGGCAACCTAAGGGTTGTGTCTTGCCGAGGTTCGTATTTTTCTCTTTCTTGTGTTGCTACTTAATAGAGCTATGAATTTTTTTTTTCTTTCACGACCACTTAAGTCATATTATCACTAAGACACTAACACGTTCACTTAAAAAATCCACTACTTTGTTTATTACTATTATTAATCATCATAACTGACAATCACCGCCTATCTTCATAAGTTGCCATCACAACCAACTATCTTTGCCACCAACCTCCACCATATACGACCAAGATCCATGTCAACCACCACAACCACCTCTGTCATCAGTTGTTAATGCCACTAATTAACCACCTTTCGCACAATTATCATTATTGAACTCCATTATATCTGAATCACAAGATCAAGACCTTTATTAACAGCGTAACAGTTGATCAAATTTCAAGTTCTAGTCAACACATCCTTAGTGTGAATACGTATTATGTCTCAAAATTGAACCAATTATAGGTCACATATATCAGAATGAATGCGAATTTATTAGAAAATAGTAAAGTTTTTTGTAGCAATATAAGTTGATGAATAAACATAGCAATACTTTCTATAAAACCAATGTTCTCTAAAAACATTTTACACACTTGCTAAAAAAATTGAAATATTAAACAGAAAATTGATATATTAATGCTATTGCCAATGTAATTGTATACTACTATTTATCTAATTCATATAATTATAATTTTGCAGATTTGATGGGAAAAATTTCTTGAGAAGATATAGAGGAAAGAAGATAATGTATATTGGGGATTCTTTAAGTCTAAACAATTTTGAATCACTTCTGTGTTTGCTTCATGCTGCTGTCCCCAAATCCAAATTCAAGCAACAAATAAATAAACATACTGTTTCCGTCACATTTGAGGTCAATCCTGTCCTTTTCTTTATGTTTCTGTTAGCATGTAAATATTTTTTCTCAAAAATTTTCTTATATTATATTTGAGTGAATGTCTATCTTGTGTTTTTTGGAGAAAAGATAGGAACCCGTACTTTAGGAGCACACTAGTTTTTCCTCGGTAAATAAAGGAGTTTCTCTTTATTGTATTTCATCTCTCAAGATTGAAGTCTTCTCTCTATTTTATTTCGGGCAACAATTATCTCTCATGGTTGTTTTGATGCTGAAAAATCCATCTGTATGCAATGAGTCTTGGAGATATCATTAAGAATAAAAATAAAGCATCAAATCAATTAAGATTGTGTTAAAGTAATGATATTTTACTGTCATCGCCTTGATGAAGTTTTGAAAATTGAGTATCTCACTGTAAAGGATTCACTTGTTTTGTGGAATAGCCTGAAAGAAAAGTATGACCGCCTAAAGATGGTCATCCTCCCAAAAGCTTGTAGCCTTAAATGAATTCATATATATCGTGCTTTTGGGAGGATGACCATCTTCAGATTGTTGTACTTTTTTACGCTATTCCAAAAAATGAGAGGAAACTAACGGTGAGATTCAATTTTCAAAACTTCATCAAGGCGATGCGCAAATAATATCATTGATTTAGCACAATCTTGGTTTGATGTTTTATTTTTATCTTTACTGGTGTCTCCAATTCCACTGCATCCACATAAATTGAAGCATCCAACACTCATGAGATATATTTCTTGACCGAATATCGAGGAAAACAAACTCAAGTTCCACACGATTAATTAATCATAGATTAGAAAGAAGAGAAACAATACCTTAATTAGCCTTCAAAATAATATCTTGAGACGGTAGAGTCTCGTGTTAATAACGTGTTATGAAACAATTAAACAACAAGAAGCATAAGGTAGAGAATAGAGAAGACTTCTTATTTCTCTTGGGGGATGAAATACAATGAAGAGAACCCCTTTATTTGTAGGAAAAAAATTAATTTGATCTCAAAGTTAAGGTTCCTAACTTATCTCCAAAAACAAAAGATAGACATTCATTATAATATATACAAATACATGTATAACAATTATCTTGTTATTATTGGCAAGAAAAGGACCTAAATGATCTCATATTTCACCGATGATATATTTTGCATTTTTGCTCCTTATTATGTAGGATTAATAATATTTTCAATTAGTTCCTTAGTTATTAATAAATTTTAATTTTTGATATGTAATTAAACATATTTAACCTTTTATCAGTTGAAACGTGCACTTTCGATCCTTTCTTTGTGAATAATAATCACAAATAAGTATTAATTGTTTTACTACTTAGTTACCCATGTTATATTAAATGTATTTGTTACTCCATATTCGAGGGTAATGTACTTTTTAAAATAGTTTAAATATAGTATATTTCCTACAGAAATCAAAATCACACATTTTAATTAATTGAAAGTTAGATGTGTTGCCTGCTGAGTATCAATCAAAATCATAATCTACCTATAACTAAGGATCAAAAGTGCAAGTATCCCTAATACATGTTGATAGGCATAAAAATGTGACACTTTTCGCGGGATAGATTTAGTATATAATTTATGGGTTCATCCAAACTCAATAATTGTGGCTAAGATCATATATATGTGTTGAATATCTTACTAAAAAGCACAATAAATCGAATTGATTGCGGTAGAATTTAAAACTCGAAAATTTAAATGTTGAATACGCCTCTGACTTTTTGTATAATTTAATTTGCAGAACTATGGAGTTGAAGTGATATTATTTCATTCAAATTTCTTGGTAGACATTGAAGTAGAACCCAATGTTGGAAGAGTATTAAAACTAAATTCAATGAAAAATGGAGATATTTGGAAGCAAGCTGATGTTTTGATCTTCAATACTTGGCTTTGGTATCTTCGATCCGATTCTAAGCAACCGTATGTATTTAATATTTGCTCCCGTTTGATCGTATATTTTCAAAGCAGATTTTTTTTAAAAAAAAAAAAAGAAGTTGAAAAAATTATTTATTTATGAAATTTGGTGAATTTTTGAAAATCTGTCTTCAAAAAATTTTAAATTCAAATTTCATTTTCACTCACAAACTTCAATTTTTCCCCAGTAAAATGTATGCACTACTAGAGACAACAGTTTTTTTCACCGCGAATCAATAAGAAATTTGTTCTATAAAACATGATTTTTTCACTCATTTTTCACCGAACCAGCTCAACTTGAAAAACAAATGGTGGAAAACAGATACTCACTAAAATAGTGAAAAACTTTCTAATTTTTTGTATGTAAACATTACTATTTTTTCATTGATTTAAGCATAATATCTGCGGAAATAGTCACTGAGCATTGTTTAGTGAGAAAATAATGACTTTTTGATATAATAATGTCCAAACACAACTTCAAATTTCAAAAATTATTTTTCAACGCACTTCAAAAATCTTCAATTTTTTTTCAAATTTCAGCTAAATGTACGGTGAAATGCTAGCTTACTTATATGCACAATTAGAGTTTTCTTTATGATAAGTCTAATTGGAATATATTTTTGTTTGTAGATGGGATTTTGTTGAAAACAATGGGACGATATCGAAAGACATGAACCGTATAGAAGCATTTCGTGTAGGTCTAAATACATGGGCTAAATGGGTTGAAAGGGATATTGATACTAAAAAAACTAAAGTATTTTTTCAAGGAGCATCTGCCATGCATTACCAGTAAGAACTTAATACTATCCTTCCTTCTAATTTCCTTTTGTTGCCTCATTGTGTTTCATTTTCTGCTTTAAAGTCATTTTGATGAATCGTGAATGTTAGTTGAAGCAAGTAATACGATATTAATATTATGATAGTGGTAAAAACAGATGACTTTCGTCGAGGAATTAAGTCGAATTATCTCATTTGCTCTAGTAATCAAATACTAGAAAATGGCTTGTGCAAAATATCTTTTTGAAAAATGACTTCTATCATATTAAACACATTCTAAAAGAAACTATAATTAAGATTACAAGGGATGTTCAAAGGACATCAACAAACCGCATCCAATTAATAAATTGAATCAAATTGAGAAAAAGAACCGACTAGGTGATTTCGTGTTGAAAAAATAATCCAATCATAATTGGTCTGATTTTAACTAAAAAAGATCAAATTGAAACCAAATCAAATCAAACCGACATTGTATTTGTACAAATTTATAAATACTTTGTACTTTGAAATAATTATTATAATGTAATTGGTAATTAGTATTTGTTAAACTTTTCATAATTCATGTTTCTTAACATATTATTTTAAGTTTGAACTTATAACTTTTCATGATACAATAAGTTTTTTTGGAATTATAGCTCATGAACATGTAATAGCTCAAATAAAACCCAAATCAAAATCATGTTCATTTTTCATTATCTCATATTAATAGTACTTGTTTTATGAATTTTTATTAATTATTTATATTATTGGTGACATTATATTTTAGCATAATGATATGAATTATTTCACATTTTTAAATTTTCTTTGAAAGTGCCATATAATTATTATATTTACTAGTATAAAATAAATATTTGGAAACGTTAGTTACATATTTTGTGTTGACAGTCTTTACCGGGAAAAAGATGCTAGATGAGTTTGCAGAATTAAGAACCCAATTTGATTCAGCACCACAAGTATATCTTAGTACATTTTTTTGCTTTTACACGTTGTGTGCTCTGTTCAAAAAATATTTTAATCGCTTATAAATAACTCAGTTATCGCTTCCTCAATTTTGTAGAATATCACTCAACTAACAAAAGGGCAGGTTTGGTCGAACTTAGGTGGATCAAAACTGATCAAATCAATAAATGAATCACGATTCAATTTGTCTAACATTTGCTCGAATAATAAATTGATTCAAATAACATATCATAAACCAACTCATTTAATATGACCCCATTTTCCTCCTTTTTTATTTTGTTTTCTCGAAAAAATAACACGAAAGCTAGTGTATTTTTTCTTAAATTATTAGTCTAATTTCTTTCATATTTATAAAATTCCAATCTTCAAATTTGAGTTTGCTATTTCTATTTGGGCTTGTTATTGACCGGTTGGGTACACTAATTGACTTGCTTACCTATTTGATGGGGCATTTAAGGTTGAAATTGCATGAATTGTTGTTAAAATAGGCTGGTCTTTAATTTTTGCCCTTAAAATAAGCTTGTTTTTTAATTTTTGCCTTTCAGCTAATGAACTTATGTCTAGTGGGGCATAAGTTCTTTAGAAACTGAAGTCATGGGGGACATAACTTGGGGGATATTAATACGAAAATATATATTTATGCCCTGTAATTTTTTTTTTTTTTTTTTTTTATAAGAGACATAAATTAAATACCAACACAAATAAGAACATAAGTGCCAATGACCCTCATTTGGGGTTCAACAACGAGTCAACCGATCAAGTTAACAACTAGATCATAACCCAACCTATTCAAAACTTGGATAATAATTCTGGTAGAGAGCGCTTTCTGTTAAGTGAATCCTACAATTAGTGTGGATCAGAGTTAATCCGACTAAATTACTTCCAAGTGATGTCTAATTTCATAGATTTCCTTCTGTTTGCCTAATCTTTTACTACTTTTTTTTTCAGTGGATCTGAATGGGGTAGGCCAGAAGTAAAGAATTGTTTCAATGAGACAACACCAGTGAAAGGATCAACATATCCAAGTGGCTTACCAATTTCTGTAAACATAGTGAAACAAGTACTAGAGAATATGTCAAAGCCAGAAATAGTAAATTTACTTGACATAACAAAGCTATCACAACTAAGAAAGGATGGACATCCTAGCATATACAATGGCCTACATGGCTTTGATTGTACACATTGGTGCATAGCTGGAGTTCCTGATACTTGGAATAATATTCTATATGCTTCTCTCTTCCCCACTTCTTCCAAACACTCCATATAATTAATTGTGTGTATGCAGATTCTGTGTACGCATTCAATTTTTATTGGAAAATTTGTATGTTATTTATTGTTTTTATCAGTTTATAAAAAAAGATCAAGACCTAAATTCTCATACGTTAATTACTTCTAATTATTGGCGTGTTATGGAATCTGAAAATATATTGTATAAGGGTTGATTGAACCCAAAATGTGAGGATTTGATAATTGGATGTTATACTTGCTTGTTTGTCATCTTATGTTTGACATCCGTTCCGGGGAGTAAAGGTGCTCTCTATCAAAAACGACTTTATCCATACTTGAATTTGAGCCGAAACTTTTGATTAAGAATGAAAGAGTACACTATGGATGTGTTTTGTATGAAGGAAAATATTTACCATGGAAAATGTTTTCTAGAAAATAAGTTGGTTTCTTACTTATTTTCTCATGTTTGGTTAGTGAGTGAAAAATATTTTCTAGGAGGTAAGTTGGGAGTTGGGGGTGTGGTGGTTGGGGGGAGGGGGTGGGGGGCTAACCAAAAATATTACTTTTTTATAAAAGAAAGTAATTTTTTTAAAAAAAGAAATTTAAAAATTAGATTTTGGGTGGGGTGGGGGAGGACATGGGGGTCATCAAAAATATTACATTTAAAAAAAAAAGTAATTATTTTTAAAAATTAAAAATTAGGTTTTGGGTTAGGTTTAGGTGGTGTGGTGGGGGATGAGGGGGGAGGGTTGGGGTACAAAAAACATTTATTTATTTTTTTTAAAAAAATAATTTTTAAAAAAAATGGGGTTTTTTTGAGGGGGGGGGGGGGTAACAAAATATTACTTTTTTTTTAAAAAAAGTAATTTTTATTTAAAAAAATATTTTTTTAATAAAAACATAATTTTTTTCAAAAAAATTAAAAAAAATTGGGTTTAGATGGGTGGCGGTGGTTGTGGTGGTGGTGGCGTTGTGGGGGGAGGGGGGGGGGAGAGCGAGGGGGTTAAAGTGGGGTGGATGGATGGGTGAGATGGGGTACAAAAAATATTATTTCTTAAAAAAAAGTTAATTTTTTTTAAAAGAAAGAATTGAAATAAAATTTAAAAAATTGGATGGATGGCGGGGGTGGGGCGGGGGTGGGGGTGGGGGTGGGGGTGAGGTAGAGGTGGGGGATGGAAGTAGGGGTGGGAGCATGAGGGTGGTCCGAGTGGATGAGTGTGAGATTGGGGTGTTGTGAGGGTGGGGACTTGTTTTTCTTACTTTCATTAGAGAAGTCATTTTCCTTATTTTGGAGTAAAAATATTTTTCAATTTTTTTGACCAACAAAACACAAGAAAATTGGAAAACATATTTTCCTCCCTACCAAACACACTCTATATACACAATATTAAAATTATTTTATATATAGTTAGTATATATTGAATTCCTTATTTTCTCTGTGTTTGCTTATTAATATTTTTAACTCCTTAATAAAATTACTTCGAAAGAAGTTGCATTGGGGAAATTGTCTTTCTAAGAATTCGTAAACATTATTGAGAAAATGGACAAAATTGATTTGGAATTTAGATAGATGAAAGTAAATTATAAAAGGGTCATAGTACTACTCTGTTAAAAGTTTGTTGGGTTAAAATGAGTTAATTTAGGTGAACTAAATAATGAATTATAGCTCAATTTTGATTTTAACCGAGGCAGTTTTTTGATTTTCTTAAATCGATCAGCTATGTTCTGATATAGTTGAGTTCATCGATTTTGGGTCAATTTTAAGTTAAAAATTTGAGGTTGTCCATCGATTTCAGGCCTTGATTTTGAATGTTTTTTAAGTAGTGAGGATGAAGCCTAGCTAGCCACTTCCTTATACTAATATAAAATGTTGGGCTTTCCCTTTTTTATTAATATTAGTAAAATTGCTCGAGAACTTCTACTGGGAATGAAAGTTCCTTATTATATTATAGGATCCATAGTAAAGCCAATTTAATGATGGTTGCTTATCTAAGAAGAAGATGATGCCTCCTATTATTGGTGAGCAATCTCCTCTACACGTTATCTTTGGGCGTTTTATTCTCTTTCATGATCAGCTTATTCAAATCATCTATCATTGATACACAAATGCGATCCTTGATCCTCAAAAAAACTTTTATCATCAAGAATTTCCTCCTTAGCCTCTCCTTTCAACACTTTGTCTCGAATCATACTCAATTTCTCATCTTTAAATTACTGAGCCTTAATTTGTTCCACCTAAAGTGACTGAGCCTCAATTCAAGAAAGAAATCTACTAGGCTCCGATATATCAAGTATGATAAACCTAATAGTCAACAATCGAACATCTATAGCCAAGGGATGTTCCTCAACCTGTAACATTGCCAAGCTACCATACTAACTGTCCTATGACTCAAGGTATCCACTACCACATTAGTCTTGCCTGAATAACAAAGAATAGTCATATCATTGTCCTTGAGCAACTCCAACCACTTCTGTTGCCTTAAATTGAGATTCCTCTGATATCAAGTTGTCACGATCCAAAAATTCTAAGCCATGATGGCAGCTACCCAAACACGTAGGCGAACTAATTACATTGTAAGTCCACTTTAACAGATTAAATGTGAAAATAAGAGAAAATCCGATAGTAAAGTCAAAAGAAAGCGTTCTTTGATTCACTTGGATAATTCTTTAAAATATATATTATCTATTGTACATGTAAGTCGATTTCAAATTTCTTGCGATGTTCATATATGTATTACGTCACTCTTGCAAGGACGGAGCCAAATGAGAGCTAGAGGGTTCATCTGGATTTCTTTCGGCAGAAAATTACAATATATATCCAAAGTTAAAATTGAATATATTTTTTTGTAAATGAAATATCTTATTACCAAATGAGCATTACAAAACAGAAAACTGAGACTGGTAACACAGTCACAATGAGCTAGACCAACAACCGATTTTTTCTAGAAATAAACACTATTACACAAAATAACACTTCAACTCTCTCAACTTAGCACACAGCCTAGCTCTTACTGCTTGCTATCTACAACTCTCTCAACTTAGCACACAGCCTAGCTCTTGCTGCTTGCTATCTACACTACTTCTTGGATCAATAGTGCTAGTTAGGGGTGTGTTTGTATGGAGGAAAATATTTTTCGAAAAATGTTTTCCTATTTTTCATGTTCATTTAGCTAAAAATTTTGAAAAATATTTTCTCTAGAAAAACAAGTTCCTTCAAAATAAGGAAAATGACTTCCTTAATCAAAGTAGGGAAAACAAGTTGCAATTTTGATACCACTCTTAAAATCACACATCTCCTCCCCCTCCCTCCCCTACCAGCCGCCCTCCCCCTCCCATCTTGCCAATTCCACCCCTGCCCAAAAAAAAAAATTATTTTTTTGAAAACATTTCAAATTTTTCTTACCCCAACTGCCCACCTCCTACCAGCACCCCCTCCCCCCAAAAAAAAAAATTTAATTTTTTTTTAAAAAAAATTTAAATTTCTTTTCTCACTCCCCCTTACCTCGACTATCACCCCTCCCCCCACCCCACCCCCACAAAAAAAATATTTTTTTAAAAATTATTTTTAAAAAATTTCAAACTTTTTTTCTTACCCTACCCCCACCCCACCCCCCAAAATAATTATTTCTTTTAAAAAAAATTCTCACTCCCCTCAACCCCCACCCCTACCCCCTACCCCCTACCCCCCACCCCCACTCCCCCACCCCCCACTGCCCCACCCCCCAAAAAATTATTTTTTTTAATTTGTTTTTTTAAAAAAAATTGAAAACTTTTTTCTCACCCTACCCCTACCACTACCCCCCGCCCCTCAAAAGAAAAAAAAAATTAAATTTTTTTTTTTTAAAAAAAAGTTATAGTTTTTTTCTTACTCCACTCTCTTACCTTATTCGTTTTCATTGTTTTGTGTTAAATATATAAAAGTATTTCTAGAAAATATTTTTCTATTACTTGCGTACCGAACAAAAAAAAATAAGTAAGAAACAACTTGTTTTCCTAGAAAATATTTTTCAAGGAAAACATTTTCCTTCCTACCGAACACACCCTAAGTGCTGAAAATTTCTTCTATTTCTCTCCTTCCAAATATGGTAAATGCAACCTGCAAATGTCATTTTAAAGTTGCTGCATTGCCTTTGAAGTTGGCAATAATCCACCCAATTTCCTCTGCCCATCACTTGGTTGTCTACTAAAATATAATCTTCGGCCAATTGAGTAGCTTCGTCTAAATGTTGCATGAAAATGTGCATCGGAAAGGTTAAAATTTTATTTTATGTATATAGTATATGTTGAATCTTCTTAGCTTTTTTCTGTGTTTATTTTTTCATATTTTGAACCTCCTTAGTGTGTTAGAATTGCATCGAACTTCCTACTTTATTTGGATTCTATTATAATTGTGTTTTGTTTCAAAAAAAATTCTTGGTAGAAAAGAACTCTTCCATATCTATCATTTTTCTTGTAGGAGAAGTTTTATAAATAGAATAATATTCGTTCTTCTCATACACAATGACAATACTATAGCATCCACAATGTACTCATTTAATTAAAAGTTTTGTTAGAGGAGATTATTCTCGATAGTGTTATGCTTTCTTTTATATAAGTTTTCTCATATGTAGGTCAATTGGCCAAATTACATTATAATATTCTCTTTTGATATATTTTTCTTTTGTTCCTGATTCAACGTCGTTGAAGACTTATAATTATTTGCTTCTGTGTGACGCCTTGTTATTTCGATCCCAACAAACTGAAATCCTAGATTCGCCACTGCACTCTTGTATACCATTCAATTGTATAATCCTATGCTAATAATAACATTCGTTCAATTCTTCCTAAATCTGTATCCCTTGTATTCTGAACTTCTTTGATCCCAGCAAAGTAATTCTCATGACTTGCTAAGATCATATATACCCTCTTAACTTTGTTTAGTTGATTTATATCCCTTTGTTAGGTCCAAATATTATTATCGAATAACATTATTAACAGACGAATATATATATATATATATATATATATTATAATCGCCCGTGCAAGCACAGGCTCAATATATGCTACTTTTTATGTTTCAATTTATGTTATACGGATGAATTTGAAAATTCAAAATTTTTTTGTTTGATTTTAAATTGTTAACTATTGTAATTTATATCCTATATATTCAGAGTCTAAAAGAGTTAAACCGTAACCTACATGTCGTCCGACGACAAGTTGCTAGAATGGCGTTTTCCAAGCCCGAACCACTCCGAGAAGCTCCGAAACAAAATTAAAATATCATAAACATAAACTACACTTTAAAATGAGACTAACGATACTCATAATGCTATAATTATAGCCGGGTCGAAATTCGGGTCACAAGCGAGCCCATGGGCCCCGCAACAGCCAAAAACGAAAGAGCAGACAACGATCATCACACTCCCGGGAGTGCATCCTCAGAATATTAGTAGAAAATGGCTATGGGAATGGCTCAAAATAATCCCCAAGCTAAAAGAACAATTTAAGGAATCAAAGGGGGAAATCACGAAATTAAACGGAGAACTTACTGAATTGGAGATACGAAAAAGATCACCGGACCAAGATTTTACACCCAAATGCCAAGAATTGAAGCAATGCAGAGCTTTGGTGAGTTTGGAGCTAATAACAATGGAGGAAACGAATTTTGGAGTGATAAAAACGAATGAGAAGGTTTATATACTGCCCAGGGGTCTTTCATCGTGATCGCGAAGGGACCTCACGCAGTCGCGATGACCATGCTGGCTAGATCATCGCGATCGTATGGACTAGTCACGCGATCGCGAAGAACAAGAGGGGAAAAGGCTTTATCGCGATCGCGAGGACGTATCTTGCTATCGCGTAGAGCAAGGAAACAGGGACAACATTGCGGTCGCGAAGAGGTTCTTTGCGATCGCGAAGAACATAGGTACTAGGTCCACAAAACCTTCATCGCGATCGCGTGAAGGGACCTCGCGATCGCGAATAAGGCCTTAGGCCTGTACCTGCAACAGCTACCAGCATAAACACAAGAGGAAAAGTCTCCGAGTGGGCCCACAGGGCTCATCCGGGACCCTATGCGGAAACGAACTATGCTAACTTACTAGAAACAACATTTCAGACTCAATGGAACTAACGAAAAACCCAACGGAGGTCGATTTATCAAAAAGTGGGCCCAACGCTCAAAACCAACCTTAAGTCAAAACGGAACTCAACACTAAAAAATGAGTTCGAAAGCCTCGGGACTCGAACCAAAGGTCCCTCTAGCCCAAAAAGTCAACATCTCGGAACTAATAGCGCTGACAGAAATTTCATCTGAGGCCGTCTTCTCCGAACGTTGACCAAAGTCAAACTTTCAAGCTCAACTAGCTAGAAAACACAAAAACCAACACAAAATCAAATCGAAAGCTCCCAGACCCTGACCAAGGGTCCATCTAGATAAAAATCCATGCTTCGGAGCTAATGAAACTATCAGAATTTGATTCTGAGTGCGTTTACCAAGAATGTTGATCGAAGTCAATGATATCCTAAGTTAAGGATCTAAAACAGGGAAACAACCATAACGACCAAATGAACGGCCAGGGCACCGAACCACCAGTCCCAGCAAGTCATAAATGACTTGGGGTCGCTACAGAAAAGCTCTAACAGTATAAAAAAAATATAAATGCGGGAATGACCGAAAGGGTCATTACAGCCGATGACCCTACCAGTACACTGTTGTTTCTTGTGTACTGATATTGTACGTGCTCTTTTTTTGTTGAGTACAGGGAATATTCTGGCTACTGTTTCGGGACCTCAGTTGTGATTCAGACATTATCCAAACTCAAGGGTGAGCGGCATCTTCCGGACTACCATGAGTTCTTCACTTATTTTCTGTTCCATTATTTCGGACTTAGATATTACTTTAGTTTTGGGGTTGCATCCCTTTCTTTTGACAATTATTAGAGTTTTGGTACAATGACTTTCAGGTTCTAGGGATGATTTATTTCCCCATACTTATTCTTACGCTTCGTTTAAGATATTGATTATTGGCTTTATTAATGAGATTGATATAGTTGCCCATTTTCGACTATGTGTTGGATGGTTTATAAGGTTAGTTAATTCTCCCACAAGGGAATTTAATGTGGGTGCCACTCACGGCAGGTTTAGATCGTGAAAGAAATAAACACTATTACACATATTAATAATTCAACTACTCTCTCAACTTAGCACACAGCCTAGGCTTACTGCTAGCTATCTACACTACTTCTTGGATCAATAGTGCTTTAAGTGCTGAAAACTTCTTCTATCTATCTGCTGCCAAATCTGGTAAATGCAACCTGCCAATGTCAATTTAAAGTTGCTGCATTGCCTTTGTAGTTGGCAATAATCCACTCAATGAGTCTAATCTTCTGCCAATTGAGTAGCTTCCTCTAAATGTTGCATGAAAATGTGCATCAAAAGGTTAAAATTATATTTTACGTATATATAGTAGATCTTGAATTTTTTTAGCTTTTTCGTGTGTTTATTTCTTCATATTTTGAACTCCCTTAGTGATTGTCCTGAATTTTCTACTTTATCTGGATTCTGCCATAATTGAGTTTTACTTCAAAAAATTTTCTTGGTGGAAAAGAACTCTTCCGCATCTATCATTTTTCTTGTAAGAGAGGTTTTGGACTTCTATAAATAAAATATTCTTTCTTCTCATACACAATACTATAGCATACACAATGTAGTTGATTAAAAAATATTGTTTAGGAAGAGATTATTCTATCTGTAGTTTTATGCTTTTTTTATATAAGTTTTCTCATATGTAGGTCAATTGACCAAACTACGTTATAATACTATCTTTTGATATATTTTTCTTTTGTTCCTGATTCATCTTATTGAAGATTTGCAATTGTTAGCTTTCGCGTGACCGTCCTATTTATTTCGAACCCAACATACTGACCTGGATTCGCCACTGCACTCTTGTATACCATTCAATTGTATAAATCACTCTAGCTCCTTTGCTAATAATACATACGTTCAATTCTTCCTAAATCTGTATCCCTTGTATTCTGAACTTCTTTGATCCCAGCAAAGTAATTCACATGACTTACTAAGATCATATATACCCTCTTAACTTTGTTTAGTTGATTTATGTCCCTTTGTTAGGTCTAAATATTATTATCGAATATCATAATTAAAAGATGAATATATATATATATATATAACAAAGTGTCTAGCTACTTATTTTGGAAGTATTTAGCTCTGGAGTTTTGTTGCTTTCGCAAACTCCATAATTTTTGAGTTAAAGTTTTCTCCATTGTTACCGGTTAGGACAAATCCTACCAACTTTTTGTTGGAAGATGATAACAAGTACTCTCCATCAATTAATGATGCACTCGTTGCTTTAAATGTCCTCTCCCCTCCTAACTCACACATCACCTAAAGCCTCCATTACAAGAAAAATAAAAAAAGCGACAGAGGTATATACATTAAAGAACATGTTATTTTGACTACCACCGAGGAATCGGGTTCTTCAAATACTAAACAAGAAGTATCTCGCGGAATTTAAGAACACAAGAAATTTTATCGTAAAAAACTTTTTACTCAAGGAAGTAAAAATTCATGACCGGTTGGTAGATTTTCCCCCAAAAGTTTCACTTACTCAAACAATTTTAGGTTACAAATCAATAACCAAAAAGACTGTAAATTCTACCTTTCACCTTTAAACTTTTCAAAAGTGTTTCCAAGTATATTTTTCTTAGAGATACTTTTAAAAAAAGTGCTTTTATAGAAAAATTACTTTTTTTAGATTCTGAAAAATAGCTTCTACTACTCCCTAGAATCATTTATTTTCTCCCAAAAGCTTGGTCAAACACATTATTTTCTTAAAAGATATATATATATATATATTTAAAAAGTACTTTTGGCCTTCCAAAAGCTTGGACGAATAGGTTAGACGAGAAGATTTGGCACACTACCCACCTTTTCCTTTATTTTTTAGGATTAGGGTTGAGAAAAGTGAAAAAATGGAGAAAAGTTGGGTCAGATTATGGAGTCGGGGTCCTTTTCAGAATTTTGTAAAATTTTGGACAATATTATAAGTCTTTTAAAATACAAAAAATCCCTTTCTCTCTACACTTCATTCTCACTCTCTTTTCTTCAAACTCTAAATCTTTCTATTAGATATATCTTTTCCTCCAATCTCGAAGCTCTCAATTTGTTATTATCAGATATATTATCTTTTGATTTCAAGCATTTTGAGATCCATATTGATTTTTTTTTTGGAAAAAATCCAAATAATGAGACTTCTTAAGGTTGATTTTGATATGACAATGATGATCAACTACAACCCATTTTTTTTTCTTTTAGGCCCTTTTTCAGGCTAATATTTTTGGCTCATATTGAAAAATCACTCCACAGTTGGTAGAATCTTTTCAACTACGATCATTGTTACCCATAATCTTTCAAATTTTTTCAAACTAGTTTTTCTACCATTGTTACCCATATGTTTCCAAATCACTCCAACTTTTCCAGAAAAAATTCTAGCCTCATTAGATACATTTCATAAGGTCAAGTGGACTGTAAGATCATATCTCCATTCTGGCAGCCATATCACTGATAAAAAATTAATTGTGCTTTTCCTACTTCTTGTACGGAGATCTTAACAATCATCGACCTGTTATAGACCATGACCTTAGTCTAAGAACGACGACTGTAGTTCTATACTAATGCCTATTGCATGTGGGCTTTTACATGCTCGATGTTGCTATTGATGTCACTAGGCCAATATTAAGGATAAATGTCGTTGAGAGGTTTCAAAAAGAACCTTCGACATCAACCCCACCTACACCCACACTCCCACACCCATTTTTTCTCAAATTTTATTATTGATTTTTGCACACTTATCATCTCAATTAGTCATTGATTTTTGAACATTATTAACTGATTTGTTTCTCTATCGATCATATATAATAAACTAATATAGACAAAAAATTTGAACAATATGAACTATATTTATATGAAACTAAAATAATCGATTATAGACCTTCACATGGTATGCCTAAAAGGGATAGTAATTAAATTGAAAAGTTCATATATTATAGACAATAATGGTGGTCTATCATCGATAATTATTGCTCTTTCTTATACCCCTTTGATCATGTGTCCAATTGATGTGGACTCCCATCTGATGTAACTAAGTTATTTTACAATGTTTGAATGGTGTTAAATGACCTAGTTTAGTTTAATTTAATGAATTATTGCTTATTTGCATATACTAGTGCATGTCTATATATGTATGTACTAAACTGAACAGTCTATTATAGATAAAGACCTTTATATATACTTGATTGTGCTTTTAGTCTACAATATACCAAATGAATATATAGTCAAACACTAATATGCTAACAAAGATAATAATTAAAGAAATTAAATTAAATTATGTGAATTAACACCATCCAAACATATGCAAAAAAAGGTAATAATTAAATAAATAAAATTAAATTATGTGAATAAACACTATTGAAACATTCAAATACAACTAAGATGATTATATGCGAGTTCACATTAATTGAGAGTAGTGATTGAATGGGTATAAGAAAGAGCAATGGTTGTACAAAATACTTTCTCAGAATAAACTTGTGCTTAGACAAACATTATTTGATCTCAAACATTACTCTGAGGAAGTGGTTTGTACACCCATTGCTCTTTCTTATACCCCTTTGATCATGTGTCCAATTGATATGGACTCCTATATGATGTAACTAAGTTATTTTACAATATTTGAATGATAGTTTAATTCAATTAATTATTGCTTTTTTTTTATCATATACTAGTGCATGTCTATATATGCATATACTAAACTGGACAGTTTATTATAGATAAAGACCTTTATATATATTTGATCGTACTTTTAGTCTACAATATATCAGATGAATATATAGTCAGTTAATAATATGCTTAAAAAGGTAATTAATTAAATAAATTAAATTAAATTATGTCAATTAACACAATTCAAATATTCAAATACAACTTAGATGATCATATGACAGTCCACATCAATTGAGAATAGTGATCAAATAAGAATAAGGATGAGGATATTCAAGATAAGGTGGGTGTGGCATCGGTGGAAGACAAGATGCGGGAAGAGAGGTTGAGATGGTTTGGACATGTGAAGAGGAGATGAATGGATGCCCTAGTGCCGCTCCGTATCAAGGTCACTATCATCAATATCGATCTCATCAAGAAGAAAACTTTTAGGCTTCTTATCCAGTCCAGAAATACCGTAATGAAAGGAACATTGGAGTTTGTCGCTAGGTATTTGACCAAATAGGATCGTCCAGTTCCTATAGAACCTATCACTAAAATACCCCCAGAGGTGTGATAGGTTGGCTATGGATGGTTTCAAGAGAGGTGGAGGTAGACCGAAGAAATATTGGGGAGAGATGATTCGACAGGAGATGACGCAGTTGCAGCTTACCAGGACATGACCCTAGATAAGAAGGTGTGGAGACCGCGAATTAGGGTAGAAGGTTAGTAGGTAGAAGTGCATCTATGCTAGTAGGTAGGAGTATTCCTTGTTGTCGCGACTAGTAATCGTAGTGCTATGCTTGTAGTTTTGTGTTCTTGAATTTCTCGTAGTATTATTTTGTGGTAATGCTCCATTTCTATCTGTTGTCTTTTACTACATATTACTACCTATTGTCTCTTGTATTTTTATCTTATATTTTTATCTTGTATTTTTATTACGTCTTTTTCTAGACTATTTTTAGACTATTTTTGTCTTGAGCTGGAGGTCTATCGAAAATAGCCTCTCTACCTCACCTCTAAGGTAGAAGTACGAACTGCGTACACTCTACCCTCCACAGATTTCACTTTATGGGAATACACTGAGTATGTTGTTGTTGTTGTTATTGTTGATCAAATGAGAATAAGGAAGAGCAATGATTGTACAAAACACTTCCGCAGAACAAACTTGTGCTTAGACAAACATTACTTGATCTCAAACACTACTCTGAGGAAGTGGTTTGTACAACTATTGCTCTTCCTAATATCCTTTTGATCATGTGTCCAATTGATGTGAACTACTATATAATCATTTAAGTTGTATTTGAATGTTTGAATGATGTTATAATTGCCTTAGTTTAATTCTAATCTAATTAATTATTGCCCTTTTTAGTCATGTTTTAGTGTTTTAGGATCATTACTTGTTCTTACACCATATGATCATGTATCAAATTGATGTGGGTACTTTCAAATAATGTAACAAAATAGTTTTACAATGTTTGAATTGCGTTATTTTCCTTAATTTAATTATGTTAATTGTTTTCCTTAATAGCCATAAACAAGTATTTGTCTACATATTCTATAGGTCGATTGTAGACTTCTAAGTGTTTGTCTATAGATTCTATAGGTCGATTGTAGACTTCTAAGTGTTTGTCTATAGATTCTATAGGTCGATTGTTGATTTCTAAGTGTTTGTCTATAGATTCTATAGGTCGATTGTAGACTTCTTGCAAGGTAGATTATTTGTGAGAATTGTCTATAATATATGGATCGATTTAGCTAAAAGACTCCCATTTTTGATGAAATATTTTATATAATAATTACTTGTTCTCAAACTCGTTGGATCATGTCACCAATTGAAAAAGACTATCATATGATATAATAAAGTATAATCACCATCAACAACAATAATTTATGCAATAGACATTGTAAAACTAAAGTAGTCGATCCTAGACTATGATCGTGGTCGATAACATGTCGATGATTGGTTGATGGTGTTCGTACAAGATGGATCTGGAGCACAATTTCTTTTTTTATTGATGATCTCCACCTGAGCTAGAATGGATACACAATTTTATAGTACACCTGAGCTTATAGAATGTATCTAATAAAGCTACAATCTCTTTCGGAAATGTGAGAGTGATTTAAAAGCTTATAGGGATAACAATGGTGGAAAAATTTGTTTGAATTTTTTTCAAAAGTAACGGATAAAAATAGTTGTAATAGGGAAGATGCTACCAAATATGGACTAATTCTCCAGTGTGAGCAAAAAAATCTCATCAAAAAAGGTCCTGAAATTGTAACATCCCAGAACTTCCAAGCCCAGACTTAGCTCAGAAAACCAGAAAGAAATAATTTTTCCAACTGTCAGTCGGAATCATGAGTTGGATCCATGACCCGTGGAAGTTTTCATGAGTCGTGGACTGGACCCATGGAAGGTGATCAGATACCTGAAGAATTCTCTGAGAACCATGATTGGATTCTACGGACCGTGGAAGGATCCACGAGTCGTAAACCCAAGTCGTGGAACCAGACCTGAGGCCAGTAATTTCTCTGAGAACCACGATTGGGTTCTACAGACCGTGAAAGTATCCATGAGTTGTGAACCCAAGTCGTAGAACCAACTCCAGTAGCTCAAACCAAGTGCCCAGGATCCACGAGTGGGATCCAAGACCCGTGGAAGTTTCCACGAGTCGTGGACCACCCTTGTGGAACCCCTTTCCAGTAGCCCAGATTTCCAGACCCAGGAACCACGACACGGTTCCACGAGCTATCGAAGTTTCCACGAGTCGTGGTTCCGATCCGTGGAACCTGAGTAGCGAATTTTAGCAGTTTTCTTTTAATTTTTCCAGGGGCATTCCAGACTTTTTCTACCTCTTATAATACCTAAGCTATGATGTTTTGGTGGTTCTAATCCAAGTTTATTAGTCAAAAACTATCTAAATTGCCTCTTCTCCTAAAATTATCAGACTTAGAAAGAAAAAAAGCAAAAGAGGCAACAATTTTCTCTCAAGAAAAAGCATGAGGTCTTCTTCAAGCTTAGCTCTAAGGCCAAGGTTTTCCTCCCTAGTTTATTCTCCAGGTATGTGAGATTTCACTAGTGGGTTCCTTTCACCCATTAGGTCCCTAGAATTCAGTCAGTTCTTCAGTTCTCCATGAAATATTCAGACCTAGGGTTCCTAAATCTTAGGGATTCCTTTCAATTCAGATGCTAGTGTTTACATGATATTTATTTCATGTTTCTTGGAGAATTAGCATAGTCATATGTACAAGACTCAGTAACCCTAGCTTTTCTTAAATTCATTATTCATAATTTACATTTGTTAGGTAGATAAATTAGAAAATCATGCTTCAGAATTAGAATGCCATCAGTTTCAGTATTTGTATGTTGCATTCTTAGATGATTGTCAGTATTTGAGCTATCCAACATTTCATCTTGCATTCTATTGCTTATGTATTCAGTTGGGAGTAGAATTAGCACCGAGCAGATGAAGGGATGAAGGCTCACCCATCAATTTAGGCTGAGACCTTTAGTAGCAGTCCTTGAGTTCCAGAACAACGGCGCCACCGTAGGCTCAAAAAGGGGTCACCCGTTAGACTAGGCTTGACACCCTTGTCCCTTGTGGACATCAATTAGTGGATCCACGTCAGCTTTATTTGTACCCTTGGAAAGTTATGAACACCCTTTCATCCAGGGTTACAGGTTGGCCCCATAGTTAGCTCAGCTTGTGGTATGTCGGTTAATAGTATCTCTCACAGTCAGACATATATTGCATTGGCCATGTATTCAGTATCTATTTTAGGTTTTCATCTTAGCATATTATATGTTCATGTTAGTACTTGGTCATTGCATCCAGCTTACTAGTCAGTTTATGCTTCAGTATGTATATTCCCTGTTCAGTTGCTATGTTGTCCAGTTTAGCACATATCCCGCATGCTCAGTATATTCGAAGTACTGACGTATACTTTTGTGCTACATCATTTATGATGTAGGTTCAAGGGCTCAGCATCCAGACCGCGCCTAGATCGACTTCCAGTCCTTACGCAGCAGCTTCAGTGGTGAGTTCTCATAGTTCGAGGATGATAGACATGCTTTATCTTTCAGTCTTTATTTTTCAGTTTTAGATTATTAGAGTTAGCTGGAGGTATGTCCCAGCAACTCACACCAGTCAGAGGCTTTCAGACATAGACTAGATTCAGCTATTGAGTTGTTAGTGTGGTTTTCAGTCATCACTATACTCTATATATATTTTTATATTCAGACATGTTTTGGGCTCTTTCCCACTTCAGATATTAAACTATTTTTAGCTTTTGCACAGTATATGTTTTAACTAAAATTGTCTAGATATTCCATATCATGAGTTAGCTTGGGGTCACTTGTGATACTAAGCACCATATTACGTCTAGGGGGTAGTCTCGGGGCGTGACAAAAATAGAGGGAAAATCAGGGGAAATGGAGAAAAGAATTAGATTTTTTGCTTTTAGATAATTTTCTTTTTAATTTTATATAAAAAAATTGGAGATATATAATGCAGATATTAAAGTATATTATGGAAGAACTGTGTGCTACGGTTGTTAGGTTTTTAACTTTAGATGATGACATCACTATTAGTATCTATTTTGCAAAAAGTTCACCACTTTTGTCTAAAAGGCAAAATAAGTTTTCAAAGTGGCTTTTTGGGCAAGAGACCCAGGTTAGTCACCTATTACAAAACTTTCATGAAAGGGAATAGGTTACTCCCCAAAAACAACAATTCAAACCTAAATGAACTCATGAAGAACTAACAACAGCTTCCTCTGGAACATGTTCTCTTCATTGATCAATTTGAATTACTCAAAGCACTCCTCATAATGACTTTTATTTTCCAAGAATAAATTCAATATTTGTGCGAAATAGCGTAAACCTCAATATATAATAACAATGTGATGCTTTATATAGGAAAATAATTACCAAATTATTTTACACTTTATTCTCCAAAACTCAAAGGACATAGCTTAATGAATCCAATCTTATTTGAACTTAGTTTCCTTATTTATTACGATCTTCACACGTTTTCTCCTATTCCAGAAACTCTTTCCTTTTATTCAAGTGCAACAATATTTTCATGTTGCACAAATTTCTTGATGCAACTTCTTCATAAAATCAAATTCTTCAAGAATTCTTCTTGCAATAGGAATTAGCTTCACAACTTTTGATCAATTATCTAAGGACCTGATTTTTTCTATATATGCATAACTCTTTTCCAACCCAATTGTTAGTATAATCTATTTCTCTAAGAAGCCTAATTTTTTGTACTTGTTTATTAATTATCAAAATTAATTTTAAGTCCAGCTCAATAAAATAATTTTATTTTCAATATTCTTCCTAGTTGCTGCATTAAGATGTGCAACGGAGTCACTAAATATAGAGTCTAGTTATCATTCTTCTTCTTTTTTCAAGTGTGTTGACAAATCAAATAAAAGCATAACGATTTGTTCAGTCGTTATTTAAAGACACCTCATTGCAGGTTGCGGAAATTATTAAAGTACGCTAATTAAATTTTTTTGGGGTGACTTGATGAAAAATTTTAGATTTTTTTTTGGGATGACATCATCCTGCTCTAGTAGAAATGTTCCCGCTATAGTGCCACCGTTGTAGCGGTCGGCATGTCACTATAGCGGGCTGACAAAATCTGTAGCTTGAAAATGCAGATTTTATATTAGACTTCTCCTCTTCAGTTTTAAAAAGGATGAGAGTTGCTTCAAAAACCCTCCTAGACTGCTCCAAAGTTTAGGAGTAATGGAGAGGAAAGATTCTCGCATAAATGGGGTAAAACCCATAGATTCCAGGCCTAATTTCTTCAGGATTTGCCTCCATAGAGCCTGAAATTTGTGTTCAGACTTCTGCAGCAGCTGCTTGGTGTCCAGATATGCTAGACTTAACTGAGTAGTTTGGATTTGTTTTCTAATGCATAATATTTGTAGTTTGATGAGAGATTTCATGCCTAGTCCTCCGGGCATGAAGTCTGGAGGAGTATATGCATTGATTGTTGTGTTGTTTGGGGTGAAATTATTGTGTTATGATCAAGGTGATTGCAGTACTTGATTCATTATTGATATTAGGGTTCTAAATCCTAAGTAGACTAGATTCTAGGTGGATTCAAGGAACTGGTAATATTTATGTATAAAGGGATTGCTAGGCCGTAGTGAATTCTCAAGTTTTGTATGAATATGAAAAATGGGATAAACCAGGAAGATACTGAGTTCGCGGTATTAGGAAAGGGATTTCTTGGGAATAGTCGTATGCTTCTAGCCACCCCTATATCTAACCACCGCTCACCCCGATCACATATTGGCACGTTCATGATGCATCATAATCAAAAGGCCGTAAAGTAAAGAAGACCTATGCATCAGTGTACTGTCATGATCACATATTAGTTCGATTTATTGATGGCTTGAAGGCGAAGCCGCCTATTTCTTAGGGCAAAGGGGGCTCCATCCTCCTAACTCCTTCCACTTCTCCCAGGGACAGGAACTACGGCTTGACAATAAGTTCTGTATGGGGATTTTTTGTATTATGTGCTTAAATGATTAGGCCAGAATTACTTCGGATGCGCCTTTAAAAGTGGGGATAATGAACTAGGTCAGTTGTTGTAACGACCGGGTCTGTCGTTATGGGTAGTCCAATCGTGCCAAGTTTTAGAGTTAGAAAACTCCGAGTTTGGGGGTTTGAAATTCTGGGCTAGGCTAGTCTCGACCGATTTTGGAGTGAGGTGGAGTCTAGGGAAATCTGGGTAAGGATTAGGTTATGTGTCTTATTTTGATCTAGTTGTCCATGTAGCCAAGACATAAAGGAGTCCGGGGGCCTTTTCGAAATCAAAATTGGGTAAGTAAAACTTTCAGAATCGCGTTTGACGTGGAGGGGTTATTTTGGGTCATCAGGGGGAGTAAGTGTGTTGTAAAATGGGAAAATTTTAGAGATTTCCAGACATTTTGTCTGTGACGAGAGCAATGGCTCTGCCGTGGCGACCTCTGCTATAGCGGTGAAAAATACCGCTATAGCGGTGGTCAAGGTGGTCAACGCCGCTTAAGACCTCTATAGCGGAAGCCGTCCACTATAGCGGGACCGATATAGCAGGTGGATGCATTTTTAATGCAGATACTTCCCCAAAACAATTCAGTTTTCTACAATTTGTTTGGGAGAAGAGCTAGGGTGATTTCAGGCATTTTTCCTCCGTTCTTCATCGTTTTTCTTCCCTAAGGTAAGGTTTCTACTCCCCAAACTTTGCACTACTTTTCCTATGCGGTAGAATTTCTAGGAGGGAACTTGGAGGAAGGTTAGAATAACCTAGGAATGGTGGAATCCGGGGAAAAAGTTATTGTCTTTAAGGAATTCTCTTTAAATTTGGGTTAAATGTCTTGGGGTGTTTCTCCCAATCTATAAAGAATTAGTGGGCCCCCAATATACCAAATCGAAGGTCTACGAGTCTAGTTTTCAACGCACTAAACTGTTTGTCCATACGACTTCAGAATAGAGAGATATTTGCATTTTTGCGAGACTGTGCAAGCAGACACGTCAAGGTGGGCCCCACATCCTAAGTCGGTTTTGCTTTATAAAGGTTGTTTCAGCTTCGTTTTAACTCACAAAAATCAACCAAAATTCATACAAAATCAGAGGGAAATCCCCTAAATACTCCATGGACTTTGATCCTTTTAATTTGGAAGTTTAACGGAAGTTGCTCTACATCGCGAGCTCATCGTCGTGGTATAGTTTTCTCATCATTTTGGCTCCGTTTGTTGCTACTGCAAGGAGGCAGTTCATGGAACTAATATTTATATAGTGTTATCATTTGATTATCGGAAGGTAAGAGTTCTAAATCCTTGACTCATTCTTAATTTAAGCTTTAGAATCAATTCCGAGGAGAACTTATTGTTATCGACATGTTTGTCGTAATTTCTTGCCGTATATTGTTACAGCTTGTGGTGGGACCTTATAACAGCATGTTTAGCTTGGTATTTCAAAGCTTTTTGTCAAGGTAACCTTCCTCCTATGACCCTCCTTCGTAATTTCATGTTCTGGTATTTATTTATGGATTTCTGAGCCACGAAGTGGTATTTTGGATCTGTGGCTCCGGGCAGCCCCTTTGTCATATTAAATTGGGTTGTTATTGTTGTATGTTGATGGTGTTACAGTGTTGGAGGTACTGGGGATTTGTGTGATTCTTATTGGAGTCACGGACGATGGTTATTGGATTGAATGACATAAAGTACGCCTTTAAATAGTGCCTCGGGAGCTCGTTGCTCCTTTGAGATGTGGGTTGCATATTGTTGTTAGATTTAGCTGCCATTTCTTATTGTTATTGGTATCATTTTATACTTTGGAGTTGGCTGGTCGTGAGTGTGACATTAACACCTTATCAATTGGCTATGGATCGTTCTTGCAGCCTTGTCGATTCTAGCAATTGTTTCATTACCTTGGTTGGTCAGGCTTCATAGAGACGCCTTTGGGGATTCAATTGAAAGTATTTATTGTGTGATTCGGAGCTTCCCGGAGTAGTTTGAGCCTGGACGATGCCGTTCCCACAGCTAGTCATTGGATGATAGGCAGGTTATGGCTTCTCCTATCTAGACTCTGCGTATATAGGCTATAATTGCATTAATTAACATCCTTGGGTGGGTTGTTATAGGTTGGTACCCCAGACCTTATCTGCCTTGTTCATCCGTTAGTTCATACATTATTTGTAGTATTCGCGTAGTATTGTATATTACCCTTGTGGTCCTGTGTGGCCTGGTAATGACTCTGGGACATAGATGGTGGGTTATTTGGGGAATGTCTGCGAGATTCGGACATAGAGATGATCCTTTTAGGCTGGTTATGTCTGCTGAGTAGCTGATAGGCCTGTGCAGGGCTGATAGGAGTTATTGTGAGCCGTTGGGCTATTTTTATATTTGTGTGCGAGCATATCATCCATGAAACAGATTTTTCCCTGCATGTTTTACTACAGTTTTGGATGCGAGCCACTACAGACAGTTTACTAAATTTGCATGGCCTCGGGGGCCCATTTTTGGTACTATTAATGATAGAAAAGAGGATTTTTGGATGTTTTTGCACTGATTTTATTACTGGTACTAGTCATTGCGGGGCAGAGCACCAGACTTGATTTTATTACTGATACTAATCTCTGCGGGGCAGAGCACCAGACTTGATTTTATTACTGATATTAGTCTTTGCGGGGTAGAGAACCAGACTTGATTTTATTACTGATACTAGTCTCTGGGGGGCGGAGCACTAGACTTGATTTACTATTGTTTTAGACCTGGTTACGCTCGGGCATCCCTTGGAGGGGGTTACTAACACTTTGATCACTGATTTAGACCCGAGTGTTATTTTGAGCACCCTTTGAGAGGGTCTTTTGAGATTACTACTACTGTTTTAGACCTGGTTCGATCCCGGGCATGTACTTCAAGGTTTTGATTCTCTGAGATTTCATGGTTGTTACTGTATGTGGTCGGGGACCTCCATGGGCCCTGCCATTCTAGGACCTAGCCAAAGGGCCGAGCGTGCCGGATGAAGGGTATACAGTGTAGGATGAGGTATAGCGAGTGTGGCCCACCATGAGTCCTCCTGCCGGTGCACCGGGCGTGACAGGGGAGGTGCATACAGAGGTACTATTACCAGTTCCATCATATCATCATCATGCATATTTCACTCGGATTTCACCCTTGTTTGCTGTGTGTTCAGTGTACGCTCCAGTTGTATGGGCGGCCGGAAGGTTTGTTTTCACTTGATTGCGTTCCTCGATTGTATGGGCGGCCATTGGGACTGTAGGTAGACTATATTTACTCATGTCTTTATTTAGAGCTTGTCTTGGCATTCGTTTCTTGAAGGATTAGCGATGGTTAGCCTGTTGAGGCTCCGATTGTGGGATTTCGATTATTGAGAGGGCTAGGGAGTTCTATCTTATTGAGGCGCAGATTATGAGATTCTGGTTCCATTCTTATAAGGATTTGAGTAGTGTTTCTCGGTTATTGTGGGTTAGTTATCCCATCCTAGGGCTGTACTTGTGGGGTGATTCCCTGTTTATGCTATCATGTGATTGGGTTGGTGTTATGACTTCCATATACTTGTTGATTCCAATTTGAGTATGTTAGACTGCTTTCTGTCTTTCCCTTTTACTTGAGGTTACCGGTATACAACCATTTTCTCAACTCTCTCTCTCTGTACTTACTTATATTGTTATGCAAGGACTCCAGGTGCGTTCTCCTTTCCTTCACATGTGATTCTGTGTAATTGTATCTCCGTGCTAGCATGTGTTACTTGTAGCTGTTGGTTATGGATGATCTGTGCTAGCTCCTTGTGCCTTTCTTATTGCTTCAGTGACTGCTTTCTTGCTATATGTTACTTACTATTTTTATATCTTATATGCGCTCAGTCGGCCGATGATGCCTACTGAGTACTCGTTGTTTTGGTGCTTATACTATACTTCTGCACTTTCTGTGTAGATATTGGTTGAGTTCTCGCTATTGATCGTGTTGGAGACTCATACAACTTTTGGATTTTTGAGACTAGGGTGAGAGCCTGACGGTCGGGGCTTGTCTATATCTCATCTGTTGTACTGTTGCTCCTTGTACTTTTGGAGGCAAATTTGTATTGTATTTTGTTACTTCTAGCACTTGTACTCTATTAGAAGCTTTTGTACTGTCGATACCAAGTCTTGGGGTTGGTGTAGTTTTATTATGTATATATTCGGGTAAATTGCTTTCGCATTGTCTTATCTTTATATTCTCCTTCCGCTTACTTTCTGCTTATTGTGCGTATTGGTTTGGTAGTAGCCCATTACTAATCATTTTAGGCTACGAGAATTGGTTCGCCTACTGGGGGTTGTAGGTGCCATCATGACTTGAGAAATTGGGTCGTGACATGGGATGATCATGTGTGGCCTGGGTTTTGGGATTTGGTGTAATCCGGGTAATGTGCATGCTTTGTTTGTTAATTTCATATACTTGTATGTTATATTAGACCAAGAACGAGAAAGGAATTTGGAACACGGGAAAGCTCGGGTTGAGTAGAGCTTGGATCATTTCAAGGTAGGTGATGGCTTACGAATTCCTATAAATGTTGTATATTTGTACTCTTATCTAAGTGTTTGTATGAATTGCATGACTTAGAGGAATTGTGTAGAATGTTTAAGGGTCCTATTTTACAGTCTGTGAATTTAATGGTGTGTTGCCTATTGGTTTACAAGTTGTTTGTTCATTATTTTGACTATGGATTGTTGACATTCGATTGGCTCGGGTACCACGCCTGGTACGAGTATAACAAATAGTTGGTACGGGTACCACACCTGGTACGAAATACTAACAGTTGGATCAGGTACCACGCTTGGTACGGGTTTATTTTACTGCATCATGGCATTGATATTGTTGCATTGCATTGACTGTTATTGGTTCCATGAGTGGACCGGGCTGTTCTTATTGAATTGTGATATTCACTGGTGGTCCCTGAGTAACCAGGAATCCTGTTATATTTGTTGAGTTGGTCTTGGATTAGGCCGGATTGTCTGTTTAGCACTTAGGTGTTGTTTAGAAGGGATCCTAGGATGGGTCCGGGCTAGGTAATAAGGATGAGTTATCGAATTCTATGATTATGGCTTAGAGTTATAAGAAGTGGACTTCATGTGAGACGAGCTAGGTAGAGACTTGTACTCTAGGGGAGCCTATTAACTTGTTGTATGTTTTTCGTACTTGTACTTGATTTGCTATACTAAATTATACACTATTTATTTGGAACTGACTGATGATCCTACCAGTACACAGTGGTGATGTACTGATACTGCACTTGCTTTTTCTTCTTGTGAGTACAGGCAATCTTCCAGCGGCTGAGATGCGACCTCATTTGTAGTACCAGCGTTCCAGATTTCAAGGGTGAGCCGCTTGATCGAGCTACCTTAAATCTATCATTAGTGTTGTAGCCCATTTATTTCGGGCTTAGACTATTTCCTTATATTTTTGGGGTTGCATCCCCGTACTCTAGACATTGGTAGAAATGCTTGGTACTGCGACTTTCAGATTCTACGGGTAATTTTCGTAGGTTTATATTAATGAAGTTGATTTATTGTTATTGAACTTCTAGTTTATTTTATGCACTGGTTTTGAGCTGTTAGAACGATTAAGTTTGGGGAAGTGATGGTTCGCTCACCTGGGGATTGGGTGAGTGCCACTTACGGCGGTCTGGATCGTGACAGTTGTAGTAAGTGATGGTTGAATTGTTCTTCAATTACGATATATGTACATGTTAACTGTTCATTAGTATTACCTGTACATTTCGTATTTAGGGATTAAGAGAATGGATGTGAAATGATATTTTATTGTTAATCTTATGCAATGAACTTGTTTTATATGCTTGTTGATTTTATAAGTGTGGTTGTGTTCATTGCATTTGTAATTAGATGATATATGTGTTTCTTCGATTAGCTCGAGTACCATGCCTAGTAAAGATTATTAGTTGACTCAGGTATCACGTGTAGTATGAGATATCTATCAGTTAACTCGGGTACCACGTATGGTACAAGTTCTATTATGGTTGGCTCGGGTACCACGCCTAGTACATGTTTGGTTATGTTTTGTGTGTTGATTTTCTGAGTGGACTGAGTTTAATTCTTATGATATAATTACTGTGTATTAGTTCATGAGTTACCAAGTTATTGTGTTTAGATATTGGGATGGTTCTTGTGTAGACCGAGATTGCATATTAAATACTATAGATGATGTCTTAAGGATCCTTGGGTAGTCTGGATTATTGGAAGGTGTATAGGAATTGTATAGTGGTAGTTGTCTGAATTATGTATCATGAGGTTACGAGGTTTAGTACATTGTGGGATGGGATATGGATATATGGTGGTTGAGTCAGGATGATAATATGACTTTGCAAGTTATTGTTTTGATTGGCTAAGTAAAGGCCAGGGTTGTTAGCATAGGACCTCAGGGAGAGGGACGGACCGACTAACAGTGATATTTAGCAATTGTGGTTTTGGGATTGGAACTATTAAAGTAGTTATAGTGTTGGTAAGATGGATAGGCTTGTAAAGCACCGGTGCAATAGAGGGTCAACCTATGACTAGGATAGAAGGGGGAAATGACTCCTAATGGTGGAGTTGGCAGCGAAAAGAGGTAGGAAGGCTTGGGACAGAGTGTATAGGTTCATGGATGTTATACCTGGGTAGTAAGGGTTGTAGATGAAGGGCCAGGATTGTATAACTTCAAGTTGCATGTTTTTTTTGTAATTATTTCCATAATATTATGTGGTAGATTTGGGTCGACCGATGATGCCTACTAGTATGTGTTGTTTGTATTGATACTACTCTTGCTATACCTTTTGCTATAGTCTGATTGCGGGACCAGTGATGTTCCTAGGTAAAGTTGACGGTGATATCCAACAGCTTCTACTCCTCTCTTTCTATGGTGGGAACTGTGTCTTGTTTGCCATTGTATTCCTCTAAGAAGCTCTTATACCTATTTAGACTAGTTCATAGGGAGAGTTTTATTTGAATTATGTAAAAGTTTTCATTGTACTCAGAGTTTTGTAACTGTTTTTAAATACCAAAGGTAAACTTGTGTTTTTTTAATTACTTCCACATACCTGTTTTAAATCAGGTGGTAAGGTTCTCCTATCTAGGTAATTTAGAGTAAGTGCCCGCATAACCCGTTAATTGAGTCATGACAAAAGGAAAGAACTCGAATGAAAGTTTCCTTTCTTTTTAGTAATGTTTTTATTTTTATTATCATGCATGTTTTTTTTCTTGCATGTTGATAATACTTTATTATGGCCGCGTGAAGCGCGGATAATTTGCCTAGTTATAAGTAATTCACCAGCAAAATTTTAGATTCCTCTAGCCATTTTAGGATGCTAAGTTCAGGTGCTCTATTATTGTCATGATCCAACTTACGTGATCACGAGGGCACCTACTCTAATTCCCCTATAGGAGAATCCCTTACCACCCAATTAGAAACACATGCGGAAAGTTGTTAAAAATAATAAATCCTTTTATTCAATACAATCGTTATACAAAACCTTAAGTACATAAGGAAAGTTACCCCAAGGACCTAGTCTAAACAGGTACAAGAGCTTCTAGTATAGTAAAAGACAAAACAAGACACATCTCCCATCATAAGAATAATTGAGATGGGTAGAAGCTTCTGGAGATTACTATCCACGTCACCTAAGAAATATCAACTGATCCTGCAATCATACTATACTCCAAAAAGGATATAGTAGGATTAGTATCACTACAAATAACACGTACTGATAGATATCATCGGCGATCAAGGTTAGATCACGAAAATATAGAAATCACAAAAAGAAAGCATGACAACTTATATAACAATTGAATGCACATCACTTTCATTCAATTATGCTATCTTTATCCCTTATATTACCTAAGAGTATTTCAATCCTTATCCTCACTGAATTAGTTTAATTTAATTCATTACATGTAGCTAATATATTCCACTTACCCCTCAATTAACCTCAATAATAAATGAAAACACATAACTATAGCTTTGTAAACAAGTACAATCCTTAACACTTAACAATTACTTTTACCTCAATCATAAATCATTTAGCCTCTTCAATTAACAAAACATAATTCAGTCAAGTGTAATCAATATAGACAATAAACCAAGTCAAGACACTGACTACCAATCATTAACCAAGTCAACAATCATGACACTACTATAATAACTTACACCTTATATAAAATACACAAGTAAGTAGACAATAACAAAATATATTCCATTCTTTTATATTCTTAGCCTAGATCACTCAAGGATCCCAAATATATGTCCATAAATCAGACCAGACAAGGGTCCTAATTATTCAACTTACAATCTAGTTTTAGTCAAACACCTTTATACCTTTTACATTCTAATCCTTAGCCTAACTTAACTTTAGGCTCTTAAATTATGTGACCGCCTCCTCATATCATAATTCATTCTCATCACTAATCTTAAATAAGATTATCCCATATTCCAAACACACATAATACCAAGTTCACCCTTTTGTGGTAATTAGGTTGAATCACTATATTATAAGCTCACACAATCTCCTTCTCAACTATCTTCACATAATTCACATTAAGATCCACCATGGAGTTATACAAACACAAAATACCCTCAAGGTTTCATACATTAACATATCAACACATAATTAGGTCCTTATTACATTAATTCCATATTTTATCCATCCAACCTCCGTGCCCGCAAACCTAAGCATAATTTCTCCCATCAAATCCATATTATGGATATAATTTCTAACCACAATCTACTACTCATAAACCATAATCTACCTGGGCGCCAAGCTTCTGCAACAAGTAAGCTATGCCACTGATGATGATCTTCCTTCTTCTTCACGTTTCTAAAGGCTAAATCATCTAATAATAATAATTATAAGGTGTAATTAATAAATTACTCTTCAAACAAATACTTTGGTAATTCAAACACACTAGTTCTACCCTTATTTATGATCTATAAAATTACACAAGGGTCAATTAATCATCAAATTAGTTCTATCAAACTCAATCCAACCCCATTAATGGAGTTTTGAAGATAAAGGTCCCACCTTTATTGAACTCAAAATTATCCTCAACTATCAAAGTTCATGCTTTTGAACCACAACTTTATATTAGGAAGAGTTAATTTACAATCTAAAATCAATTCTAGGTGAAAATACTCATACCCATAGGTTTTCCCCGTAATTTCATGAACATAAAGTTCTAAACCACAAAAATTTCACAATAATACCCCATTATAATGATTCTAGAAGAAGAACGGATTAATCAATGTTTAAAGCGAGTAAAAATCTCACCTCAACGAAGAATTTTCACCCCAACCATGAGCAAATCGCCTCTCTAGGGCTTAAGAATGAAATTTTAGAGTTTATGGACTGAAACCCGTTAAAATAAGGTTATAAACTGTTGTTGTTTTGCTATAGCGGGAAAATTCTCGCAATAGTGTCCCCTCTATAATGACCTAAACTCGCTACGGCGGCCTCAATTTTTCAGCACGAACAGTCTTTAATAAAATTGTCATAACTTTTTACTTGGGAACTGAATTATCAAATGGTCAGTTGCATTAGAAAGAAGTATCAGAGATCTTTAATTTGGTGGGTATAGAACTCTTTAACTGCTTATATTCTAGGAGAAGTGCTCATTTGGAGTTGATCCTAGTTTAAACTTAGCTTGGAATTAAATCCGTAAGGACACTTTCAACTCAGCTTTGTGCTAGAGGCATTGTACAAACTTAATTCATAATTAATGTATTCACATACGCCAAGGGATTGATCCTAACACCTATAACGAATGAAATTCGTATACCTTTACTGTAAATATTTTAGAAACGATGAAACTGGTTGTTAAAATAGATACCAATTTATCATCTATTCATCCCCAAACGAGCACTGGATGAAGAGAAGCACGAGGTTGGAATTAGAAATACACTACTCTCAGAGTTGACTATGCTGCACCTTACTTACCCACTATCCATCATTTATCAACTAAACCATATTATATACTCGGCCTCTCTATCGAGGCTTTTCAAGACAAGAAGATGTGGAGCCAAACCTTTACGGATGAATTAGTTATTTCTCTCATAACGGTCTAAAAACAAAACCTTGAGAGTTCATAATGAGATAATGTCTAAACTCATAGAAAACTAAAAATTTACTGCATCAAGCCCGCTTTAGAGACCTAATTTTCGCTATAGCAGCCTCATTATAGCGACACCGTGGTAGCAGCTTTCCTCGCACTATAGCAGGATCGGCGAGACAAAAACTTGGAATTGATTCTAGTTTTTCTATTTTCACCATACAATGCTTAGATTTTGATATCCCGGACTAACCTCTTTAAGTTAAACGCTATATTTGGAGTTCTACTAACCCGAACTCTATTCCGAAAGTTTTTATGAAATACTACATCCCTCACATATCATGATATCACCTTAATTTTATCAAACACTACATCTCGAGACACTAAATATCTCTAAACCATACAATACAAACTTTTTTTAGGAACTCACTCTAGCCTGAGATTTTATCAACTCTCATCCTAGGGAAAACTCTACCCTGACATTTACACCCTAAACAATGCTATAATGAATACATCACCACTACTCAAGGAGCAATAACAACTAAGTGTTATCTTGATCAACAAGAGAGATACGAATATTCAATAATACATCTAATATCCCCACTCCCTCAATCAATCCTACAACTACGGATCATCAATCATAATCATGCTAACTTATTTTAAAAACCTCAACGATTCAATTATACCCTTTTTCAAGAAATACTATTACCCAATAATTATTCTCATAAAATAAGCATATGAGCAATATCAAACAATAATCAGTTATTTACAGGTCATTTTATTAAACAATACATGAGTGACTATTTTCCACCAATAGGCAATCATAATTTCACAAATACTCGAGAACTTGGTTCCACCATAATCTCACGATTTTCTCATCAACTACACATTATCATCACAATGCAAGTAGTTATTCAATCAACAGTAAGAACTACCGAGTCAAATAAAGTCTAATGTTCAAATATATATGTTACCTCAAACAGACAACATCACTCACATCAAACAATTAAATTTTATGCCAAGGGCTACCATATCCACCCTTTCATTCACTTAACCAACAATCCAGTCATCAATTAAACCTTCAAGTTATCACAAAATTTAAAATTAATTTTTTTTCCTTAAGTCACAATCATGAATTATCACAAAATATTTCTTACCGCAATTTTCACTATTAAGCAATAATAGCCTTTTTTCCGTGGTACTTATTCACGTACCAACCACTTAAAACAAGAGTTTTCACAATCATATACTATTTTTCCCTTACCATTTTACCAATGATAAGACCATGCCCAACATTTGGCATACTATTTTCCACTTAAATCACATAATAATAATTCATTTAACTATTAACACATAATCAAGTTATGACCTTTCGCAATTCACAATTTCACAATCATTCAAGCAACTACGATTCACTTAACTATCAAACTCCATTAACCTTATGCACAAATTTAAACCTTTATGTTACTATCAACAAGACAAGCAATAATCATAGTCAAATTCTATCAGACGCCACACAATGCACGGCAACTTACGACACTTACCTATCACAGAATCAGAGCTAACCAAGCAATTACATTTCACAATAACATGAACTCAGAAAAATTTCATCATCAAGTAAGTCATCCTTCGTATTTACTTAAACATACTTCCACTCGCGTTCTGGATGACCACGAGTTGATCATCTAAATTTTTACATATATAACCCTTACAACTAGATACCAATTGAAACCTTTCCGGTTTCAATTTTCACTGTCTGTGTCATTCCAAACAAAGTTAAGTGACATTCATTTACCTCGTTAAGATACCAATTGGAATCGAGAGATATCAATTAGACTCAACTCATGCAAGCAATCATACATGCCACATGAAAGGAAACAAAAAAGTGCAACAATTTTCTAAAAGACCTCATAGCTTCCCAAAGATTAGATATGAACGCCAACACATTAATCTGCAGGACTCTATTCGGTATTTGCTCTTGTACTGGGAGATTGATAACCTAGGCTCTAATACCAAATTGTCATGACTCAACTTACTGGATGACGAGTACACCTACTCTAATCCTCCTAGATAGGAGAACCCCTTATCACCCAATTAGAAAATGCATAAAAAGTTATTAAAATAATAAATCATTTTATTCAATACAACTATTTTACAAAATTTTAAGTACAAAAGAAAAGTTACCTCAAGGACCTAGTCTAAATAGGTACAAGAGCTTCTAGTATAATAAAAGATAAAAAAAGACAGAGCTTCCACCATAGGAATGAGTGAGAAGGGTAAAAGCTGATGGAGATCACTATCCACTTCACCTGAGAAATATCAAATGATCTTACAACTAGACTATACCCCCAAAAAGATATAACAAGAATAGTATCAGTACAAATAATACATACTAGTAGGTATCATTGTACGGCCAGGGTTAGATCACATAAATACAATATAGAAATCACAAAAAGAAAATATGAAAACTTATATAACAATTTAATCCATGTCACTTTCATCCACTTATGCTATCTTTATCCCTCATAATACCTAAGAGTATTTCTATCCTTATCCTCGCTGACTTAGTTTTATCCAATTCATTATATGTAGTCAATATATTTCACTTAACCCTCAATTAACCTCAATAATAAATAAGAACACATAACCATAACCTTGTAAACAAGTACAACTCTAAACATTAACAATTACTTTTACCTCAATCATAAATCATTTAGCCTCTTTAAGGAACTACATATAATCCAGTCAAGTGTAATCAGTATAGACAATAAACTAAGTCAAGATCCTGACTATCAATCATTAACCAAGTCAACAACGATGACTCTATAATAATAACTTAAACTTTATATCAAATACACAAGTAAGTAGACAATAATAAAATATATGCCATTCTTTTATATCCTTAGCCCAGACCACTCAAGGATCCCAAATATATGTCCATAAATTGAACCACACAAGTGTCCCAAATATATGCTAAGTAATCAGATCACACAAGGATCTCAAAAATATTCTAAGTAACCGGACACACAAGAATCCCAAATATATGCCAAGTAATTAGACCATACAAGAATCTCAAATATCTGCCAAGTAACTGGATCACACAAGTATTCCAAATATATTAGTCAACCTTATAATCTGGATCACTCAAAGAACTCACAAGAAAGCAATAATATAATCCGATCCACTCATGAAATCAATATAAACAGCAACAATAACAGTAATCATAAACCCAATCTACTAAAGGAACCATCACACTCACCAATACCTTGTACACACATGCTAAAGGTCTTATGGTCGTCCACTAGCCATGACCTACAAGGGAAGAGCTCTTGTCCATGTACTATACTGGTATGGTACCTGAGCCAACCAATAAATCATAGATATTATACTAGCGTGATACCCGAGCCAACCAATGAATACCATCAACCAATCTCGTGAAGATGTTCATATACCAATACATTCCACAATAATAACAAATATCACAACAATCACAATCACAATGAGAATAAGCAATCATACTTGTACATTCAATAAGCCTTTAATATAACCTTATTATCTGTGATTAATACTTAGGATATCATTTAACAACTACCATCCTTAAGAATAAATTGCAACAACTGACAACCACCCAAACACTTGGTCAACTCAAGTTAGTCATTTCATGTAAATAACGATCATTCTTTAATACACCAAATCACAAGTAGATATAATTCATTGGTTTCATCAATTACAGCACGTTCAAAGACCAATCCACTGCTTATTCAAGTAAGCATTATCAAGTCATATTCATTAAATTTAAGTACTCATTTTAGGAGTGCACATTCAATTCAATGGAGTCTAAATTCTAGTTCAACATTTATAAATTCATTCACTAATCCAATCCTCCTTTATTTATACCGAGACCAAAAATTCTGCTATTATCTAGCAACCCTTACATCCAAGTCATTACTAAGTTCAAAACGCTACTCCATTAGCCAATCATTCAACTATATTCAACTAACAATCTAATTTTAGTCAAATATTTTTATACCTTTTACTTTCTAACTCTTAGCATAACTTGACTTTAGGCTCTTAAATTATGTGACCGTCTTCTCATACCATAATCAGTTCTCATCACTAACCTTAAGCAAGATTATCCCGTATTCCAAATACTCATAATACCAAATTCACCTATTTTATAGTAATAGGTTGAATCACTATATTATAAGCTCACAAAAACTCCTTATCATCTATATTCACATAATTCACATACCAATCCACCATGGAGTCATACAAACATAAAACACCCATTAAAGATTCATACATTAACATATCAATACATAATTAGGTCTTTATTATATTAATTTCATATTTTATCCATCCAAACTCTATGTCCGCAGGCCTAAGCACGATTTCTCTCATCAAATCTATATTATGAATATGATTTCTAACCACAGTCTATTACACATAAACCATTACCTACCTAGATGCCAAGCTACAACAATAAGTAAGTTATGCCACTGATGATCCTCCTTCTTCTTCACATTTCTAAAGGCTAAATTATCTAATAACAACAATTATAAGAGTAATTAATAAGCTCCTCTTCAAATAAATACTTTGGGAATTCAAACTCACTAGTTCTATCCTTATTTACGATCTACAAAATTACACAAGAATCAATTAATCATTAAATTAGTTTTATCAAACTCCGCAGAAAAGTAGGTTCTAGTGACGTCCTCGGGGCTGACCCAGTAGACCTGATCTCTGAACTCTGCATTTACCGAAGTATCTCTTAACCAAGTCATGTCCCAGAGCCAAAACATGGCCTCATAGGCTTCATTGGAGACGTGAGGCACTCCTAGCACCTCATTGATAGTCTGAGCATCCACAGGGACATCCACCCCTTGTATTCGGATAGTGGGGTTGGGATCATCCCAAAGGATGGTAGGAAGTATGGCATAGAACTCTCATACCCAGCTTGTCTATCTGGGAGGAGGATCTACTAGCAAGGACTCCCAACTGAACTCTCGAACTCTGCGGTGGAAGGCGGCTGCTTTTCTGTGACACCCCTTACCTTTCAAAACCTATATGACTAAGTTAATATCGACGAAGGTACTTGAGCTCAAGATTGTGAAGGGGTACTTTGGCCTAGAATTTGAAATGATCAAATGTATATAAGTGTTAAGTTAAAGTATAAGGATGATGGTTTTGAAAATGAGATAAAACAAGTGAGGTGCTTGCCCGACTTATCTAAGATCTTAGGTGACAAGTAGGTGCATCACCTACCTACGTTAACGAATTAAGTTCCGAGGGCCGATTACGGGCAGCAACACCATGGACTATTAGACCTAATGGTAGCCCAAATGAAGCTTAAAGTTGGCCCATCAAAGCACCACCAAATCTGGCCCAAACAACTACAAAAAGTAGCCACCAATATTGACCACATTTTGACCCAAGAGAAGCCAAAAATCAGCCACAAACTTAACCCTTTTGAGGCCCAAGCAAAGGATAATTTTGGCCCAAGTTTCTTGACCCATTTTGTACCAAATATACTCAAAAAAGTCGGCCAAAAAGGTCCCTTTATACAGACCTTTTGTTGATCAATATTGATCACAAAAAGCTGGAAAATTCTCTCTTATCCTCTTTCATTTTGGCAGCCCCTTTCTCCCTTTAGGGTTCTAAGAAGATCAAGATTTATTCAAGATTAAGGTGAGTTAAACAACTTATTATCTTGGTACTAATCTACTACAAATACCTAGGATATCCTATGGTAAGAAAGACATGAACTATGGCAGCCCCTTTCTTAAGATTGAACACATAGAAATTGTGTAACAATTAAGAGATTTCTTCTTCTCTTGTTGGTGTATGTGTAGGGGGTAGTTAAGCTTTTCAAGGCATCAATAAAAAGAGGATAAAAACACCCCTTCAAGTGTGGTAAGTACTCTTCCCATAATCATATTTTTGGATTGAAGTTCGAATGGACAATTGTTGTTAAGAACTCACGGGACGGTGATCGGAAGTCGTGGGTTAAATGTGTTGCTATTGTATTTCGGTATGGTGAGTTGTGTAAGGGATGTTTGATGTGTTTTGTATGGTTGGAGGAGGTAGGTTGGTGTGTTTTTTATGTGTATTGGAATGGGGGATAAAGGTGTGATGATACACCCTTTTATTAATGCCAATACGTAAATCTGCCAGGGAAATGTTTAGCTACTATTTTGGAAAAGTTGCATCAGGTTTAAGAGATAATATTAGCTTAATTATACCTTTGTGTTGTAGATTAACTTAATAAAGGAAAGTCCAAGTTGTGGTAAGCGCAATCTTCGAAAGGAACAAGGTATGTTAAGGCTTCTTTATTCCTTATCGAAATGAATCTAGAAATGGAACTCTAAATCTCGGAAAGAGGAATTCGAGTATTCTGTTATAAGAGAGATGATTTGGTAACTTAACAAGTATTAAAGAACTAAGTGATACATTATGGTGATTCAAGTCACCTTCTTATAAAAAATCTGATTGTTTTTGCACGAAACATAAGTAATCCTTTTATCGAGTTTCCTCTTTGTATTGTGATCCCTAATCAAGCTTTAGAAAGCATAAAAGGAAGGTTAGCCAGTCAAATCCCCATTCATATGTGTTTGGTTAGTTGAGTCCAACATCTAGTAAGTCAAGGCTAAAGAAGTATCTAAATGAACCTCTATAACTAACAAGAGTAGCTTTGAAGGTCAATCTAGTAATACACTTATTACGCGTGAATTGCGTGTTAGTATGCACCGAGGTGCTACTGCCATATTGAGGATATTATATACATAGTGTGCACCGAGGTGCTACTTCCATATTGAGGCTATTATATACATAGTGTTCACTGAGGTGCTACTGCCATATTGAGGCCATTATATACATAGTGTGCGCTGAGGCGCTACTGCCATATTGAGGCCATTATATACAGGGTTCACCAAGGCACTATTGTAGTTCAGCGTGGGTTATAAAGAGTGAGTTGCGGTGTGAGTTAATGCATGTGTTGTGTTCTAAAAATAATAAAGGAGAAAAGAGCTTAACGAGTCTTAGCAATTACAGTTTACAAGTTTCATATTATATCTTGTTCAGATTTAATACTTGCGACTTGATTTTATGTTTTTACCTTACATGCCAGTACGTTATTGTCGTACTGACGTCCCCATTGCCTTGGGGCGCTGCATTCATGCCTGCAGGTACAGACAAAAACCCAGACAGACCTTTTCAGTAGGAGTTGCAGAGTCCAGCCATTTTGGTAAGCTCCATTCTTCCTGGAGTTGATGAGTCAGAGGTCTAGCTTATATTTTGACAAGGTTATGTATATGTACCTCTCCCGGCTAGCTTCTTCGGGGAAATGCTCATAGGAATACAAGGGCGATTTTCCTTCAGCCATTGGAAGTATAACCTGTAATGTAGCAAGGGAACTGGATTAGAACTCGATAAGGCATAAGGGATTAAGAAAAAGGGAATTTTTTTTAAGTGTTAGCTTGAGGATGCTACTAGTTCGTGGCCTTCAGCTATAGTGGACGATCATCTTCCATAACAAAAAAATATCTGCCATAGTGGAGCCCAACCGCTATGGTGGTATTCATCATCCCAGAAGCTTCAAGGGGTGCAACAATGGCACCCCTTGACCCAAAACTCAGTTTTAACAATCCAAGTTCAGATCAGTGTTTCTAAAGTATTCTATTTCTATTTTCTACAAAATTTTGGGCATTATAACCCCTAAATTCCGTCCAAATCGCAAGTTTATTCAAGAACAACCCTTCATCTCCTACCCCATTTTGGGCCCATTTTTGGCCAAAAGTTGCATAATCCTTATGCCCAGAATGCCTCGGAGGCATTGTAAATGTAAGGGAAGCATTCATACTTCAGAAATCCAACAAAAATCCAACCTAAAGTTCAAGTTCAAAACCCACTACAGTGTATACCCCAATTCCTTGTTTTCTACCAAATTCATGTCTAAATTCATGCAAGGAAGTAAGAAAACAAGTAGAAACAATTCTTACTTGAAAATTTCTATGTCGGGAGCGGGGAGATCAGGAGAGAATATGGTATTTTTGGAAGGAATATGGGGAGAATGAGGGGTGAAATCTATTTCTACCTATTTCAACCTGCTGTAAACTGCTATAGCAGTGGGCAGTCTGCTATAGCATAAGAACTATGGTGGTATAATATCCACTATAGCAGACGGAAATCAGTTCTTGAAAGGAAAAGTTCTCCCGGGTATTTTCAAATTCTTTTGCTCCGATATTATCCAAGACCCCGAATTCCTTGGGTACTCGGGAGAGGTCACGTGTAGATTTTCTTTGGGTGACTTGGGAATTCATCATCAAAGTGGCATAATATTATGTTCCTTTTATTCTATGCGACTAATTAGGGGGAAGATTGATGTTTTGCGTAGGTTCATAAGTTACGCGGTCATCTGGGACAGTGAGGGTCCAGGGCTGGTTCTTTTCATTTTCTTGATTTTGGGATCATTCAGGGATGAACAAAGGGTAAATTGGTATATGTTGTAATGACCGAATCCATTGTTATTTCAGGAACTGTGACATCACAAAATTTTGAGAATGATTTAAAATATTCTTTGGTATTAAGTGGTGTGACGTGATGGAAAATTTTAGATTTTAGGAAATCATCCGGGCTGATGTCACTCTGCTATAGTGGTATTTTATCCACTATAGTGGAACCGCTATAGCAGAAGGCCATCCGCTATCGCAAAATAATGGGAGGCAGTAGCATCAGAATGAGAATTTAATAAAAAATTTCTCCTCCTCAGTTGGGAAACATACGAGGTTTTCTCCAAAAATCCTCCTAAGCTGCCCCAAGGCTTGGAAGCTATAAGGAGGAGGGATTATGGCTGAAGGTACATGGAACAATGGATTCCAGGAGTGTCATCCAGCCGGGAATGCCTTCACGGAGCCAGAAATGCATCCTTGCAGCTGCTTGGCATCCAAGTAGGCTAGGTTTTTGCTTTTGAATCCATGATTAGGCCTCCGAGCATGGAGTCTAGCGGATTCAGTATTGGTTATGTGTGAACTAGGCATTGTTTGGGTTGAATTACGAGTTAATAATATATTGTTAGGTTGTTCATGTTGTTTCGGTATGGTGAAATGATAGGATTTCAGGGACTGGGATATCGGGAAGGCTCGGGGAGCCGAAAAACATTGGGTAACTAAATGGGTAATAAAAATGGAGAATTCCTAGATAAGGTTCGGGCACATGAGTAGAAAGAGGTAGGGAGTGGCTAAATCACCGAGGTTAAGAGGGTGGTTGTCCACATTATGACTCTCTAGGAAAGGGTTTGGAATTAATGTAGTTACTAAGATATGCTAATAAAGGGTGAACGGGATATAGTCTTTGGGCGGGAGTCAGGACTAATTTATATGCCCGGGAAAAAGGGTAGGTGATGGTTATTGATTCCTGTATACCTTGTATAATTGTGTACTCTTATCTAAGTAATTGTATGATATTTGCATTGCTTAGGGAATGATTTAATAATTTCTAATGGTCCTGTTTAACAGTCTGGTGAATTGAACTGTGTATTTTGCTTGATTGGTTTACAAGTTGATTGTTCATTTTTTGTGACTGTGTATTGATTGACATTTGGTTTGCTCGGGTACCACGCTTGGTATAGGATATACTAACGGTTGGCTTGGGTAGCATGCCTGGTACGGGATATACTAATGGTTTGATCGGGTACCACACCTGGTACGGGATATACTAATGGTTGGCTTGGGTACCACACCTGATACGAGTTTATTTTATTGCATTATTGCATTTTGATATTGGTTCCATGAGTGGATCGGGTTGTGCTGTTGAATTCTGAAATTTTCTTATGGTCCTTGAGAGGCCATGTTATTTTTATTAATCTGTGAGTTGGTCTTAGTGTAGACCGGGTTGCATGTTTAACACTTAGGTGTTGTTTAAGGGGATTCCAGAGAGGGTCCGGGTTGTATAAAAAAGGAATGTTTCTTGCATCATTGATTGTTTGTCACAGTTATAAAGGTGGATCTCATGTGGTTGATAAGCTAGGGGAATGACTGCGGGTCTGGTATTGCATTACTAGTTGTTATTGTCACCTTGGGGGAATTATCTAGGGACCCTAGCGGAGTTCAAATACTGTTGAGTAGAATCATAGGGTAGTGGGTCTGGCTTTACAGTGACTGGGTTGTTCTGGATGCATAGTCATGGAGGGGGGGTTGAACTTAGTGGATGAGTTAAGGCAAAAGTGACTTGGGAAGGCTAAGGTAAGGTGACATGGGAAGTCTAAGGTTAGGTGACTTGGGAAGTCTAAGGTTAGTGTGACTAAGAAGTCTTTAGAATGAGGGTTAGAATGAGGGAGTTGGCAGCGGAAGGAATGGGAAGGATTTAGGTACGAATTATAGTATATGGTTGCTGACCGCGGGTTCGTATAGGAGTGGATGTTGGAGGAGAAAATTTCATTGGTTATTTTCATGCTTTACCTATTTTTCTTATATGATGATAGGAGTGGATTCGGGTCGATCGATGATACCTACCAGTACGTGTGTTTGTACTGATTCTACTCTTGCTATACCCTTTTTGGGTATAATCTGGTTGCAGGGTTGGTGATGTATCTTAGGTACATGATGATGGTGATCCCCAACAGCTTCTGTTCTTCGATCCTATGATGGAAGTTGTGTCCCTTTTACATTTTCTGCTTAAATCCTGTAGTAGCTCTTGTACCTGTTTAAACTAGGTCTTTGGGAGGGTGTTTTAAAGTTGTAAAATGGTGTATTGTATTTCTTCATAAATGAGTTTTCCTGATAAAAGGTTGTAAGGTTTTCATGTATTAAAAATGGAGGTTGATGGTTATACTTGAGGTTTTCCATATTTACCTGTACAAAGGGTGGTAAGGGTTCGTCTATCTAGGTGAATAGTGTAGGCACCTGCACGGCCCGGTAGGTTGGGTCATGATAGATAGAATCAGAGCCTAGGTTATCGGTCTCCCAGTACAAGAGAAAAATGATGAATAGAGTTCTATGGATTGGTGTGTTGACGTCCACATCTAATCCTTGGGAAACTATGAGGCATTCTAGGAAACTTCTCCCCTCTTTCATTCTTTTGTGCAGTTTGCTTACTTGCTTGCATGGGTTGAGTCCAATTGGTATCTCAACAAAGTGAAGGAGGTCATTATACTCCGACTGCGAGAAGACAAGCAAGAGAGGTTGGAACCTGGAATGTTCCAATTGGTATCTGGCCTGAGAGGCTGTGGTGAAACATAGATAACCGGCTAATGGTCATCCATGAATACGAATAGAAGGTAAATTTATGTGACTTGATTTTGGTTGTGGCCTGAAGTGGAAATGTTGTGTATTACTGTGCTTGTAGAACCTACTTGAATCGTGTGCACTTGGTTACCTTGATATGAATGTTGAGTCTGCAGAGGGTCATAAGCTGAAAGTAGTGTATTTAGGGTCTGTTCTTAACTATTAGATGTATTGATTGAAAAATTTGTATCACATCTTGAAAGGGGCTTATCATTGGTTAAGATGATAAATATGATGGAATTTGTGACTATAGGGAAACTTCAATTTCAGGACGGTCAGAACTTGGTTGGGAACCATGGGAACAAGGGGGTTATTCGTGTGTAATATCGGGAAGGTATGGTTGGGAACATTTGTCCCTTGTAAATCTTTTGTGATTGGCTATTTTCTGATGCTGAGTTTTGATATGTGTATTGCCAGTAATGGTCTTGGGTATAGTCTAAGACCATGACGAGATCGACGAGAATAGACAATGATAACTGGGAAGGGGAACGAGCACACTTTGTTGAAAAGTCCGATATTTAGATTGTTACCATCGGGACCGCCATAGCGGACGACACCGATACGGTGATCCTGCTATAGCAGTATTTTATCCATAATAACGGTTTTGCTGTAGTGGAGTGGCAACCGCCATAGTGGAGGGACGCGGGGCAGAACACCTTCCCTATTTTCCCTTGGTTTTCATTCAATCCCGGGGCTTCAAAAATGCAATAGTCAGCTATGAATTGCAAGGAAAAACAAGGAAATTAGCTAAAGAACTAATCTAGTATTGCATAAAAAAAAAAGGAAAATGGTGTCTGAAACTAGCATCCACATGCTAAAATGAAGGGAAAAAGGGAAGGAAAATATTGTCTAAAACAATCCCCAAAACGGGGGTGAATCCCAAAAAGCAATAAAAGTTTATGATAAAGGGGGAGGGGGAGAGGTCCTAAGCCTCATCATTGCTCAGGAAGGAGAACTCTTGCCTATCCTCGGGCTCCAGTGTGGGAAGCTCCCGACTCGGGGCGACGCAAGATAACATGAACTTGACGATCTTCATCATCCGGGCAAGCATGCTGTCCCGGGAGTGCCTCTTCTTCTTCTCTTCCTCCAACTCCCTGCGGAGTGCTGTAAAGTCCTGAGCAGAAGGGGGCTGGGCTGTACCTCTAGTGGCGGTTCCCTCCGTGAACCTCCAAACCACGGACAAGGTCTTCTCTAGCTGGGTGCTAGTGATCGGGGGCTGAGGCTAGGGAAGGGCAGGAGTGTCATCATCATCATCATCGTCGTCCTCCTCGACCGGCTGACTGCTCCATACTTTGTCCACCTTTCTCTTCTTCTTAGAGACAATCATCACCCAGACAGGGTCGAAGGTGTCGTCCATAGCCACCTCCAAGTCAGTATGGTCCTCAGGCACTCCAACCCGCCTGCATAATTTAGACACTAAGCCCAGAAGATAGGGGCCCTTCCTATGACCCTAGTAGAATTCCTTCCACTCGGAGATGATTTATTCCCCCACATTCATGATAATGCCTTGCATGTAAGAAGAAATCACCAGGGCTCAGGCATAGGTCACATTAGTCTTGTTGCTCGACGGGCAGATTCTCTGGGATACCAAGTTTAACCACATCCTAGCATCCGCAGAAAAGTAGGTTCTAGTGACGTCCTCGAGGCTGACCCAGTAGACCTGATCTCTGAACTCTGCATTTACCGAAGTATCTCTTAACCAAGTCATGTCCCAGAGCCAAAACATGGCCTCATAGGCTGCATTGGAGACGTGAGGCACTCCTACCACCTCATTGATAGTCTGAGCATCCACAGGGACATCCACCCCTTGGATTCGGATAGTGGGGTTGGGATCATCCCAAAGGATGGTAGGAAGTATGGCATAGAACTCTCATACCCAGCTTGTCTATCTGGGAGGAGGATCTACTAGCAAGGACTCCCAACTGAACTCTCGAACTCTGCGGTGGAAGGCGGCTGCTTTTCTGTGACACCCCTTACCTTTCAAAACCTATATGACTAAGTTAATATCGACGAAGGTACTTGAGCTCAAGATTGTGAAGGGGTACTTTGGCCTAGAATTTGAAATGATCAAATGTATATAAGTGTTAAGTTAAAGTATAAGGATGATGGTTTTGAAAATGAGATAAAACAAGTGAGGTGCTTGCCCGACTTATCTAAGATCTTAGGTGACAAGTAGGTGCATCACCTACCTACGTTAACGAATTAAGTTCCGAGGGCCGATTATGGGCAGCAACACCATGGACTATTAGACCTAATGGTAGCCCAAATGAAGCTTAAAGTTGGCCCATCAAAGCACCACCAAATCTGGCCCAAACAACTACAAAAAGTAGCCACCAATATTGACCACATTTTGACCCAAGAGAAGCCCAAAATCAGCCACAAACTTAACCCTTTTGAGGCCCAAGCAAAGGATAATTTTGGCCCAAGTTTCTTGACCCATTTTGTACCAAATATACTCAAAAAAGTCGGCCAAAAAGGTCCCTTTATACATACCTTTTGTTGATCAATATTGATCACAAAAAGCTGGAAAATTCTCTCTTATCCTCTTTCATTTTGGCAGCCCCTTTCTCCCTTTAGGGTTCTAAGAAGATCAAGATTTATTCAAGATTAAGGTGAGTTAAACAACTTATTATCTTGGTACTAATCTACTACAAATACCTAGGATATCCTATGGTAAGAAAGACATGAACTATGGCAGCCCCTTTCTTAAGATTGAACACATAGAAATTGTGTAACAATTAAGAGATTTCTTCTTCTCTTGTTGGTGTATGTGTAGGGGGTAGTTAAGCTTTTCAAGGCATCAATAAAAAGAGGATAAAAACACCCCTTCAAGTGTGGTAAGTACTCTTCCCATAATCATATTTTTGGATTGAAGTTCGAATGGACAATTGTTGTTAAGAACTCACGGGACGACGATCGGAAGTCGTGGGTTAAATGTGTTGCTATTGTATTTCGGTATGGTGAGTTGTGTAATGGATGTTTGATGTGTTTTGTATGGTTGGAGGAGGTAGGTTGGTGTGTTTGTGATGTGTATTGGAATGGGGGATAAAGGTGTGACGATACACCCTTTTATTAATGCCAATACGTAAATCTGCCAGGGAAATATTTAGCTACTATTTTGGAAAAGTTGCATCAGGTTTAAGAGATAATATTAGCTTAATTATACCTTTGTGTTGTAGATTAACTTAATAAAGGAAATTCCAAGTTGTGGTAAGCGCAATCTTCGAAAGGAACAAGGTATGTTAAGGCTTCTTTATTCCTTATCGGAATGAATCTAGAAATGGAACTCTAAATCTCCGAAAGAGGAATTCGAGTATTCTGTTATAAGAGAGATGATTTGGTAACTTAACAAGTATTAAAGAACTAAGTGATACATTATGGTGATTCAAGTCACCTTCTTATAAAAAATCTGATTCTTTTTGCACGAAACATAAGTAATCCTTTTGTCGAGTTTCCTCTTTGTATTGTGATCCCTAATCAAGCTTTAGAAAGTATAAAAGGAAGGTTAGCAAGTCAAATCCCCATTCATATGTGTTTGGTTAGTTGAGTCCAACATCTAGTAAGTCAAGGCTAAAGAAGTATCTAAATGAACCTCTATAACTAACAAGAGTAGCTTTGAAGGTCAATCTAGTAATACACTTATTACGCGTGAATTGCGTGTTAGTGTACACCGAGGTGCTACTGCCATATTGAGGATCTTTTATACATAGTGTGCACCGAGGTGCTACTTCCATATTGAGGCTATTATATACATAGTGTGCACTGAGGTGCTACTGCCATATTGAGGCCATTATATACATAGTGTGCGCTGAGGCGCTACTGCCATATTGAGGCCATTATATACAGGGTTCACCAAGGCACTATTGTAGTTCAGCGTAGATTATAAAGAGTGAGTTGCGGTGTGAGTTAATGCATGTGTTGTGTTCTAAAAATAATAAAGGAGAAAAGAGCTTAACGAGTCTTAGCAATTACAGTTTACAAGTTTCATATTATATCTTGTTCAGATTTACTACTTGCGACTTGATTTTATGTTTTTACCTTACATGCCAGTACATTATTGTCGTACTGACATCCCCATTGCCTTGGGGTGCTGCATTCATGCCTGCAGGTACAGACAAAAACCCAGACAGACTTTTTCAGTAGGAGTTGCAGAGTTCAGCCATTTTGGTAAGCTCCATTCTTCCTGGAGTTGATGAGTCAGAGGTCTAGCTTATATTTTGACAAGGTTATGTATATGCACCTCTCCCGGCTAGCTTCTTCAGGGAAATGCTCATAGGAATACAAGGGCGATTGTCCTTCAGCCATTGGAAGTATAACCTGTAATGTAGCAAGGGAACTGGATTAGAACTCGATAAGGCATAAGGGATTAAGAAAAAGGGAATTTTTTTAAGTGTTAGCTTGAGGATGCTACTAGTTCGTGGCCTTCAGCTATAGTGGACGATCATCTGCCATAACAAAAAAATATCTGCCATAGTGGAGCCCAACCGCTATGGTGGTATTCATCATCCCAGAAGCTTCAAGGGGTGTAACAATGGCACCCCTTGACCCAAAACTCAGTTTTAACAATCCAAGTTCAGATCAGTATTTCTAAAGTATTCTATTTCTATTTTCTACAAAATTTTGGGCATTATAACCCCTAAATTCCGTCCAAATCGCAAGTTTATTCAAGAACAACCCTTCATCTCCTACCCCATTTTGGGCCCATTTTTGGCCAAAAGTTGCATAATCCTTATGCCCAGAATGCCTCGGAGGCATTGTAAATGTAAGGGAAGCATCCATACTTCAGAAATCCAACAAAAATCCAACCTAAAGTTCAAGTTCAAAACCCACTACAGTGTATACCCCAATTCCTTGTTTTCTACCAAAATCATGTCTAAATTCATGCAAGGAAGTAAGAAAACAAGTAGAAACAATTCTTACTTGAAAATTTCTATGTCGGGAGCGGGGAGATCAGGAGAGAATATGGTATTTTTGGAAGGAATATAGGGAGAATGAGGGGTGAAATCTATTTCTACCTATTTCAACCTGCTGTAAACCGCTATAGCAGTGGGCAGTCTGCTATAGCATAAGAACTATGGTGGTATAATATCCACTATAGCAGACGGAAATCAGTTCTTGGAGAGGAAAAGTTCTCCCGGGTATTTTCAAATTCTTTTGCTCCGATATTATCCAAGACCCCAGATTCCTTGGGTACTCGGGAGAGGTCACGTGTAGATTTTCTTTGGGTGACTTGGGAATTCATCATCAAAGCGGCATAATATTATGTTCCTTTTATTCTATGCGACTAATTAGGGGGAAGATTGATGTTTTGCGTAGGTTCATAAGTTACGCGGTCATCTGGGACAGTAAGGGTCCCGGGCTGGTTCTTTTCATTTTCTTGATTTTGGGATCATTCAGGGATGAACAAAGGGTAATTGGTATATGTTGTAATGACTGAATCCATTGTTATTTCAGGAACCGTGACATCGCAAAATTTTGAGAATGATTTAAAATATTCTTTGGTATTAAGTGGAGTGATGTGATGGAAAATTTTAGATTTTAGGAAATCATCCGGGCTGATGTCACTCTGCTATAGTGGTATTTTATCCACTATAGTGGAACCGCTATAGCAGAAGGCCATCCGCTATAGCAAAATAATGGGAGGCAGTAGCATCAGAATGAGATTTTAATAAAAAATTTCTCCTCCTCAGTTGGGAAACATACGAGGTTTTCTCCAAAAATCCTCCTAAGCTGCCCCAAGGCTTGGAAGCTATAAGGAGGAGGGATTATGGCTGAAGGTACATGGAACAATGGATTCCAGGAATGTCATCCAGCCGGGAATGCCTTCACGGAGCCAGAAATGCATCCTTGTAGCTGCTTGGCATCCAGGTAGGCTAGGTTTTTGCTTTTGAGTAAATAGACCTACTTATATTTCATACCTTGTATAGTTATAAAGGAGAATCCATGATTAGTCCTCCGGGAACGGAGTCTGGCGGATTCAATATTGGTTATGTGTGAACTAGGAGTTGGTTGGATTGAATTGTGGGTTGATAATATATTGTTGGGTTGTTCATGCTATCTTGGTATGGTGAAATAATAGGATATCAGGGACTGGGATGTCAGGAAGGCTTGGGGAGCTGGAAAATTGTGGGTAACTAAATGGGTAATAAAAATGGAGAATTCCTAGATAAGGTTCGAGCACATGAGTAGAAAGAGGTAGGGAGTGGCTGAATCACCAAGGTTAAGGGGGTGGTTGTCCACATTATGACTATCTAGGAAAAGGTTCAGAATCAATGTAGTTACTAAGATATGCTAATAAAGGGTGAACGAGATATAGTCTTCGGACGGGAGTCAGGACTAAGTTATGTGCCCGGGAAAAAAGGTAGGTGATGGTTATTGATTCATGTATACCTTGTATGATTGTGTAATCTTATCTATGTAATTGTATAATGTTTGCATTTCTTAGGGAATGATTTATTAATGTCTAATGGTCATGTTTAACAGTCTGGTGAATTGAACTGTGTATTTTGCTTGATTGGTTTACAAGTTGATTGTTCATTGTTTGTGACTGTGGATTGGTTGACATTTGGTTGGCTCAGGTATCACGCCTGGTATGGGATATAATAAAGGTTGGCTCAGTACCATGCCTGGTATGGGATATACTAACGGTTGGCTCGGGTACCACGCCTGGTACGGGATATACTAACAGTTAGCTAAGGTATTATGCCTGGTACAGGTTAATTTTTTGCATTGTTGCATTTTGATATTGGTTCCATTAGTGGACCGGGTTGTGCTGTTGAATTGTGACATTTGTTTATGATCCTTGAGAGGCCGAGTTATTATTATTGATCTGTGAGTTGGTCTTAGTGTAGACCGGGTTGCATATTTAACACTTAGGTGCTATTTAGGGAGATCTCAGGGAGGGTCCAGGCTGTATAACAAAGAAATGTTTCTTGCGTCATTGATTGTTGGTCATGGTTATAAAGGTGGATCTCATGTGGTTGATAAGCTAGGGGAATGACTACGGGTCTGGCGTTGCATTACTAACTGGTATTGTCACTTTGGGGGAATTGTCTAGGGACCCTAGCAGGGTTCAAATACTATTGAGTAGCATCATGAGAGTAGTGGGTCTGGATTTACAGTGACTGGGTTGTTCTGGATACATAGTCAGGGGGGGTTGGACTTAGTGGCTGAGTTAAGGCTAAGGTGACTTGGGAAGTCTAAGGTAAGGTGTCTTGGGAAGTCTACGGTAAGGTGTCTTAGGAAGTCTAAGGTTAGGTGACTTGGGAAGTTTAAGGTTAGGTGACTTGAGAAGTCTAACGTTAGTGTGATTTGGAAGTCTTGAGAATGAGGGAGTTGGCAGTGGAAGGAATGGGAAGGATTGAGGTATGAATTATAGTATATGGTTGCTGACCGCGAGTTCGTATAGGAGTGGATGTTGGAGGAGAGAATTTTATTGGTTATTTTAATTCTTTCTCTATTTTTCTTATATGATGGTAGGAGTGGATTCGGGTCGACCGATGATGCCTACAAGTACGTGTGTTTGTACTGATTCTACTCTTGCTATACCCTTTTTGGGTATAGTCTGGTTGCAGGGTTGGTGATGTCTCTTAGGTACATGAAGATGGTGATCTCCAACAGCTTCTGTTCTTCGATCCCATGATGGAAGTTGTGTCCCTTTTACATTTTTTGCATAAATCCTGTAGTAGCTCTTGTACCTGTTTAGACTAGTTCTTAGGGAGTGCGTTTTAAAGTTGTAAAATGGTGTATTGTATTCCTTCATAAAGGAGTTTTCCTGAATAAAAGGTTGTAAGGTTTTCATGTATTAAAAATGGAGGTTGATGGTTATACTTGAGTTTTTTCACATTTACCTGTTGGGCGAGTTGTAAGGGTTTGTTTATCTAGGTGCATAGAGTAGGCGTCCACACGGCCCGGTAGGTTGGGTCATGACATAGGTGAATCCTGATAGCTCGTTTACTTTTCTATTTCTTATAATATGTATTATCTTTCTGAGCGCGGCTGGCCTATTATGCCTACTAAGTACCCTATATTTTGGTACTCATACTATACTTTTGCATATTTTTCTAATGCAACACCTAGTACGAGCCACCCTCATTGACTACCCACTCATTTATGGCCAGTCGTTGTTTGGATCATGGTAAGCTCCCGGTGTTTAGAGATCCTTATTGCCTTCCATCTCTACATAATGTCTGTATTTTGTATTTTGGTAGATAATATTATCTTGTATAGCGCTATTTCTTTACTTAAATTCTCTTGTACTGGTGACACTAGGTTCGGGGATTTGATTCTTGTATATATTTTATCTTTTTCTGTCTCTTTAGGGCCACTTTTGTATATTTTGTACCGTTGATATATATTTATACTGTTGGTCCGTATCTTGTATGATTTTTCTTTCACTTTTCTTATATAAATGCTTATTTGTAATATCATATTCTTGGGTTGGCTTGCCTACTGGGGATTTTCGTAGGCGCCATCATCGCTCGATTTTGGGTCATAATAAAACAACCCAATGCTTACTCTTGCCTTGATCTTTGCTACTCCACAAAAATCTGTTGAATATTTTGTGAATTTCATAGATAATAAACTTGGGGGGAACCACTGCAGATAGCAAGTATAGTGGTATGCTCTGAAGAACACTGTTTATCAACACTGCCTTACTTTCAAAAGAAAACAACTTACCCATCCAACTGTGTAATTTACCTTTCACCTTTTTGATCAATTCATTGTAATATGATTTTATTTTTCTTGCATGAGTGATTGGGAACCCCAAGTAAAGGAAAGGGAATTTCCCTTGATTAAACCATGTGACCTCTTTCATCTCATTCATTAGAGAAGCATTTTCCTTCTTGTACGTGTAAAAGAAACATTTATTATCAATTAATTGCCCAGATATCTTCTGATAGTCATTTAGTACTGTTATCACCATATCTAGGAATCCCTTGTCTGCAGATGTAAAGATGATAGTATCATCAACATATACTAGATGATTTAGGTTCTTACTATATTTAGGCAACCCATATCATCTATATCTCCTATCTTCAAATAAAGAATTAAGAGTTCTAGATAAAACCTCAGTTGTAAGAATGAATAAAGCAGGGGATTAGGGATCACCCTATTTTACTACTCAAGTAAGGAAAAAACACTATAAGACTGCCCATTGACATGATAGAATACCAATTGTTTGCAACCAATCTCTATGTCATATCTATGAAAACCTTTGCAAATCCCATCTACCTCATGACCTTTGTTATATATAATCATAAAACCCTATCATATGCCTTTGACATATCTATCTTAATAAATACATTTGCTGGTTTTTCCCTTAATTTGATATCTGTGACTATTTCTTGAGTGAGCAGGACATTTTCAATGATGCTCTTTCCTTTGACAAACCCTGACTAATTATTGGAAATCAGTAGAGGTAGTAAACCTTTTAACATATTATGAAACACTCTAGATATAACTTTGTTGATGAAATTGCTTAGACTGATTAGTCTAAGATCTGAAAAATTCTCTATCATATATTTCTTTGGAATCAATACCAGATTGGTATGCTTAATGCTTTTAGGGAAGGTATTAACCTCAAAGAACTCATTTACCATATTATAGACATCCTGACCTACCACTTCCTAATAGTGCTGATAGAACATCCCTCAGACGCTATCAGGGCTACAAACACTACTATTTTTTAAACAAAAAACTACCTTTTGAACTTCCTCCATAAAAGGGTTCCACACAGTTGAGTATTATCCTCAACAGTGACCATTTCTGGTAAATGATTAAGCATCTCAAAGTTAGTGCCCTCATGTTCTTGTGTAAATTGCTTCTTAAAACATAGAATTGCCTCTTCTACCAGTCTTTCTTTGTCCTCTATCCAATCACTAGTAGCATCCTTAATTCTATCAATTTGCAGTCTCTTTCTTCTTTCTGTTATAAGGCTATGGAAAAATCTTGTATTTCTATCTACCTTTTCAAACCATGTGATTCCAGCCTCTTATCTCTAGAATTCTTCTTCAAAGTTAAGGTATTTCTCCATTTCTGCCTGATCTTGTTGCATCACCATTCTATTATATTGTGTTGGCTCATCCTCAAAGAAAATCTCTTTAATCTTCATTATTTCTTCCTGGAAAATGTCTCTAAATCTTTCCCTGCTCCATACCCTTAGTGCCTTTTTCAAATTTCTCAGCTTATGCTTGAACAACCAGAAACTATTTCCTACTTTATTTGTATGCCAGTGATGTTTCACTGCCTCAATCAATGAGGTATCTTCTACCTAAAAAGCAAGGAACTTGAATGGTTATATTATGTTCTGATCTCTTTCTCCCATAGTTAGAAACAAAGGATCATGACCTGATCCTATCCTGTTTAAATGTTCCACTTCAATCTTGGAAAACCAGTACTGAAGATGAGTATTAGTCAATATTCTATCTAGTCATTTAAAAATACAATCAGGTCTTGATCTTCCATTCTACCATGTGAATGGGATTCCTCTAAAGGAGACTTCTTTAAGCTCACAGAAATTAACACACCAAGAAAAATCTTTAATTTCCTAAGGGGTAACATGAACCCACCTATCTTATCCTCTTCATTTAGGATAGCATTGAAATCTCCACTAATCAACTAGGGAAGACTGGTTGAATAGGACAAGCTATATATGTTATCCACAAATCAATTCTTTCTACTTATTGGGATATACCATGGTTATTATCATGTGTTTTTTATCTTCTTTCAAAAATACCTTAATAGTTATTTGCTACATTGTATCACTGATAAGCTCCACCTTTGTACACTGATTCACAAAAAACCATATTTTTCCATTCATGTTTTCCCTAGCTATATGTATACCCAGTCTTCTTTTATACTTATGTAACTGTCTCACATGTTGAAATGGCTCCATAAGTGCTATGAGAAAGAGACTACAAATGGTTGTTTAACATTTGTAGCCTATTAAAAGCCTGTTGTGTCTTAATATATATAATGTTCCAAAATATTATTTTCTTCATCATTTAAATAATCTTGTTTGTTACCCCTTTTTTAGCACAACCCTTTTAGGTTTTTAATTTTTTTTGTTATCCTACCTCTTGCCCCTTTTGTTTCCCTTCTTTATATTCTTAGGAGTTACATCTGGCTGTTGACCAACTTGCTTCCAAACTCAAGTGTCTTCTCCTTTTACATCCTCTACCATATTCTAATCTATCTTTGTTACTGTTACATCTGGTGATTTCTCTACCTGGTGTGTAACCAGGTCATGAAGGACTCTTGTTAGACTCTTCTGTTGAATTACTACTATTTGTTCATATTGCTTGTGTTCAATCAGGGTGTTTTTCTCCTTTGTTGTGACTTCATCTAGAGTTATTAATGCTATTGTTTTCCCTGTGTCTTCTAGTTCTGTGTCATACTTTAGTGTTGCATCTGTTGTATCTATGTCCACTATCCCCTTCAACAATCTCCATATATCTTTCTGGTTGTCCTCTTGGCTTTCAACAACTAAATTATCAATAGCTAGTGCTAATGGTTGTGAAGTAATCACTGTATCTTTGCATTATTTCTCTTGAACAATTCTCCACTATATTCTCACATTATTTCTCTTGAACAATTCTCACTTCACCAGGAGTTGTCTGTATTTCCCCATCCTCCAGGCTGATGCCATTTTCCATGTCTACTCTATTTCCCCATTTTGGGCTTTCTCCTCTTCTTTTTGGACTTTGAGATATGTTTTGTTTGCAGCTATCTTGTTCATCTTGTGAAGCATTGCAACTTTCTCTGCCCTGTTGTTGCTCTTGCATTGTTTGTTGCTTTTCACCCCTTATAACTTTAGTTTTGTGATAATCAAAATCCTTTTCAAACCATACTCTAGTGGAATCTAGTTGCTGCACCCTGTGTCTGTCTGATGGATCCTCTAACTTATTAATGGTGTCTTTCACTTTGTTGTGTTATCCCTCCACGAGGATGTCAAAAGAATTTATAGTTGTAATTCTTTCACTTATTTTAGTAGTAGTGTTACTTAAGAATTTATCTGCGTCCTTAGTCAATGGGAACACTCTGCTTGTTGGGTTCCATTGATCTCTATTACGAGAACTTCGCCCATTTATCCATCTTCTTAGTGTATTTGTCTGCAGTGTGTTGGCCATTCTTTACTAGTGCCATCCTTTTGTTTATCCTTTTTCAATTCTGGATGATGAACTTTGTATTCCTGCTCATTGTGACCTTACAGTTTGTACTTGTTGCAGTAGCTTGGAATATAATCATATGTATCTTGACCTTTATGATTTTGAATTCCTTTCTTGGTTCATTATCTATCTCCATCAAAATATATTGGGGCTTTTCTGTCAAAAGGTCTAATTGAACCTTTACTCTCGCACAACTTGGCCTCGTCTTATTTATAGTTTCCATATCAAGATGAAGAGATTTTTCTACTGCCGATGCCAAAGTAAATAACTACTCCTTGACAAATAAAGTTTGTAGGAGATCAGGAAAAGATATCTATTCCATTGCTTGTGTTATTTCTTCCTCCATCTTAAAATTTGCATCATAGATTAAAAGATGCATTCGATATGAAACACCTTCTTTTGCTACAATGTAATATGCATTTTCTAACATAACATTAATGAAATCTGCAACTAGTGAAAACCTCATCAATATGTGCCTGTTGCGTAGGAAAGCAATTCTGCATTCACCCTTGATGCCAAATTTTTTGGGGATTTATTCTCGTAAATCTTCTAATTCTGTCTAACTATAAGAAAATTTACCAATGACCGCGTATTAAAGATTTTTAATAACCTTCATCCTGCAAACTTCTTGTTCAGTCCATTTCACTACTGGTACCCAATCATCAAAAACAATATTCTTAATAGGAACTGGGTCAACATCTAAAATCCTATTTTGAGCAAGCTTATTCATCATGACTGGATTAAGAAGAGAAACACAGTTACCTATTGGAGCAAGGGCCTATTTAGTGATCTGTTGGAATTTGGTAGGAGAGTTCAAGGGTTGGGATGTGGAGGCTAAGGACCTGACCAGTCACTGATGATGACTGATCATCGGCCAATGGTCATGGTGAGGAAGGTAGTCTAGGATTTTGTGATCATGGGTATGAGAGAGGAGAGCATTTATGAAGGTAAATAATTTTTTCAATCCAATTTTCATCCCCACTAAATTTTGATGACATCAACATTTTTTTGTGCATCAACTTTACTTTCACATATGATGTTGAAAGATATTACCGCCCTTCATTTGAAATATTTTCATTTTCATCTTGGAGAATAATTGTTGAATTTTTTTACCATTAAAGAAATAAGAGAATGTATTTTGGAATTAATTTGAAGTTAAAGAGACTACAATGTGCATTTTTTACTTGACTCTTTATATCTAAATTGATATTTTTTGAACTTGTGAAGCAAATATAATAAAAAATTTAGAAGAAAAGAAAATAAAGCATCTTAGGTCAACATTTTAAAAGTCATGCAATGTGTCAATTATCCACTTTGATATCTTATTTAACAAAAATGATGATATTGTTCCTCCATAATGATATTAAAATAATTATCTTTACTAAGTCATAATGAGATTAAAACACCATATGAAGCTTAGACTAGCAGTATCCATTCATATAAAGACCCACCCAAGCTTTTTATGAAAGGAGTAGTAAAAAGGAAAGTGAGTCGAGTTCTTAATTTTGAAGGTTCGGATCCAATAAATATCTTGAGGCATTTGATGCTCGTAAGTTGGTTTTTCATATTGTCCTCGTGAAAGTAATTTTCTTATTCTTTCTTTATTTTACTATGCAAAAGCTATTCTTTATTTATAATATTTATATTTCACCAATTTTTTTTTGAACATTTTGGATAAAGGACAAGTATACATTTTGAACAATTTGACAAGGGACATACTTGTTTTCTTTCCATTCAAGTTGGTCTTTATTATGTTCTGGAAGGTACTTAGAAATTATAATTTTTTTTTTGGTAAAGGAAGATTATATTATATATAGAAGAATATAACTACATTTTTATGTTGTTAAGTACTCCCTTCTTGTGCTATAAAATTTTCTCTCTAAAAAAATTTCCTCTGCCTTCTACCTAAAAATGAGTTCCAAAATAGTCCCACTTTCTTCCACACGATAAAATGGAGGATGAAGAAAAAGGATCTCTTCATGAACTACTACCTCCTAAACCGCCAGATCCAATCAAAGAGGCAATAATTTCAAAGTCAACTCCAACCTACAAAAATGCTTTGGTGGATCAAGTTATGATACTAAATGATACTTTGGATGATACAATACTCTGTTGCAATGCTCAAGAAGAAACTACTTCAATTCCAAACTATTCCCAAGACACTCTTACCTCCAAAAATGCCTCTTCCACAACCAATATTCTCCTCAGCGAGGAAGACAAAAAAAGAACGTACGCACCTTGGGAAAACTCAGTAATCATCAAGCTACTCAGAAAGAAAATACTCCACCATTACCTGAAGGTAAAATTTCAAACATAATGGAAATTAACAGAACAATTTCCCTTGATAGACCTAGGTAACGACTACTTTATAGACAAACTTACACAGAAAGAAAACCAAGATAAAATTCTATTTCAATGGCCCTGGTTCATCAATGGACACTTTCTCTCAACTCAATGATGGATTCCCAATTTCGTTCCTAGCAACACAATCCAAGCTATCTTCGCGGTGTGGGTTAGACTGCCATAAATGCCTATGGAATTTTATGATGGAATAATGTTGATAAAGATAGGAAACTCCATCGGGAAATTACTCAAAGTTGACGCTTGTACGAGCTCAACATTAAGGGAATGGTATGCGAGACTATGTATTCAGATCTCCTTGGATTTCCCAGTTAAATCACATGTGTTCATCAGTACACATAAACAAATTATAGAATACGAAAGAGCTCCCTAGTTATGCAAAGCTTGCGGAAGAATGGCCCAACATCAATCAAACTGTCCTTCTCTCAATAGAAGGAAAACTCAACTACAAACTACTGAAAAAGGAAAAAACGAAGCACAAGATAATACTCAAACTTCTGAGTTATGGAACATAGTCAAATTCTCGAACAAGAAGACTCTTAAGAGATACAAGTCTCCTCCTACTAATGCCCACAATCAAGAAGGGGGATCAGGTAATTTCTCTAACCACCATAAAATTGATGCCACCGCTACATTTACTGATTCCATACATCATACATCTGCTAGCTTAATTAAAACCAGTAATAAATTTGGCAATCTTTCTCGCATGGACGAGGACCCAATGGAGACGATGACTGCTAAGAACACAGTCCAAATCCCCAAATTTCTCTCTCTTCCTACTACCTTAACAGGTGTCATGGACAGGTGTCCTAACCCTATAAAACCCCCTAGCAATACTACCACTTCAGACAGAATGGAACCAGTGGGTAATACCACTGGTAAAACTATTACTACAGAGAAAACTACTAAAAATTATATAACAGCTGTAATTCACAGGGAATTGACACCAATTACCCAAATCCCCGACAAATGGCTACTCCTAAAAAGGTGACAATTTTAATCACATGCATGATATAGCAGCTATCCCTTCATCTTCTATATCAAACATGCAACCCCTACCCAATCCCATGCAAGCCATATCTCAAGAAATATTTTCCAAATCATTACAGTTACCTCCACACTCAAACAACCCTCCCACCCAATCTCAATATAATCTCCCTAACAGTCTAAATGAGTTCCAAACTCACACTCCCACTAAACAAACAAACGAGCAGACTCCTCTGACTTACAAAGAGGAAAATGGAAAACATCGATCCACCCTCTTCCCACCGATGCCAAATCCACCGGTGATCTTTGCTACCCAAGCCTTACCACCGGACTCGCCCCCGATGTCGTGGGTGGAACTAGGACTTCGAGGATAGGCGATTTTCTTCACAATGGATCTCAATGGTCAGGAAGTGATGGTGGTTCTACAAAACCCAAACTTTCTTGCTCAATTGGTAACAGAGGGGATGAAATTTGCGATGGACAACAACCTAAACTATATCTGGATAAACAATATCATCAACCCCCTAGCACCAGTTGTGGCCCCAGCTTTGTTTCACAACATGCAATAGCATTGGGGACTCCCACAACACTTCAATCCTCTCCTCAACCCAATGATAAACCAAAACCTCCCTTTCTTCTCCGCCGCGGAGACGATCCAGCAAAACCCTCTTTTTTCCCATGGATTCCTTAAAACCTTTAGGATTTGTCACCCCAACAGATGCCCAATCCGGTGCCTCGAGAGAACGACATCCATTGGGGGAGAAGAGGAGATACACGATCGCTCATTCACAGAAATATCAAACTTAAATGAAGTGGCCCTTATGCTTTTTTTGAAGATGGAAGACAAGAAGTACATCTTCGTTTGCCCTCATGCACTGAGGAAATGCTCGATCGACATTCGTCCCCCAATCAATAAATAGGCAGTGAAGCATGCAGTGGTGTTGAGCTCCACACTCAAATTGGATCAGGAGAGCCCGAACTGTCAAACCTTTCCAATGAATAGTGACTCTACTATCATAGTGTGGAACATTAGGTGGGCAAATAACGATGTCTTTAAAATAAATTTGAAGGAATTAATTGCTACTCATAAGCCTTGCATTCTTGCTCTGTTGGAAACCAAGATGGATAGCCATGACCCCATTAGGATCGACTATAATTTCACTGGTATGATGGAGGTCCCTACTATAGAACGTGCTGAGGGGATTGTTATTATGTGGCAAGAAGACATTGTTAAGGTCACTAGGATGAGATAATCTAATTAGGAGATCCATGCTATGGTGCAGGTAATGCCTAATGGTAACCCTTGGATCCTTTTGATTATTTATGCTTGTCCTCAACCTGCTACTAGAAAGATATTGTGGGATAACCTCATACTTATCAAAGATAATTACCACGGTCCTTGGATTCTTGCGGGCGACTTTAATGAAATTACTAGTCAAACTGACAAATGTGGTGGTAGACCTTTTAATCAGTATAGAGCTAACAATTTTCTTAACTGTATAAATTACTGTGACCTAGTTGATTTAGGTCTCAAAGGTAGTAGGTTCACGTGGTCTAATCACAGGTTTAAAAATGGATTAATTTTGGAGAGACTAGATCGAGGTTTGGCAAACAATAATTGGATTCAACTGTACCCAACCTCTTCAATTACTCACCTGCCTAGAACTTATTCAGATCATTCCCCCCTCCTAATTAGGCTTGACAGTTCTGATCGTAGAAATAGGACTAAGCCTTTCCATTTAGAATCCTTCTGGTCAAACCATCCACAATTTAGCAATATTGTAGCTTCTTCTTGGATGAATAAGGATCTCCTTACGGCTTATACTTGTTTTGTCCCCACTGTGTTACAGTGGAGTTCCACCACCTTTGGAGACCTTCACCATAAGAAACGTCATATCCTTTCTAGATTGAAAGGGATCCAAAATTCCAATCTCTACACCTCTAGCCAATTCCTCCAAAAGATAAATGTTGATCTCACTTTAGAATACAATAATCTCCTAAAAATTAATGAGAATTATTGGCGTCTGCAGTCCTGTATTAATTGGCTTAATGAGGGTGATGCAAACACTAAAATTTTTCATATTTCTACCCTTAACCGTAGACGCAAAAACAACATCTCTTTCTTTGTAAATGATCAAAATGAGTGGATCACTTCTCATCAAGATATCCTTAATCACACTCTTGCCTTTTTTCAAAATATTTTTACCACTAATCACAACCTTACACTCCTTCACGATCCTGTTGTGCCTAACTTGTCCTCTCACAATTGTGACCCTACTATTTTAGACTCCAAGCTTACTGATCTGGAAATTACTAATGCTATTTTCTCCTTCAAGCCTTTTAAATCCCCTGGTCCGAATGGTTTACACCCTTTTTTCTTCCAACAACAATGGAAAACAGTGGCTAAGTCAATTCTTGAATTTTGCCACAAAATTTGCAATCAAGGCTTCATTCCTAATGATATAAACACTACTTATTTATGTCTTATTCCTAAAATTCCTAATGCTAATCATTTAAAAATTTCAGACCTATAGGTCTCTGTAATACCATTTATAAAGTTATTACAAATATCATTGCTAATCGCATTAAATCTTTTCTTGAGAAAATTATAGGCCCCTATCAATCTAGTTTTCTTAAAGGTAGGAGACCTACTGATAATTCCATCATCATCCAAGAACTTCTGCGCTACCTCAAAAATTCTAAAAGTAAACAAGGAAGTTTTATTTTAAAATTGGATCTGGAAAAGCTTTCGATAAACTTGAATGGTCCTTTATTTATAGAACTCTTACTTATTTTAAATTTCCTACAAAAATTAGAGGTCTTATTATGAGTTGTATCTCTACTAGTAAAATCTCTATTCTTGTGAATGGTTCTGAAACTGATTTCTTCTCCCTTTCTAGAGGTATCCGTCAGGGTGATACTATGTCCCCTTACATCTTTATTTTTTGTATGGAAATGTTGTCTCTTCACATAAACAATCTTGTAGAAAATGGTATTTGGAGACCCATTAAAATTAGCCCCACTGCCCCTCCCCTCTCTCAAATTTTTTAATGCTGATGATATCACTCTTATGGCTCAAGCTCACAATGATAGTATCCACTCCATTAGTAGAGTTTTGAAGCTAAAGACCCCACATTTATTGAACTCAAGATGATCCCCAACTATCAAATTTATGCTTTTGAACAACAATTTCATACTAGGAAGAGCTAATTTACAATCAAAAATCAATTCTATGAAAATACTCATATCCATAGGTTTTTCCCATAATTTTATGAACCTAGGGTTCTAAATCACAAGAATTTCACCATAATTCTCCATTCTAATGATTCTAGAAGAAGAATGGATTAATCAATGTTAAAAGAGAGTAAAAATCTTACCTCAACAAAGAATTTTCACCCCAACCATGAGAAAATCGCCTTTCTAGGCCTTATGAATGAGATTTTGGAGTTTATGAGCTGAAACTGATCAAAATAAGGTTATAAACTGATGTTGTCCCGCTATAGAGAGAAAATTCTCGCTCCAGCGGCCCCACTATAGCGACCTAAATCAGCTACGGCGGCTTCAGCTTTTCAGCACTGACAATCTTCAGTAAAATGGTCATAATTTTTTACTCGAAAAGTGGATTAACAAACAATCAGTTGTGTTGGAAAGAAAACTTAAAGATCTTTAATTTGGTGGGTATTGTACCTCATAACTCCTTATATTCTAGGAGTACTCATTTGAAGTTCATCCTAGTTTAAACTTAGCTAGAACTAAATCGGTAAGGACACTTTCAACTTAACTTTGTGCTAGGGGCATTGTATGACCTTAATTCATAACTAATGCAATCACATACCAAGAGATTGATCCTAACACCTATGACAAATGAGACATATACCTTTACTGCATATATTTTTAGTAATGACAGAACCGATCATTACAATTATTGTCCCTTGTTGTATAACCAAAATATCATCCCACCTTGTCGCAACAGACTTTCCCTTTTAATATTCTTTCATCAAGTTAACACATCGAGTTTAACATCTATAAACTTTTGTAAATTATGCATTTACTTTTGATGGTCCATTTGCAACAAGTAATGCATTTTTATCCAATTTTTACAACCTAACATGACACTAATAGGGCTATAAAAATATCAAGGAAAAAACATGAAAATTTACTTCATGTAGACACATGGTCATGATCTCTTCAATTCCTATACATGATCAGACACTCTACTTAAATGCTTCACTGATTAATATATAAAAAACACCTCATATTATCACCAAGCCATATATATAGGTTGAAGATGAACAATAATAAAGGAAGCATTAACAAAAAGATGAGCTTTACAAGAAGTGATCGGATATTTGAATCGTTACTATATGTGTCACTCAATATTGATAGTTGTGCAAAAGAAGTGATAAAGCATATAAAGAAAACATATACTTAAAGTACAAAAAGTTTAATGCTATTTTCACTATATTTATTAGCTTCATAGGAAAACATAAAAGGTTTATTTAAAGGCAATGTATGTTCCTTGACAATTAGGTGAAATGAGTGGTAAAATTTTAATTTTATTGAACCCTCAGACTGATTATGAAACTCTATCAATATAGACAATTAAATCATTATTTTACCACTTCATCTCTCCCAACGACAAATTAAGTATGTTGCACACGTATGAAAATAACATTAACTACACCTGCATCCATATCATGTTAGATCAACTATTTAAATCATCATTATTCATGTCACTCCATTAAAAATAATCTTTGTCCAATATTATGAGAAAAAATAGTTTTTCTACTATTAGAAATTCTCTGCTACTAGCATATAAGTACCCAACAAGACTAAGGTCTCATAACATACATTGGACATAAATTCAACGTACCAACTTGCATGTGTGCTAGAGGAGAAAATTGGTGAATCACTTCTTGTTGAAACTAAAGATAATATGACAGTGAGTACTGAGCATGAAAATAGAAAACGCATATCTATCGGTTGCTGCTTATCATTATGTAACGAACAAATATCACATTGAAGAACATGGCAAAGTTCATGTTTCAATATTATATAGAAGATTTTTGAGCCCTTCCTAGATAAATTTTTAAGTATTCTGTTCCTCTCAAAGATTTCATATCAACTCCATCCAAACGAACCACAAATAAATACTATCTTCACGTTACTGAATTCATACTCAACAAATAATAATCCTTGAAGAATGGAGAATCACGGAAACTTTCAAGCTTGAGGCGTGATGGCACTGTTCTTATAAATATTTCACCGGTCAAAATATATCACTCAGAATTCAACAAGCTCTTCTAGTTATAATCTAGGAGCCAGAAACTAACAAAGATTTATCTCAAAAAAACCCAGCAGTACAAAAGAGAAGAAAAAGTTTTTTGTTTTTACTTTCCTTGTTCTTTTCTACTCCATAAGTAGAACCCATTATATACCATATATAGAGCCAAAATACAGTCCTTCAAATTCCATAAATTATCATATTTAATGGTAATTAATTATATCATTAAAGCATTGACCAAACTGTCATATTTACATTGAAAATAACTGTTTTCCAACTCTACAATTTCCTTACAAGAAAATATTTATTAAGGATATATAAAATAAATGTCTTAATTAATATTAACATAATAATTAATAAAGAAAGTAATTAAAGACTAGTAATTATAGTTAGAAAAGACTAATTAATAAGATTAATATTATTATTTTTAAGATACAAATATTTTTCTAATAATTTCTCATATATCTTAAAAATAATATTAAGAAATAAAACAAAAGTTTTGTTGGGTTTTCACATGAATACATTGCTTCGAATCTGGTGTCCATAGACTATGAACTAGACCTAGATAAAACAAGATTAAACTTTGTAGAACAATTAGTAAAGTTTAAAACTTCATGAACTAATAATTCTATCACATTATACAGGCACAATTTTAGTCGTTATCGCAGTTTTATGCTAAGAGGCCATGCGCGTGTTCTGATACTCATGAGTGCTCTAAAAATCTATCACAATTTCATAGAAGCGGCACCACTTCACACTCATATAGATCCACCTTTAAGTGTATTCTATAGAGCAATGCACCACCTATAAAGGATATGGTAATAGATTAAGAGCTCACAACTCAGCCTCACTTAACTTGCAGATTTGCACTATATGCACACCATAATAGATCACATAAGGGATAATTTTTATAATGCACAAGATCAAATAATGACTTATTATTACTCATATGAACCTAATTCGTGGGATCTCCAATCACATAGGTTGAGTTACTATCATGTTTGATATACATCTTGACAAAGTCTCATTCTCATTGAAGCTTCACTTTTAAACATTTTTCACAAAGGTTTAGTCAGTGAATTGACCAAATTTACTTCTAACCTCACAAAAATTTATAGATATAATTCTATCTCTTAACAATTATTTTATCACTTTATGTTTCGAACACTTATACATATTTTTTCATTGAAAAAAATTATTATTTTACTACAGCTAATGTTGCTTCGAAATCACAATATATATAGATAAATTAATTTTTATATCAACCCCAGTACTCACTAAGAATTTTTTTAGCCTCATTATCAGTCAACTCCAAATCATAAACTCAGATTTCATAATTAATCTAGTAACTATGATCTATTTGATTAATTTTGTGTTATTTCACCTCACCAAGAATGAACACATAATCACATATAAATATTATGATTCACATGACATCATTGTACCCCTCTAGTACAATAATTATTAATTTACTATAATACTTTATCATTAGTTGCATCTTTTCAAAAAATGCACCAATAGAAGAATACCAATATAATATATTTTAGGATCACTATCAACAAGATAAGTATAAAATTCTTCACCAAAAAAGTTTCATATCCTTGTAATTTTTCTTCTCCTCAAATCCTCATTTTTCAAAATCATATGAACAACAAAGTCATGTAAAATGTCACAATAAAAATATATTCTCAAAATTATTTTCTCTTCTATAACTTTATTCACAAAATTAATCACCTCACAATTATAATTAAAAATTTATATGCGTAATGATCCTTCCGGTCATTCCTACGTTTATGCTTTTGATGTACTGTTAGAGCTTGCCTGTAGTGGCCCCAAGTCATTTATGGCTTGTTAGGACTGGTGGTTCAGTGCCCTGGCCGTTTATTTGGTCGTTTCCCTATTTTAGAGTCTTAACTTAGGATATCGTTAACTTTGGTCAATATTCTTGGTAAAAACACTCAGAATCAAATTTCGACAGTTCTTTTAGCTTTGGAGCATGAATTTTGGTCTAGATGGACCCTTGATTGGGGTCTGAGAGATTTTGATTTAGTTTTGTGTTATTTTTTATGTTTTCTAGCCAATTGAATATGAAAGTTTGACTTTGATATACATTCGGAGAAGACGGCCTCAGATGGAAATTTTATCAATGCTATTGGCTCCAGAATATCGATTTTAGGCTAGAGGGACCATTGGTTTGAGTCCCGAGACTTCCAGACTTAATTTTGACCCTTAGATTTCATTTTGGAATAGTTGGCCTCAGCGCCCTGGGCGCCTGTGCCCCCTGCGCCTTAGCGCCCTGGGCTCATGTGCCCCCTGTGCCTTAGCGCCCTGGGCGTCTGTGCCCCCTGCACCTCAGCGCCCTGACCGCCCTGGTGCGCCTTGGCCGCGTGCGCTTTGGCAGCCTTGGTGCGCCTGGGCACTGGCAGCCTATATAGCTAGCCACCACTTAATCTTTCAGCTTATTTCCTCTTCTTCCCCAAAGATTTTTCCCATTAAAATTAGCTCCAAAACCTCCATTCTTTCACCTGATTCTTCCTAAACCTTGGAGGATTATATCTTTTAGGTCCGTGCTCATTCTTGATTTCTAAAATTGATAAGTTTCCTTGTTAATTTTTGTTAAATTTTATTATTTTCCTCCTTTATTTCTCCTAGTTTAGGGGCTATTTGAGCCTTTGTTTATGGTCCATTTCCGCTTAATTTTGGAGCATGATTTCTCAGAAACATGAAGAATATTGTGGTGTTTTTCGTTCTGGCTTCAGATTGTGGGGTCCGCGGGATCTTGTGACCCGAATTTTGACTCGGCTATACTTTTAGCAATATGAGTATCGTTAGTCTTGTTTTAACGCGTAGATTACCTTTTTGATAGTGTAATTGATTTTTGGGACTTCTCAAAGCGGTTCGGGCTTGGTCATCATCGTTCTAGCAGCTTATCATCGGACGACAGGTAGGTTACGGTTTGACTCTTTTAGACTTTGCATATATAGGATATAATTATACTAATTAGCATCTTTGAGTTGGGTTTATTAGCTTGATACCCCAGACCTTGTCCGCTTCTTCAGGTCCGATGTATTTCACTCCGATGATTATAGTATTCATTGTAGTTGATAGTATCACCCTTCTGGTCCTGTGTGGCCTTGTCTTTGACTCTGGACCATACATGGTGGATTATTCGAAAATGTCCATGAGTCTCGGATATTGATATTCATTTGTAGAGATGGATATATGTCTTGTAGAGCGATTGGAGCTTGTGCGGGACCGATAGGTTGATTGTCAGCCATTGAACTACTGTTTGTAATTGAGCATGCCATTATCATGCATATAAAGAGGTTTTTCACTGGTTTTACTATGGTTTTAGCTTCGGGCCTACTATTGATGATTTTCTAAACTTTGCATGGCTCCGAGGGTCCATTTTTGATAAAAATAATTGTAAAAGGATTAGAATTATTTTCATGGATCTTCTTGGGGTAAGAAAGTTAAAAGAATAATTTTATCACTGTTTTCATACTATACTAGACTCGGCTGAGCCGTGGTGCTAGATTTGATTTCCTATTGATTTGAGATGGTACTAGACTCAGACGGACCGAGCATCAGATTTGTTTTACTACTATTTTAGTCCCGGATACGCACGAACACCCTTGGTGGAGTTTTTGAAACTTGATTCATTATTTTAGACCTGGATAGGCTCCGGGCATGCATTTTCGAAACTCCGGCTACGTATTTGGATCTGAATACACTCTGGATTGTTATTGAGACTTGAGATTTAGTATGTGGTCGAGGACCTTTATGGACCTGCGATCCGAACCAGGGGCTACGTGCTGAGTGTGCCAGAGAAGGGGTATACGGTATAATTGAGGTATACGGGTCGTGTCCTTCCATAGATCATACCTGCTGTACTATAGGAACTAGAGGAAGTACATAGAGAGTTACTATTCTACATGATTTTTACCATTGCATCATATCATTCATTTGCGTGAGAATCCATCCTTATTTGATGTTTGCTCAATGTACGCTCCGGTAGTATGGGATATCAGAGGGTTTATTTTCACTTGTATGTATTCCTCGGGTGTATGAGCGCCCGTGGAACTGTAGATAGACTTTTATTTATTATTATTCTATCACAATATTGATCTTGATTATGGCTACATTCGATGACCAAAAACTGGGAGTTGTATTATGTTCATTTGGTTCACTTGATGGTTATACTTGGACTATCGGTTGTTTATTTCTGGTTTAAGAGTGGTATTTACTAGCATGACTTGGTTGTTAGTCCTGTTTTCGAGCATGTTATCGTTATTTTCCTTTTCTCCTTCCCTTTTTACTTGAGGTTATCGATATACCGCCTTCTTCTTAAACTCTCCTTATATACTGTTATTGCAAGGACCCCAGGTGTATTCTTTATCCAATCACCTGTGTTCCGCGATGTATATTTCTATTAGCTAGCCTAGTATGTTATTTTCTTCTCGTATCCTTCTGTGCTAGCTTCCGTTTGCTTATTCATTATTTCTTTGACTACTTGTTTCTTTTCTGCTATATTATTGCTTTTATATCTTATATGCGCCTAGTTGGCCTATGATACCTACTGGGTACCCGTTGATTAGCAATTGGTGCTCATACTACACTCTGCATCTTTCTGGTGCAGATCTTAGTGTGGGCCATCGCCATTGATCCGTGGAGACTCGTGCGAGCTGACTTTTGGACTATCCGAGGCTGAGGGTGAGCTCTTGATGGCCGGGCTTAGATTTTAGCTCATCTTTTGTATCTTGTACTCTTTTTGCTATTCAGAGACTGATGTGTATATATTCTTTTGGATCCTTTGTACTCTGTATATTTAGTACCGGCTCTTATAATATGATATCAGGTCGTGGATTTGGTTTAACTTTCGCTTATGCATTTCTGTTGCTTATTTCTTATTCTTATTTCCCTTGCTTCCGCTTATATTATGCTTCTCCCGCTTGCTTATTAGATAGTAGCCCATTACTAACCGTTCTGGGCTACGGGGATTGGTCCGCCTACAAGGGAAGGAGGGGGAGTTATAGGTGCCATCATGACCGAGAAATCGGATCGTGACAATATGCAACACTTTTAATTAGTATAAACATACAACAAAAAATATTATACCTTTTTTTCTTTCAGAATTAAGTAGCACAATCTTAGCCAGATACCCCCATTTACTTTTAAATATTTAATAACTTTTGTAAGACACTTTACTCTCATATTTTCAATATTTTAAAAATAAGATAATAATATCTTCATAACTCATAACAAGTTAGCCAATTTTTCAGAAGACATTTTGTCATCTCATTTCACAAAATTATTAAACACAACAAATTCGCCAGGTCTATCGAATCTACTTAATATTACATTCTCATTATTTAAAATAAACTAATTTACTAAAATTTAATATATATTATATATAATAAATCAAAGAAATTAATCAAGCAAGTTACTAGCATTTTCATTCTTGAATAGAATATTTAACACAACTAAATCATGATTAAAATATATTTTTTGCCAACAAAAAAATTATGCTTAGTTAAAACACTCATAACACTCTCAAAAGAATCTCCAACATTTTTTAGTAATACCAAATCAACCAAATTGGTTAAATATTAAGAATGTGTAAACTTTATTAAAGCCAATATTTCTTCCACATGTGAGTTTAAGGAGAACTTTTCTTTTCTAAGAACTTGAGCAGTTCTTCAATCAAGATAAATAAATCCTTCTCCTCCATTAACTTGGGTGTAAGCCAAAAAATTATTTTATCCACACAAACTCTATCGCCCAGTCACTGACATTAACCACAATTTTCACTTAGGACATGACCACAATAATAATATCATCTGCTTTATTCAAATTAATTCTAACTAAGCAAGGATTGTCAACTTTTTCAAATCTTTCTCAAAATTTTTATTATTGACTTTGAATTTAATATAATCTTATTTCTCTAAAGTAATAGATATATTAGCATACGACATACCTTATAATAATAGAAATACAATTAACATATCTCTGAAGGGAGGCTCCATTGTAAGGAACAATAATTGGCAGGAAGGCTAATGCCAACGTCGAGCGGAGAGAAGCCAATGTTGAATCCAACACCACAACATATTCCAACCCAGAGAAGGCTTTGTACGTTGGATGCACCGGATTGTATATTTAATATTTCATTAGCATACCCTTTACATACCATGAAAGTGTGATGCTCAGAAGCACTACAATGTTCTCAAGTCCTAGAGGTGATATAATTTGAAATTTGATTGGAATGTTGTAATATGTCGGCTTGTTCTTGTTGCTGTCAAAACTAACACTATTACCTTTTATGGCCAAAATTGATCCAATCACTCTACTTCTGTTTTCTAAAAATATAATGAAATATGTTTGTTTCCGTGATTCATAAAAGAAATATCCGTAAGATTGTTGAAAAATATTGGAGAATCACGAAAACTCTCTAGCTTGAGGCGTCCATATGGCACGGTCTTGTAACGATCGGGTCGGTCGTTACGAGTGAACCATTTGTGCCAATTATTAGAGTGAGAAAACTCTGAGTTTCGGAGTTTGAAATTTTGGGCTAGGCTAGTCTCAGCTGGTTTTGGAGCGAGGTATGGTCTAGGAAAATTCGGGTAAGGATTGGGTAAAATGTCTCGATTTGAGATAGTTTTCCATTTAGATAAGACATAAAGGAGTCCGGGGGACTTTTCGGAATTGAATTCGGGTAAGTAAAACTCCCGGAATCGAGGTTGACGTGAAGGGGTTATTCTGAGACGTCGAAAAAATAACTGTGTTGTAAATGGACTAATTTTAGGGACTTTATGACTTTATGTCCCGTGTCAACCGCTGTAGAGGTTGACACTCCACCATAGCGACCTCCGCCGTAGAGGAGAAAATACCGCTACAGCGAAAGTCAACGTCAGTCAGCCTACTCCATAGCGGACGACTCCGCTACGACGGTACCGCTGTAGCATAGCACGATGGGATTTAATGCAGAAACTTTCCCAAAAACAATTCAGTTTTTCTTCAAAATGTCTTGGGAGAAGAAGTGGGCAATTTTGGGCGATTTCCATCTGTTTTTCACCATTTTTCATCCTAAAGATAAGGATTCTACTCCCCACACTCCGTGATATCTTTCCTACGCTGTAGAATTGCTAGGGGTGGACTTGGAGAAAGGTTTGGGATAACCTAGGATTGTAGAATCCGGGGAAAAAGGGAAATTCTAAGGTGCTAGAGTTTTTGGGTATTGTTTATAGTTAATGGGTAATGATCACCAAGCTTAAATTATCTAAATGTATCGGTATAAATAATAATCTTAGGTGAATTAATGGGGGGAAGGCCCGAAAAGGGTTGGGATGATCATGATTTGGCCGAGGGATGAGGATTTTGTATAATCCAGGTAATTTAGGCCAGTTAATTAACTATAGTGTTTATGTGTTTGTTTCTAGACCAAGAACAAGCAAGGGATCCTGAAAAAGGGAAAGCTCCGGCACTGTAAAGCTTGATTATTCGAGGTAGGTGATGGTTATTGATTCCTGTATGCATTGTATGTTTGGGTACTTTTGTCTAACTATTTGTATGATTTGCATTGCTTAGGGAATGGTTTAGGAATGTCCAAAAGTCTCATTTTCAGTCTTGTGAAATGAACTAGGTGTTATTGCTTGTTGGTTTACAAGTGTTGATTGTTCATTATTTGTGACTGTGGATTTATGTGACATTCGATTGGCTTGGGTACCACGCCTGGTATGGGTATACTAACGGTTGGCTCGAGCACTACGCCTGGTATGGGATATACTAATGGTTGGCTCGGGTACCATGCCTGATACGGGAAATACTGACTGGTTGGCTCGGGTACCACACCTGGTACGAGTTTACTTTATTGTATTGTTGTATTTTACTAATGGTTTCCTGAGTGGACCGGATTGTATTTATGATTTGTGATTGTGCATATGGTCCTTGAGAGGCCGTGTTATCATCATATTGATTTGTGAGTTGGTCTTGGTGTATACCGGGTTATATGTTTGACACTTAGGTGTTGTCTAGAGGGGATCCAGGGTGGGTCCAAGATATAAAATGTGGTATGATTATTGTTTATTGCGGATTGCTGATCATAGCTGTGAAAGTGGATTACATGTGGGAACAAGTTAGGGAGAGATTTGTAGTCTAGAATTACCTGTTGACTTGTTTACATGTTTTCTGTACTATTACTTGACTTTTGTACTGTTCATATACCATTTATTTGGAACTGGCTGGTGATCCTACCGGTACACGATGGTTGTGTACTGATACTGCACTTGCATTTCTTTTGTGAGTACAGGAAATCTTTCGGCGGTTGATGCACGACCTCACCTGTAGGCCTGACACTTTAAGACATCAAGGGTGAGCTGTTCGATCGAGGTTCCTTGGTTTCTTTCTTATTGGTTGTAGCCCATTTGTTTTGGGCTTAAACTATTGCTTATTTTGAGGTTGCATCCTCGTACTCTAGATTTTGTAGCATTTTGGTACGATGACTTTCAGGTCCTAGGGGATTTTTCCGCAGGTAATTTATTATAGTTGGTTTGATTTTGGTTAATTATCGCTAGTTTATTTTCTTGCACACTGGTTTTAAGCTGTTAGGCTATGCTAAGGGTTGAGTTCTATTGGTTCGCTCATCCGGGGGTTGCGTGAGTGCCACTCGCGGCGGTCTGGATCGTGACAAAGATGGTATCAAAGCCCTAGGTTCATTGATCTCATCGTACTAAACACAGGTCTAGTAGAGTCTTGCGAAATGGTGCGGAGACGTCCGTACTTTTCTTCGAGTATGACTCTAGGAAAAACTATTTCTTCTTTCTTCCTTCGTGCTATAACTTGATTCCAATTGGTATCTGGTGATACAAATTGGTATCTGACTTTGTTCAGTCTTCTGTCTGCAGATGGTTAACACAAGAAATGGCGGAGCTAGAGCAGCAGTCCCAGCGGCAGGCTAGGCTATCATAGGTAGAGGCAGGGGTAGGGGCAGAGGTCGAGGTAGAGCCACACTCACTAGGGGTAGAGCTCAAGCTGCTGTAGGAGCGCGAGAAGAAAACCCTCCCCCACCTCAGAAATAAGTTATCGAAGATGTGGAAGTTGTTGTGCAGGATGATGGGGCACAAGCAGAGGCAGTACCGGCTTGAGGTACAAGCCTTCCCTCTATGACGCCTGAAGCATTTCAGCAGACTTGGAACTTCTTGAGTGGTTTAGTTGGTGCCGGAGCCACCCCTGCGGGTGTTGATAATCAGGCTCTGGGCACTCGGCCAACAGTCACTACGGCTCCTAGCATGGTTGCAGCTGCAGGCGCCGATGATTTCTTCAGGATAATGCTAGGCTCGGTAATGACATTAAGTGAACATAAGATGCTGACCAAGTTTCTCAAACTGAAACCTTCCACGTTTCAGGGTACTGATAGGGAAGATGCTTATGAGTTCATATTGGATTGCTATGAGAGGCTGCACAAGCTGGGCATTGTGCAACAACATGGGGTTGAGTTCGTCACATTTCAGCTGCCGGGTGATACCAAGCAGTGGTGGAGATCTCATGTGGAATGCCGGTCATCTGTTTTGCCCCCACTGACTTAGGAGCAGTTTCACGCTCTCTTCTTAGAGAAGTATGTACCCATTACTCTAAGAGATAGGAAAAAGGATTAGTTCCTAAATTTGGAACAGGGTAGCATGTCGGTCTCTGCTTATGAGGATAAGTTTCACACTTTGTCTCATTTTGCTACACAGTTGTTGGGTTTCGAGGAGGAGCGTGTTCGATTGTTTGTGAAGGGTTTGAATACTGAGCTTCAGGAATTATCTGTGCACATGACTTCATCAGGGAAAGGCTTCAATGAAGTGAAAGATTATGTAAAGAAACTTGAGGGAGTCAAGCAAGCGGGGCAGGCTAAAGTGTTAGCCAAGAAGCCTCGAAATAAGGGAAATTACAGTGGTTTGTACTCCAGGGGCCAGAATCAGCAGATATACTCAGCCCGTCCTATTCAGCCAGCTCTTCCAGCTGCTACAGGTGGTGGTTGAACTGGGGTACACCCGAGGGATTTGAGAGTTTGGTGGTTCGTGTAAGGCTATTTCTACACTTTCATGGTAGAGCGTTAAGGTTCTAAGGGCTGGTTCATTCTTTTCCTTCCGCCTTAGAGATCGTTTGGGGACGAACAATGGGTAAATTAGTATATGTTGTAATGACCTGTTCCATCGTTACTAACAATATCTGGGATCAAAGCAGGTGCCTCTCATTCGTAATAAGAGTGAGGATTAATTCTTTAGTATGAGAGTATATTTGGAATGTACGAAGGTCATACAATGCTCCTAGTTCAAAGTTAAGGAGTTTCCTTACCGATTTAGTTTCGGGCTAAGTTCAAACTAGGGTCAAATTCAAACGTGCATTCCTCCTAGAATATAAAGAGTTAGGGATCTCAATACCCATCAAATTAAATATCTCTGAGTCTTCTTTTCAATACCACTGACCATTCATCAATCCACTTTCCGAGTAAAAAGTTATGAATGTTTTACTGAAGACTGTCCGTGCTGAAAAATTGAGTCCGCTGTAGCGGGATTTAGGTCGCTATAGCGGTACCTCCGTAGTGGTTGACAGTATGCTATAGCAGAATGACGGAACCAGAAAGCCCATAAATGGGTTTTATAATCCCATTCTCCCTTCTTTAGTAAAAAATAGATGAGAGTTTCTCCAAAAATCCTCCTAGACTACTCCAAAGCTTGGGAGCCATGTGGAGGAGAATTCTCCCTTCTTTAGTAAAAAATAGATGAGGGTTGCTCCAAAAACCCTCCTAGACTACTCCAAAGCTTGGGAGCCATGTGGAGGAGGGATTCCAGATGAAAGAATGTGAAACCATGGATTTTGGGCCTGTCATCCATCAAGGAACGCCTTCACAGAGTCAGATTTTGCATCGTGCAACTGCTTGGCATCCATGTAGGCTAGGTTTTTCATTGAGTAGACTCTTGACCTATTTTCATTTCCTATTTATTGTGTAGAATAAAAGGGAGAATCCATGTCTAGACCTTCGGGCACGGAGTCTTGAAGAAGATTGTTGGGTTGAACTGAAAATAGTAGATTTGTGACAATGCTTTGTGATATTCTGGATGTATACTTATTTAATATGGTTTTGCTAATAAAATTTAGGGACTACGATGTCGGGAAGGTTTGGAGAACCGAAAAGTGTTAGTAATTAACTAATGTGCAAGGAACATATGTTTTAGAAAATGAATTGGTATAATTAGAATATCGTAATAACTGTGTTTCTAAGGCTAGGGGAGGTTTTTTCATGTTGTATCTCGGTTCTAGGAAGAAGGTCAGGATTAAAGATATCTAATGACATATTTTAAGGAGTTATTCGGGGTTAGTCTCCGGACGGGATTTAACGGTTCATAGTGTACCCGAAATTTGGTAGGTGATGGTTATTGCTTCTATTTTCACTGTATATTTGTGTACTTTGGTCTAAGTAATTGTCTGATATTTGCATTGCTTAGGGAATGATTTAGTAATGTCTAAAGGTCCTGTTTAACAGTCTTGTGAATTAAACTGTGTATTTTGCTTGTTGGTTTACAATTTGATTGTTCATTATTTGTGACTGTGGATTGGTTTGACATTAGGTTGGCTCGGGTACCACGCCTGGTACAGAAATACTAACGGTTGGCTTGGGTACCATACCTGGTACAGGAATACTAACGGTTGGCTCAGGTACAATGCCTGGTACGGAAATAGTAACGGTTGGCTCGGGTATCATGCCTAGTACAGGATAACACTAACGATTGACTCGGGTACCACGCCTGGTACGAATTTATTTTATTCTATTATTGCATCTTTATTAATGGTTCTCTGAGTGAACCGGGTGGTGTTTATGAATTGTGTTATTGCATTTTTGGTCCTTGAGAGACCGAGTTATTATATTAGTTATTAGTTGGTTTTGGTGTAGACCGGGTTACTATGTTGGTTATTAGTTTGGTCTTGGTGTAGACCGGATTACTATGTTGGTTATTAGTTTGGTCTTGGTGTAGACCAGATTATTATGTTGGTTATTATTTGATCTTGGTGTAGATCGAATTATTATGTTGATTATTACTTGGTCTTGGTGTAGACTGGGTTTGCCATGTTAACACCTAGATCTGTTAGGAGGATCCGGACTATATAAAAGAGGTTATAAGTTCACAAATTGTTGTCATTAAGTGTATTAATGACGGTAAAAAATTATTATGGTTAATATGCTAACAGTGAGTCTTGGTGTAGAGTGGGGTAGTCTGTTGAATACTTAGTTGTGGATGGAGGATCCTTGGAGGGTCCGGGTTATGTGATGTAATAAAAGGGATTTAGATGTAACTCTGTTGTTGTCATTGAAGGTGTCAATGGTCGTTAGTAAGATTCTATATGATTGGTATATTGGGAGGAAGATTGAGAGTCTGGGGTGTAGTTACTGGTTAATATAAACAGGTTGAAAAGTTGTCCTAGAGGTCCTGAAAAGGTCCGAAAAATGGTAGGTAATACTACGGGCATAAGTGGTTTGGTGGGGCAGTTGGCCGGATTAAGTCTGAATATTTAGTCAAGGTAGTTGATTTCGGTAAAGGTTAAAGTGAGACTTGAGAAGTCTAGGTGACAAAGCGACTTGAGAAGTCTAGTTATGAGTGAGACTTGGGAAGTCCTAGATGTCAGGGTCAAGGCTAGGGTGGTGGAGTTGGCAGCGAAAGGTTAGGAAGGTCGGTTTCGAAAGGGGGGATTGATAAAAGTGATGTTGAAAAGGGGTGAAGATTTACCTTGTGCATTTTATCTTGATTTTTATATGAGGGTAGGAGTGAATTCGGGTCAGCCGATGATTCCTACCAGTACGTGTGTTTGTACTGATTCTACTCTTGCTATACTTTTTTGGGTATAGTCTGGTTGCAGTGTTGGTGATGTTTCATAGGTTCAGGATTGCGGTGATCTTTCAGCAGCTCTTACTTCCTTCTATGGTGGGAGTTGTGTCCATCTTATGTTATAAGCTCATCTTGTAGAGACTCTTGTACCGGCTTAAACTAGGTTCTGGGAGGTTGTGTTATATTATTAGTAAATTTCCGCAAGTTCTAAAGGTTGTTATTTTTCGAAAGTTGTTGTATAAAGATTTTCCAAATATTTGTAAAAGGATTTCTCATGTATAAAAGGGACTTACTTAATGATTATTTTCTTTTCCGCATTGCCTGTTGGTTCGGGTGGTAAGGGTTCTCCTATCTAGGTGGATTAGAGTAGGTGTCCGCACGACCCAGTAATTGGGTCGTGATAAAATTAGGAACCAGAAACTAACAAAATTTATCTCGAAGAAACCTAGCAGCACAAAAAAGAAGAAAAAGTTTTCTATTTTTACTTTTCTTGTTCGTTTCTACCCCATAAGTAGAACCTACAATATAAAATATATAAGAGCCAAAATACAGTCCTTCAAATCCCATAAATTACCATCTTTAATGGTAATTAATTATGTCATTAAAGCACTGATCAAACGGTCATATTTACATTGAAAATAACCATTTTCCAACTCCATAATTTCCTTACAAGAAAATGCTTATTAAGGACATATAAAATAAATGTATTAATGAATATTAACATAATAACTAATAAAGAAAGTCAATTAAAGACTAGTAATTATAAGTAGAAAATAATAAGTAATAAGATTAATATTATTATTTTTAAGATATAAATATTTTTCTAACATTCTATAGGTTTGACATACTTGATTCAATTTTTATTTCAAAACTATCTTGCACATGTTCTTTTCTTAAATTAGAAACATCGTCATAGAAATATTACAAAAGCAATAAATGAAGCTGCAAAAGATGAAATTTTGTTTACCACTAAAGGATGTGGTAGGATGGATGAGAATCCTCTATCCTTAACCAAAGTTTTTAAATTTCAACACTAAAAATGGAAAAGTTTCTTGTATGGAGTGCTTCCACTTAAATAGATCCTATGTTATGAATAAGTCAGGCCAGTAGGTTCCAGATAGATGTAATTGGATACCGTAAAATAATTTCTCCAAAAACTTATAATCAAATATGTGACGATCTGTAAATACACCATTCCCAGCACTTAACTGAAATCAAGAAAAGAAATTCGGGAAGAAGCTATTTATAGGATATAACAAAGGTTCTAAAACGTTGTTTAGACTATTAGTGTACCTAATCTATTATATATAGTAGGTTATTTATTCTATTTTTCATAATACCATTTCAGACATACTATGAGTAGTTACTTGTTGAAGATTATATCATTGTAGAAAATGAAATTCAAAAGCAAAGGTATTTAAAATGTAACAGGGAGCATAATTTACTCAATTATAAACAAAGTTAAAAATATCAGCACAATAAAAAAATCTTAATTTCAGACTTATATTAAACTAAATTTAGAGACAGCATGCCAAGATATGCAAATCTAAAAAGTCAAATATCTCCAAAAAAACTCAAAACAAATTATGAAAAGAGCATAAAAGCCCCAAAAGAAAATGATTAAAAAATAAAAGAAGACTAGTCAAGTGAACTAAAAATAATCTATAAGTCAATTATTTTGCATAGGAACATAAGCAAATGACTCATTTCATAATCAAATTAATGTGTAGAAATGAGATAAAGATGTTATTGAATTAACATCTTTTATAGCTAGACATACCATTTGTTTTCCTAAGTAATTCAATTATCTCTCTAGAGGAATATCATAGATTTGCAGTGAGTTCATTTTCAATATAAGAATACCAAAACTCTACCCTTTCTTTTGTTTGTCTTGATAACATAGGCTGACAGAACCAAGCCCTTGGACATGTAATTTGAAACGCTATTCTTGGGAAAATCTTAACTTTTATAGTATGAAAAAATAACTGAAGCATGCGGAGACGATCTTGGAATGCTAAGGAGCTCCTGTTTCATCTTAATATCATCCTGAGACGCATCATTTCGTTTGCACATGATAGCAATGATGAGCTTTTCTAGTACGGTTGCATGCTTGAGCCAACATTTTACCAATGGCAGTATTAACTTGTTTTTAGATGTTGGTCCATAAAAAGAAATGATCTTGATGGTCTTCAAATGTAGCAACGAGAAATTAAAATTATGAGTCTCAAATCTCCTGCTTTGTTCATCCTCATTTGTGTACTTTGATAGCATGTTCTGCAAGAAAAAATCCGCAATATTAACTATTTATTCTCCTAGGATGAAAGTAGAAAGCTAAGAAATTGATTGCGGATGAAATGAAGAAGTGATGAACTTTAGATTCAAGGAATATATCAAGTGCTTAGCAAATGTTACAAAGTGGTAAATAAGGAATAACAAATCCATGTGGGGTTTAGTAAATAAAGTGGTACACACAAACAACAACAAAATAGTTTAGAATATATTTTTAGAGATAGTGGTCAAAAACATATATGAAATGTCATTTTTTTTAGAGTTTCCTACTTGAATTATAAAGTGTTTGCGTTTCTGCTGGAATTGTCACTAAATATTAATCCAACCACACCAAAAAATTTATGAAGTATATATATATATATATAAGGGAGCAAGTATCCACAAGTTAGAAGATATTGTATAGTTAATCAAGTACTTAAAATCGTCTTATCGGTCAATCTCCCTCTTTGTAACCTTTTAGCATTATCTATGAATTATACCACCAGAGAAATTTTTTAATTAGGTTTTGTTATTTATTTTCTATTGTACTAGATATCAGAAATATATGAATATATATCGTCTTCTTCTTGCACCAATAATTTTTTAATATTTGTAACACGAAGTAACAAAAATAAAGGTCCAAAGAAAACTTACTCTTGATCTGTAATTGGACTCGTCAATGACCAATGTCTCAAGATCTGATGAACTTTGTAGAAATTTATAAATTCTATAAAAATTCAATTCTTCCAAGGTTGTGCTAAGTTGTAAGAATTTCCAGCTTGATGGTGGAGGATGCCACCCTTCCAATTCGAGTGTGGATAGAAACTTGTAAGCAAAATAGATAAACCAAAATATGTCAAAACAAGGAAATTTCACATACTTAATAAATAGCATGCAAATTATTAAAAAAATATTCAAGGTTGGTTTGGAGCTCCAAAGTTACACTGTTAAACACTTTGAAAAACTATTCACATGTCTTAAAGATTATGATCAATGGAAGTAAATCAAAATTTTACAAACTATTTATTCTCAACGTGATAGAATATCTGCCTTTTTTAAAAAATATTTAAGTGAAAGCCGACTCTTTAATTGCAAATAAATCTAAATTTTACAAACTATTTATTGTCAATGTTATTTTCATTGCAAACTATTTATTCTCAGTGTTCATCATCCAAAATTTTGTCCAAGGGTCTTATTTCAATCACCTTGAACTTTTCAACTAGATTGGTACTATAAGAATGCAATTATTTAATACCTATCAAATTGGTTATCAAATTATCCTAAGTATTGTCACTGATAATGTTAATGAATTATGAATTTAATAGAAATTAAGAGGTCCCAAATTGAAAAAATATATATTATTCTGAATTTATGTAGTGAAGAGTATGAGCAAACCTCAATGCAATATGGACCTAATTTAAGATTCTTGACATGAGCAACGCTGTGAAGAAGTTCCTTCAAACAACTAGACTCCTTCCTTGGCAATTGGTCTCCATATTCAAATTCAAAATCAAAATAAAGGACTGCAGTGACAAGTGAAGCTACATTTCGCAAGCAGATCCCATGGGACGACCCCAGAAGTTGCAAATTTTGAATATATGGGGCTATTATTTCAAGCCATACATCATATTCATAAATTTCTAAGTTGTCTACGGTTAATTTTTTCAACTTCACATTGTTGATTTCCAGACGATGAAATCCCCCAAAATGATCCAATTCCAAGCACTCCAAATTAGGGCAACCAAATAATACTTTTTCCATGACACCCTCCATCAAATACATGTACCTCAATGAAAGAGAGATGAGACCACTCCAGTTCACATTAGAGGAAGGATTCAATGTGCAGTACTGTAAAACCAATTTCCTCAAGGATGTATTCTTATATGCAAATTGAGGAAACTCATATGTATCTCCATCTAGAAAGTCCAGATCAAATTCTTCAACATTAGCAAGTTTTGTTGCAAAATATACCCATAAATCAACATCTTTAACAAATCTCTCCTGGCAAATATCAAAAACCAAATTGAATTTCTGAATTTTCTCGCAAGACCTCCAATAGTGAAGCTCTCTGTGTGTCGAAATCACGAAATCAAGAATCTCATTTTCTTGTTCATCGGGACTGGTAGAATAGGAGAAGTTGAAATCGAGTGATACTGGAACGGACTTCCAAAGAAACCTCCATCGCGTAGATAATACACTAGTTCTTACAACTTGCTTTCCATCTGACAACATAGAGAGGATGAGGAGTAGGATTGACTCCGGCAAATCACTAAGTCGATCTCCTCCAACCATGATTTTCCTTTGTATTTCCATGGAGTAAGAACCTTCAACTGTATTTTGGTAAAGTTGACGGCTCCTTTGTGCTTATGAGGATAACCTAGGTCAATTCAGTTCAGACCAACTTGGGAAAATGAGGTATTAATCTACTTAAAAGAAGGTTCTCGGTAAAATATCATTTATCATTTTTACCCTTCCAAAATAGATTTCACATTAGACATAATAGTCATTTAGTTATTTTCCTTATATATAGAACTTCAAAATCAATTAAATCTTTGTATACTAAATACTTTCTCTTTTTTTTTTGAAATAGGTAAGAAATATTAACATTAATTTATACGTATGACCTTATTAAAATCTTTTTCAACTAGGTAACATAGGGTGTAACAAGTACTACCTTCAATTTAATTTTTGTAATATTTAGAACTTGTAAATCAATTAAAAAATTATTTATTAATTTTTTTACTTATTTGATAGTACTAAATTTTCTCCTATACATATATAATTCGGATGCATATACTTTTAGTCATTGAACCGTGGAGGCTCAAATCTGTTGAATGAGATGATATTGTTAATGTCAAGATTCGAGGACAAATCTTCTTTAAGAAAGGAAGAATGATACCATCCAAGAAATCTTAACTCCATTGAGGGCCAGGAAATATCAAGATGCTTTAATCGTCTTCAATTAGAAATAAAAAATGTCATGACTCGAAATTCCAAGGGTTGTGATGCTACCTACCCCAATCAAATCATGATAGGTAAGCCTAACTCAAAAAACGCAAGTAACATAAAATAAGCAAATGGCAAAACAACACAATGAATAACCAATAATAACTCAAATCAACGATAGTAAAAAGGAATCTGAATAGTAGATTTCCAAAACATTCCAAAACTCAGCTATCACAAATAGAAGAGCAACTGTAATACAAAACGTGTCCAAAATGTAAAACATAACTATCTAAGAAATAAGAAAAAGATAGAAGTAAATGATAGAGGAAGCTGAGAAAGTTTTTGAAGGCAGGAGATCATCGAAGCTTCAAATCTAAAATAGTCCGCATGAATCAAGGCTCGCGCTGTCCGCTCAAACTAAAATCTGCATCATAAGGATGCAAAAATATAGGGGTTGAGTATGTGTCATGACCCTGTCACGCCCCCAGCCTACATCCTGGATGTAACACGGGACCTGAAATCACAAGTGGCCCCAAGTTAATCCTTTATGCTGGCATAATTCATGTGCAACTGAATAAAAACATATAAACTAATAAGAACATTATGCAGAAACTGAAATTTGTGCTGAGCTCTTGAAGAGTACTATAATAAAATAAACTTGCATAAACTGAAATACCTAGTCATTTGAAAACTGATACAACTAACTGACTGACTGTCATGCCCAGAGGCTACTCCCTGGATGTAATATGATGCTTAGTGTCATAAGTGACCCTAAGCTAACCCATGGCATGGCACATGCCTAGATAATTTCTGATAAAATTTCAACTGTGCAAAAAACCGAAGCATTTAAATATGTGAGATGGGAAAGAAACTCAAACATGACTGAATATACATATAGATATATGAAAATGTGTTAAGTCTGAAAGTGATATGAAATACTCAAAAATCGATTCTAGTCTATGTATGAAAGCCTCTAACTGAAGTGAGTTGCTGGGATAAGCCCCCAGCCAATTCTAAAACTCTGAAACTGAAGTAGCAATACTGAAATAATCGAATCTAACTATTGTCCTTGGATCTATGATGACTCACCATTGGGCTGCTGAGTAAGAACTGGAAATCGAGCTAAGCGCAGTCTGGATGCTGAGTGCCTATAACTACATCATGAAATAATGTTGCACAAAATATGCGTCAGTACTTCGGATGTACTGAGCATGTAGGATATATAACCAAAGATGTAAGACTTGAATACTGATAGAGAAGTATATACTAAAACATGAACTGAAGAATAACTGTATTCAATGACCAAGTTACTGAATATGAATATCATAACATGCTGATCTGAATTGAATAATTGAATACACAGTCAATGCAATACTAAGTCTGACTGTGGGAGCTACTATTAACCGACATACCCCAAGATGAGCTAGCTATGGGGCCAACCTGTAACCCTAGATGGAAGGGTGTTTATACCTTCCCAAGAGTACAAACTAATCTGACGTGGATCCACTAAACTGACGCCCACATGGGACAAGGGTAACCAGCCTAAAGCTGACAGCTGACCCCTTCCTGACCTATGGTGGCACCGTAGTTCTAGGACTTAGAGACTGCTACTAAAGGACTCAGCCTAAAGCTGACAACAGAGCCTTCATCCCTTCGTTCGCTCGGTACTAAGCCTTCTCCCAACTGAATGTATAAGCAATAAATGCAACTGAAGTGCTGGATAACTCAAATACTGATAATCATCTGAGAATGCAATAATAATACTGAAACTGATAGCATTCTAATCCTGAAGTATAACTGACTGAGTTATTTGATTAGCAAGTATAGATCATGAGTACTGAAATCAACACATGCTAGGGTTACTGGGTTCTATACATATAGTTATCCTAGGTTCCCAAGAAAACATGTAAACAATATCATACAAGCAATAAAATTTGAATTGCACTGATTTGATTAAAATTAGGAACCCTAGGTCTGAAGAACTAGTTGAAAATAGGAGAACTAAACTGAGTCTAGGGACTCAATGGGTGAAAGGAACCCACTGATGAAATCCCACATACCTGAAAGAATATTCTACGGTTGAACCTTTGGATTTGGGGCTGAGCTTGAAGAAAATCCTCTTTGCTTGTTCTTGGGAGAAAACGTTTCTTTTTCAATAGAATTTTGCTAAGTGTCGATTTAGTTTAGGAGTAGTGAGGGAAAAAGCATAAAAATCCTTTAATTACTCCCAAAATCACTTAGGATCAGAGTTAAAAGAATTAGAAAAAGACCAGAATTCCCCCAACATAAAACAAAATTTGCAGAAAATCCCTCACCGAACGGGCTGCTCGACGGGCGTCGGACCTGAGATGGCTCATCGGCCAAGGCATCGGAACAGGGCAGACTAGGCTAGCCCTCTGGACATTCACCATGATGGCTCCCACGGCCCATCGCATCTACAAGGATCATGGTGATAGCCCATTGGGGCTGAGGAGACTTGGGATGGGGCACTGATGGTTTTTCACGGGCTGCCTCATGGCCCTTCAGACCTCTGATGCCCGTGGGGACCCTCGTCTAGATGGAGTTGGCTGAAGAGCCCCTAGGCCCTTCCCACAGAGACTTGATGGGCCATTGCATCCATGATGCCCGTGGGTCAGCCCGTGGGGCTTGACTGACAGATGAAATTTTGCTGAGTTTTTCCGAGTTTTGGGTTTTAAATGCTGGTCTAATTCTGGGGTGTTACACTGGCTATCTATAAATCCTCTACTAACACTGAACTACAGTTAGTCGGGACATAACCCCTAATTATTTTTAAACAATGTATAACAACTGAAGTAACTGCTATAACTACTAATTGACTGGAGTTCACGAAAAAAGAGAACTTCTTCCCTGTTGACTTAAAGTTGCGATCTATCTGACTCTAATTATGAGTGGTAGCACTAAAACCTAAATCACAAAAGGATGTAGCAAAAAAGTATGCGTCAGTACTCTGAATGTACTGAGCATGCATGATAATTCACTAGCTTTGAATTCATGAGAAGACATGTATATGCTGAAAACCTAACTGAAAACTGGACTATGTATAGATGTCTGAGAATGCATAAGTCAAACTGTAGAATATAAGTTCTTTTACTGAAGAGGGTGTAAATCATATTTCTGAACTATAACTATGAGATCATGGTATTTAAATATACGTAAAACTGTTACTTGGAGATCCATAGACTAAAAAGATGAATTGTGTTTGTAAGTCATGAAATAGTGCAATTGAGCTGAAAACCATGAGCCATGTTTAAAGTAAATCCTGAGGGGATTTTCTTTTGCTTAGCATGCTGAAAATATTGAAATAAGTGAACTGATGCAATGACCAATCAAATAACATGAAACTGAATAGTACTGAACTAAATAACTTACTACAAGGTCATGCAATAATTAAATCTGAACTGTGGGAGCTACTGTTAATCGACATATCCCAAGCTGAGCTAACTATGGGGCCAAGCTGTAACCCTAGTTGGGAAGGGTGTTCATACATTGCCAAGGGTACGAACACTAGCTGGCATGGATTCACTAAACTAATGCCCAAAAAGGCTAAGGTGTCAAGCTTTCACGACCCAATTTCTCAGGTCATGATGGCACCTACAACCCCCAGTAGGCAAACCAATCCTCGTAGCCTAAAATAGTTAGTAATGGGCTACTACTTAAATCTATACGCACAATAAGCATAAATAAGCAGAAGCAGATGTAAAATAACGATAATACGGAAGCAAACAACCTGAATATATAAGCATAAGGAAACTACACCAACCCAAAGACCTGGTATCGAACGTACATGAGGTTCTTACAGAAAACAAATGCTAGAGATAACAAAATAGTAAATACAACTGTCTCCAAATAAACAAAGAGTAACAATGCAAAAAGATAAGATGCGGTCAAGCCCCGGTCAGCAAGAGCTCACCCTAGTCTTGAATATCCAAAAGCTGCATGAGAATCCACGCGATCAATGGTGAAGGCTCACACTAGAATCTGTATTAGAAAGATGCAGAAGTGTAGTATGAGCACCAATTTCTAAGAAACGGGTACCCAGTAGGCATCATAGGTCGATTGAGCGCATATAAGATATAAAAATAGTAATATAGCAGATAGCAAGGAAGCAGTTACGTAAGCAATAGAGAAATCAAACAAAAACTAGCACGAATAGAAAACCAAGAGAATACAAGCATGCTATGCTAGCCACAAATAGATATATATAACATAGAACACAGGTGAAAGAAAGAAGAACTCACCTAGATCCTTGTAACAACAGTATATATAAGAGAGAGTTTAGAAAAGTGGCGGTGTACCGGTAACCTCAAATAAAAAAGAAGGGAGGAAAGCAAGTAAATATTCTCATTCTAGAAGCAATATACTTAACAAAACCATACTCAAAACCCAACTTTAAGATAAGCATCGACAGAAATCAATCTACAAGTACAACCCTAAGATGGAATAAACCACGCCATAAAGAACAGAAAGCCACTATTCTGAACCACGATACAGGATAGAACCCACTAGCTCACAAGTGATCAAAAGGCCACATAAATAGTGCGTCAAGACAATGTAGGAGCCACTAATCCTATAACAAACGGGAGTCTAAATGACTCATACTATACACAGATAACATCCAATAAAACCACCAATAACCAATGGCTATAACAAACTCTACAATACGACAAGAGTAATATAATCTACCTACAATCCCAATGGCCATACATACAACCGAGGAACACAATCAAGTGAAAACAAACCCTTCGACATCCCATACTATCGGAGCATACACTGAGCAAACAACAAACAAGGGTGGAATCCGAGTACAATATGCATGATGATGTGATATGATGAAATAAATGTGATAGTAACACTGTATGTACCTTTTTTGGTGCCTATAGGCCCAGCAGGTAGGATCCATGGAAGGTCCGCCCCATATACCTCTACTAACATAGTATACCCCTCATCCGACACACTCTGCACATAGCCCTGGTCCGAATCGGCAAGGTCTATGGAGGTCCTCGACCACATACTAAAATAGAAAGCAAATCTCAAAGTGTAACTGCCTGGAGTGTATCCAGGTATAGATGATTAATCAAAACCTCATAGTACATTCCTAAAATAAACCAGGTCTAAAATAGTAGTAGTAATCTCAAAACCCTATCAAAGGATGCTCAAAGTATATCCGGGTCTAAATCAGTAATCAAGTCTCAAAACCCCTCATAAAAGGCTGCCTAGAGAGTATCCAAGTCTAAATCCATAGTAAAAACATGTCTAGCACTCCGGCGCCATAGAGTCTACTATCAGTGTAAAAACTGGTGATAAATTTATCATAATATCCTCTCTACTCCAAGAGGTTTCATAAAGAAAATCATTTCTAAAACCCTTTCATAGTCATTTTTATCAAAAATGGTCTCTTGGGGCCATGCAAAGTTTAGAAAACTATTTATAGTAGGCCCGAAGCTAAATCAGTAGTAAAACATGCAGAAAAATCCTTTGTATGAATGATATGCTCGCACACAGTAGATTAGCCTAATGGCTCACAAAAAATCCTATCAGCCCTGCACAAGCACAATCAGCTCTACATCACAGATATCTAGCTTAAAGTAACATCTCGATGTCTGAGACTCACGGACATTCCCAAATATCCCACCATATATGGTCTAGAGGCATATACATAGGCCACACGAGGCCACAAGGATAATATTACAATACTATAATGAGTACTACAAACAATGTTAGAAATAAATGAACTGAAGAGACAAACAAGGTCTGGGGGTACCAACCTAGAAAACCAACCCAAGGATACTAATTAATACAGTTATAGCCTATATACGTAGTGTCTAAGTAGGGAAAGCCATAACCTACCTGTTGTCTGACTACTAGCTATTAAAACATCATCATGCAAGCTCAAACTGCTCTAAGAAAGCCTAAATAATGAATACACTATCAAAATAATATTTTACACGTCAAAATGAAGTCAATTGTAACACCCCAGAAATTCTAAGCCAAGATCTGAATCATTCTTCATATGTTGTTAGACCCAAACTAGATAGATTTTCAATATATCTAAGTATTACAACCTTTTCTGAAGTTTGGAGGTGTATTAGATATAAATTAGGGTCATAAAGAACCTCTAGCTCAAAGTTTAGTTGAAAGCTTCCTTACCGATTGAGTTTTAGTGTAAGATTTTTCAAGGGTCAAGTTAAAATGATCATAACTCCTAGAATATAAAGGGTTAGGTGGCCTATTACCCATCAAATTAAAGGTCTTAAAGTGTTATTTCCAACGCTGCTTACCGTGCATTAATTTGAGCCCGGAGTAAAAAGTTATGATCAATTTACCAAGAAGACGTCTGTCTAACTAGAAGTCCGTCAAATTTTGGAAGTTAAAATGGAAGGTAAAATGGTCCATTTTCAGGTACAATGGTACATTTTCCTAACCATTTCTAGGACCAGAAGCTCATAAAATTCAAGGAGTTAAAACGCTTAAGAAAATGGTCCGTTTATGGCCAAAACAGACTATTTTGCGTCTATTTTTCTGACGCATCATTCCTTTCCTAGACCAATCCGGATTTTAATTTGAAATTTGCCTATAAATAGGACCCCTGGGGTATTTTCACTTTGTTTTTTAAGCAATTTTCTTTAAACAAGTTAGTTTCCTCTCAAGTCAGTTTCAATAAGAAAAAAAGGAGTTCTTCTCCAAGTTCAATCTAGGGCTTCCTTCTCCAAAGCTTCAAACTCCTTCACTAATTCAAGAATCATCTTCTACCAGGTATGTGGGTATTCAGTAAGGGTTTAGTTCACCCTTATTCCCAAAATATCAGACTTTTAATTTAAAATTTATGGTTTTAAAAACTAGGGTTCTTACCCAATCATGCTAAATTTTACAGAATTCAGTCCTTACAATTTCTACATGATTTATATCCTATTTCAGAAGATTTGCACCATGTTTTCAATGACTTGCATGAGCTTTTACAAGAACTTTAAAAAATCAAGAATTTAGCGTGAAATTGTAGTATTTTCATGAGAATCGGGCATCTTCAGATTTGACCTAGATTACTCCCATTCAGTTTCAAGCATGAAATTAGTTAGTTTTTAGTCTAGAGGTTTTCTTCGAAACTTCTCATGATTTAACTTCTCCTTTAGAATTTAGCTCAGATTGTCAGCATTCAGTCTAAGTAAGTTTAAGCTTCCTCATAGTGATTTTGGACTATGGGTTTTTCTCCTAAATAAGTATGCATGATTTTCAATCTAGTTATTTTAGTATAAAAGAACTATGCATGATTTAGCAAGCTTCGACTTACCTTCAGTATGTTTTATAAGAATATGTTTTAAATATAGACTTTCAAGACATGCCATCAATGATGATGAACTTAGTAGGTTTCGTGATTAGCATGGTATCCAGATATGCCATGAATGATTATGAACTCAGTAAGCTTCATGATTAGTATGACATCTAGATATGTCCACCTGCTTTATGAATAGGTTTCAGTTATACAATCTTTCAGAAATCATTCAGTTTAGTTAAGTTTTGATGCAGCATTCCAGAACTCCAGTTTTAAAAGAGCTATTAAAATTCAATTTAGGAGTACTACTTAGCACCGAGTTGGACTATGGTTTAACGTACCCTAAAGTCCCAGAACTATGTGCCACCGCAGGTTATTTAGACCCTCAGTTGGGCCTCAGAACTAGTGATCATGCCAGTCGTGCCTTTATACCATGGTAAGGTATATTGGGTCCTCTCGATGGGGCATATACATCGAACTCCACGTTTAGATCACGTGATTTATATCGGTTAACAGGCTCTCCCACATATTCAGTTTTAGTAGATGGTACATGACCCTTAGTCCAGTTCAGTTACATATTTATAATGCTTCTTACTTTAGATCATCCTTCTTATTCATCATATTTAGTCTTTATAATTAGGTCATAATACTACAGTCCAACTCCTTGCACTCAGTTTGCAGTTAGCATAGTATATCAATATTTTCAGCATGCTCAGCTTATCTTACAATTTATATATCTTGCAATAACTCAGAAATATGTTTTATACCCTCCTTAGTAAAAGATCTTATATTTTACAGTGTTGAATTATGCATTCTCAGATGTTTATACTTGGTCTCGTTTTCAGCCACACTTTCAGTATATATATGTTTTCTCATGATTTGAAGTTAGTGTAAATCTCACATGTTCAGTACATTCAAAGTACTGATTGCATACCTTCTTGTACTGCATCCTTTTGATGATGCAGGTTTTAGTGCTAGCTCCCAAGATCATAGTCAGACAGATCGCAACTTCCAGTCAGCAAGGAACGAGTTCTTCTTTTCCAGGAACTCTAGTCAGTTTTAGTAGTTATAAAGGTTATTTTAGTTGTTATACATTGATTAAAGATAGTTGGGGGTCATGTCCCGGCTAACCATAGTCAGTGTTAGTAGAGGCTTCATAGACAGACAATCAGTAGTTGTATTATTTTTCAAATGAGTTACATTTCAGTTTATAAAACTTAAGTTTATTACGGTACTCTTCAAGAGCTTAACATATGTTTTAGCTTCCATATAATATTTTTCAGTTATCTATTTCTATTTAGCTGCTCCTGAATTATGCCAGTAAGCAGGGTTAGCTTGGGATCACTTGTGGTCTCAAGTCCCATGTTACGCCTAGGGTGTGGGCTTAGGGCGTGACACCAACAATACCCATAATGCTAGAAATATAGACAGGTCAAAATTCGGGTCACAAGCGAGTCCATGGGTCGGGCAACCTAAAGCCAAAAATGAAAAATTCAACAGTGTTCCCCACATTCCTGGGAAAACATGCTCAAAATTTGAGTGGAAATGGACCGGTAATGAGGCTCAAAACAGCCCATAATGCAAGAATTTCAAAAGAGAAAATTTATGGAAATTAGAGGAAATTAGCAAGAACATTTACCAATTTAAGAAGCGAAGAACGAGCACAGGCCGGAAATATATAATCCTCCAAGTTTTATGAATGAACTAGGTGAAGAAATGGTGATTTTTGGAGTTAAAATGGTGGAGAAATCGCTTGGGGAAGATGGAGAAAAAGCTGGAAATTTAGAAGAGGGTCAGCTCTTATAGCTACCATGCCCAGGCGCCCTAGCGGCTATGCTGCCGTAGGCGCGCTGGTGCCACAAGCGTGCTGGTGCCACAATGGCTAGGCACCACAGGCACGCTGGTGCCATAGAGACTAGGCGTCGTAGGCACGCTGGTGCCACGATGCCCAAGCACACGCCACAGAAACCCACCAGCAAGCAGCTACATGTTGCAGCCAAGCTAAGTGATTTTCCAAAGAATGGACCTCCGAGAACGTATTTGGGGTCCTGCGAACACAAACGAGCTGAGCTATTCAACTAGAAATGACATTCCGGACCCAAAAAAATCGACGAAAACCCAATCGAAGGTCGATTTAATGAAAAGTGAACCTCACACCTAAAATCAACCTTTAGGCCAACTATTCCAAAATGGAACCAAAGGGCCGAAATCAACTCTAGAAGCCTCAGGACCCGAACCAATGGTTCCTCTAGCCTAAACTCTACATTTCGGAGCTAACAACTTTGGCGGAATTTTCATCCGAGACCATTTTCATCCGAGACTGTCTTCTCCAAATGTTAACCAAAGTCAACCAAAGTCAACCAAATAAGCCAAACTGGCTTGAAAACACAGAACGAGAGAGAATTCCAAGCTGAAAAGCTCCCGAATCTCGACCAAAGGTCTACACCAAATTCCACGCACTGAAGCTAACAGAACTGCCAAAATTTGATTCCGAACATGACTACCAAGAATGTTGACCGAAGTCAATGATTTCTTAAGTTAAGGTTCTAAACTAGAGAAACAACCATAAAGACCAAACAGACGGCCCGAGCACCAAACTATTGGTCCTAGCAACACATAAATGATTTGGGGCTGCTACAGGAATGCTCTAACAGTACAAAGAAGGCAAAAATGAGAGAATGACCAAAAAGGTCATTACATCATCTGCTACTAAAAATGACTTTTGTCATCAAAAGTCAAGAAAGAAGGAAACATCAGAGACTCAACAACTGCAGACACAAACCCCGCACCACTCTCTCAAAAAACTGGTAGCCTCCTCGACCGTAAGATACCCAAAAGAATGAAACCAAGAAAAGCAATCAAGCTTTAACTTTTTATAGCCAGGCTAGATTCCAACCTTTAACTCTTAAACTCCAAAGCCCTATCAACCAAACAGAACCTTAAGAATCTCAACTGGAATGCACTGGCACCACAACGACACCAAAGGAACTAAGGCAATTAAAAAATAGAATTCGAATCCTAGATACCACAACCAAGTTCACCCAGAAAGTCACAAACCAACTTCTAACTCATGAATCCATTGGCCCGCAAAAACCCTTCTATCTAACCTGAATCCTTTGCACCATGACCACAAAGCATTACACAAGTCAAACACTCAAGCCACCATCAAAACATCAACTGACCCATCGGAGATCCATAGATCCCATTGTACTCAACCTTGAATGAGGTCACCTTCAGACTTAAACTCTATCCAAGACAAGCACTAGTCTACTAGCCTATCCTATACAAGATAACAACCCGTAGCATATCCTTGAAAGGTGGAGTAAACTGCCTCGATTGACCATCAACCAACGGACGGATACCTTTGCCAAAACCAACCTCGATATCTAAAGCCAACTGAACTAACCATCGGAGCCCAACTACAACTAGAACACCAAGGTCAGGAACGACATGGATGAACACCCTGTGCCAACGGAGAATCTCCCAACTATAGAATAAAACCAACCTCACTAAACTGTACCAAGTCTGAACCGGCTGGAAGTGAATGAATTAGGGAAACCTGCCCAAAGACCCACACCAAAACCAAAACCTTGCACGAAATGTGGTAAGTCTACCACGAAGTCTCTAGCCAACAACTAAGCTCCAAGCTCTAGAAGTAACCACTATTGCTCCACATACCTGAATACCAGTCGGATTTAGGATTACCTCACTAGTCTCACTTTAATAAGAAGTCCACAATGCCACAAGTAACAAGTCAAAACACTCTGTAGGCAAAGGAAAGGGTGCCTGAAGTCCACGGTTGCCACCAAGTTATTGGAAACTCCATAAAGTTTCAACTCACCCTCAAGCTCAAAACACCCAGTTTGTTGTACCAGCACACAAACCACTAATTCTGGAAGCATTTAACATACCACAACTATTGGCCTACACTAGCCGAGTATAATCAACGCATGAATCCCACACAATTGACAATATCTCAGAGAGTCAACCGAATCAAGCTTCCAGCTCTCAGTACATAAAGATGACCCCAACCTCAAGTACTATCATAACCTAAAGTAGCCCTACCGGCTTCAACCCACAAAAACTAATCACATATAACACAACACCACTGACCCTCGAGCTGACACCACTGAATTTGTCCAACTAAGGTAAAATAGGCCTCGTACTGACAAGAACACCACTGGGATCTAGAAAGTCTAGCCTAATCAAATCGTTAGCTAGCCAAGGATTGGGTGTCCAAGGCCAACAACCACTTCAAAACTGAAGTAGAGAAGTTAAGTTGCCCGCACCCACTGCCTTCTGGCACAAGGATGCAGCAACCAAAGAGAAACTTTCACAAACCATCTAAAGTAACTTGCTAGCCTGCAATTCTGAAACTTCACTTTTATTATCAATCAATGCCTCTGTCGAACCCATGAGTAGACCCATACGCTGCCAATGAACACTATAGGAACTGGAGCCAACTGAGCTCTGAATACGTAATTTGCCTAATCCGTAGATGCTGCTGAGACATGGGTCACCCAAAGAACATAATCAAGCAAATCACAGTCAATGTAACAATCTCCCAAAGGTAGTACTGGAGATGGCCACTACCTTGATCTGTTACTAGAGGGAAATATGACCTCGAACTCATCTAATGGAAAAGTGCCACTGTAATTCATAGTCAGCCAAATCAAGTCATCAACACACAACCCAAGAAAACCCTCAGTCGTCACCTCAGTCAGTGACTAGAACATATATATACGAACAATGAGTCATGTCCTTTCTTTTTCAAACCAAATGAAACCCTTTCCATAGATACACCAAAACTAACAGACTCATTCACAGAAGATCCTAAAGTTGTTCCCTTATCTCCCACAACTCTAATAGCGATACTTGACAAGGCAAGAAAAATATAGGCCAAATGCGCAACTCAACCACAATGCTATGGTTAAAACTTAACTGTAATACCACCGCCAAAACTCAACCACAATGCCACAATCAAAAACTCAACCATGATGCTATCGTTAAAGATCCACCAAAATACTACGATCAAAACTCATCCCTCTGGAACTGGGGGAAATAATGAAAACAAATTAACCAAACTTGAAATAGAAGAAAACCACGGGAGCAACCTATTCACATGCCAACTTCCTAAACCAAACAACTAGAGAAGGTCGATTCTAATTTCTCGAGAAAAGCAAAACAAACACATGACCACTGGCATAACCACTCCAGTCTCCTTAAGACAAAACCTTAATCTCTAGCATATAACCGCTGGTATCACACCAAACAAACAAAAAACTTTTAGAAAATGCTAGATAATGGCCTAGGCAACAACCACTATGACCATTCAAAAAGGGACCCACAAACCAAATCTATAACCACAACAAAACCAGAAATAAAACAAACCAGGAAAAAAGGCTATCAAGACCTACCCACGAGTCATAAATCTGGGTAGCCACCTCTCAAAGACAACTCACCCCATACACTACTAAACGAAATATCCTACCTAGAAATTACACGCATAAATACTATAACTCAAGTAACAATGCTATCAAAAAAGAAATAGGTAGGGATATATACCAATACATGGAAAAAGGGTAGATTCACAATGCAAACAACACTAACACAGGCTGAAAGTAATAAAAGCCATATTTGTAGAAATGATAATAGGAACGTCCACCTCTAGCCTACCAAGAGGGGCATCAAACTGAAGGTGTCTATCACTGGACTAAGAAGTCAATGCTAAAGGCTCGATCATCTCTTTCTGAGGATAATCTCTAGAATAGTGACCAACCACTCCACAACTACAACAACCCAAAGAAGCCCTGCTCTGATGCATGGTGCATGTCGACTCTGGATGGATAACTGAACGACCCGGCTAATAGCCACCTCTAACAATCTGGGGACTACCCCTACCACTCTGCACACTACCTCTTGCTGCCTGAGGACTACCCCTAGTACCCTACACACTGCCTCTAGCCGGTGGCACTGGAACCTTGGAAGATTAAACCTGTTGACAATGCTAACTGGAAGGTATGATCATGGGGAAAACCCTAGCAAAGTGCCCACGCTCACCACATTGAAAAAAAGCTTTACCAAATAAAGTCAGACGGGAAGATCTCGCTGAACCTGACCGTCCACCATGGCCTACTCACCTTGAATACGAACCTAGAAGAACTTGACCTGTACCATGTCTACTCTGCTCAACATACCCTGCATAACCACCCTCTGAAATTCGTAGATCCACTAAAACTGGTCTGCTAGATTGAAAGCAATAGAAAGGATCTCTACCAGAGAATTCCCTACCTTGAGTTTGAGAACCACAAAAATTATCCTAGCAACAGTGCCTCTTAACACTACCTCCATAAGCCTCACGGCATAAACCCTTTTTATCCCAAGCATGACAACCAACCTAAAGGAAGGTAGTCCCAACTGTAATGAAGTGCTCGGTCGCTAAATGTAGTGGCAAAATCAATCCTCCAACAAAACCCTGAACTCTCTCTAATACTGTAGGCACAGTCCTAGAAGTATGCCTAATCACCTCGTGAAACCTTACCTCATACTCCAATACCGACATACAACCCTACTGAAGAACTAGAATCTCAAACCTAACTAAAGCACCGCTCGAGAAACTGGGTACTACCCCAACCTATGGTGCTAAAACACCCACTGGAGGACTTGGGGTCCTAGCCACGGTGTCATGAAGAATTAGGGTAGCATAAAATCCTATCAGAGACTGGGCTGACCCTACACCCTCTATCTGATGCAATAAACTCCTACTCTGAAATCTCGACACTAGCAAAAGCACTGACGTAACATGTATAGAAGCCTCGACATCACCCGCTATTATTGTCACACCCTGAACCTACCTCCTGGTTGTAACACGGGACCTAGAACCACAAGTGGCCTTAAGATAACCCTTCATATTGTCATATCTCATGAGAAACTAAATAGAAACATATAAACTGGAAAATGTTATGCGGACGCAAGTTCATAGAATAACTTGTCTAATGAAATCACTGGTTAAAATATTTAAAATATTGTATTGTAAAAGAAAAGAAAACTGGAACTAAATATAACTGTTTGACTAACTGTCTATGAAGCCTCAACTAACACTGACTGTAGTTAGCCGGGACATGACCTCCAACTCTCTTAAATCAATGTATAACAACTGAAATAACTACTAAATGATGAGAGTTCCTGAAAAAAGGGAATTTGTTCCCTGTTGAATGTAAGTTGCAATCTGTCTGACCATGATCCTGGGAGCTAGCAGTGAAACTTACATCATGAAGGATACAACACGAAGAGTATGCGATCAGTACTTTGAATGTACTGAGCATGCGAGACATGTACAAACATTAAAATCATGAGAAATATGTTTATAAATGAAAGCATGACTAAAAACTGGGTATATATAGGCGTCTGATAATGCATAAGTCAGAACTGTAAAACATAAGCTCTTTTTTTAAAGAGAGTATAAAGCATATTTTTGAACTATAACTATGAGTTATGTAAAATATAAGATCGCTAAGCACGCTTAAAACTGTAGTATAATGGCCCAAAAATCATGAGATGCATAAGTCTGAAATTCATCACATTTCTGAATAGCATAGTAAAAGCATTTAAATTGAACTAAACTGAGCTGAGCTGAACTAGGGGCCAAATTCATAACTACTGAGTCTAAATATGTGGGAGAGTCTGTTAACCGAAATAAAACACGTGATCTAAACATGGAGTTCAATGTGTACGCCCATCGAGAGGACCCAATATACCTTGCCAGGGTATAGAGGCATGCCTGGCGTGATCACTAGTTCTGATGCCCAACTAAGGGGCTAAATAACCTATGGTGGCATGTAGCTTTGGGACTTTTTAGGGTACGCTGTGTCACGCCCCAAACCATGGGAGGCATGACCGACACCCGAAGCCCCAAAAGGCCGAGGGTATCAAAATAGAGTGTATCTCTATTGAACCTGCTGGGGGTCTGAGACCGACAAGGTCTCTAAGAATAGCAATTTGAAACACTAAAAGCTCAATAGTAGTTAAGCAACTCAAGGCCGACAAGGCTATTATCATAGTAGATAGCTAATAACAAGGCCGACAAGGCCATACCCAACACTGATATACACATACACGTCTACAAGCCTCCAGGAGTAAGTAAAATATCTCATATCCAGGACAGGGCCCTGGACTACCCATAAGTTGTACATATACATAACCTGGTCAAAATATAAGCTAGACCTCTGACTCGTCAGCTCCAGGAAGAATGGAGCTTACCAAATGGCTGAACTCTGCAAGTCCTACTGTAGAGATCTCTTTGGGTATCTGTCTGAACCTGCAGGCATGTATGCAGCGCCCCCAGGCAATAGGGACGTCAGTACGACAATAATGTACTGGCATGTAAGGTAGAAACATAAAAGCAAGTCGCAAGTAGTAAATCCGAACAAGATATAATATGAAACTTGTAAACTGTAATTGGTAAGACTCATTAAGCTCTTTCTCCTTTATTCTTTTTAGAACACAACACATGCATTAACTCACGCTACAACTCACTCTTTATAACCCACACTGAACCACAATAGCGCCTCGGCGCACCCTATATTTTATAGCCTCAATATGGCAGTAGCGCCTCGGCGCACACTATGTATGTAATGGCCTCAATATGGCAGTAGCACCTCGGTGCACACTATGTGTATAATTGCCTCAATATGGCAGTAGCACCTCGGTGCACACTATGTATATAATAGCCTCAATATGGCAGTAGCACCTCGGTGCACACTAACACGCAAACCACGCATAATAAGTGTATTACTAGATTGACCTTCAAAGTTATTCTTGTTATTTATGAAGGTTCATTTAGATAACTTCTTTAGCCTTGGCTTACTAGGTGTTGGACTCAACATACCAAACACATATAAATGGGGATTTGACTTTCTAACTTTCCTTGTGTACTTTCTAAAGCTTGATTAGAGATCACAATACAAAGAAGAAACTTGACAAAAGGATAACTTCCGTTTCGTGCAAAAAGAATCAGATTTTTATAAGAAGGCAACTTGAATCACCATAATGTATAAATTAGTTCCTTAAGACTTGTTGAGTTACCAAATCAGCTCTCTTAAAATAAAATACTCAAATTCCTTCTTTCGGAGATTTAGAGTTCTATTTCTAGATTCATGCCGATAAGGAATAAAGAAGCCTTAACATACCTCGTTCCTTCCGAAGATTGCGCTTAACACAACTTGGACTTTCCTTTATTAAGTTAATCTACAACACAAGGGTATAATGAAGCTAATATTAGCTCTTAAACCTGCTGCAACATTCCCAAAACAGTAGCTAAACATTTCCCGGGCAGATTTACGTATTTTGCATTAATTAAAGGTGTATCGTCACACCTTTCTCCCCTATCCAATACACATCACACACACACCAACCTACTGCCTCCAATAATACAAAACACATCAAACATCCCCTACACAACTCACCATGCCGAAATACAATAGCAACACATTGAACCCACGGCTTCCGATCGCCGTCCCGTGAGTTCTTAACAACAATTCAACAACAATTGTCCATCCGAACTTCAATCCAAAAAATTATTATGGGCAGAGTACTTACCACACTTGAAGGTGTGTTTTTATCCTCTTTTTATTGATGCTTTAAAAGCTTAAGTACCCCCTACACATACACCAACAAGAGAAGAAGAAATCTCTTAATTGTTACACAATTTCTATGTGTTAAATCATAAGAAAGGGGCTGCCATAGTTCATGTCTTTCTTAGCATAGGATATCCTAGCTATATGTAGTATATGAATACCAAGATAACAAGTTGATTAACTCACCTTATGCTTCAATTAATCTTGGTCTTCTTAGAACCCTAAAGGGAGAGAAGGGCTGCCAAAAGGAAATGAGATAAGAGAGAATTTTCCAGCTTTTTGTGATCAACATTGATCAGCAAAAGGCCTATATAAAGGGACCTTTTTGGACGACTTTTTTTGAGTATATTTGGGCCAAAATGGGTCAAGAAACTTGGGCCAAAATTACCCTTTGCTTGGGCCTCAAAAGGGTTAAGTTTTGTGGCTGATTTTGGGCTTCTCTTGGGTCAAAATGTGGTCAATATTGATGGCTACCTTTTGTAGTTGTTGGGCCAGATTTGGTTGTGCTTTGATGGGACAACTTTAAGCTTCATTTGGGCTACCATTAGGTCTAATAATCCATGGTGTTTCTGCCCGTAATCGGCCCTCGGAACTTAGTTCGTTAGCGTAGGTAGGTGATGCACCTACTTGTCACCTAAGAGCTTAGATAAGTCGAGCAAGTACCTCACTTGTTTTATCTCATTTTCAAAACCCTCATCCTTATAATTTAACTTAACACTTATATACATTTGACCATTTCAAATTCTAGGCCAAAGTACCCCTTCACAATCTCGAGCTCAAATACCTTCGTCGATATTTACTTAGTCACATAGGTTTTGAAAGGTACGGGGTGTTATATCCTTCCCCCCTTAGAATCATTCATCCTCGAATGAGGGTAATGCATATAGAGCTCTAGTCCCTTAGGATTTTTTTGAAATTTCGGCAGAGTTTCCTTTATAATTGGGACTATCCAAAAACCTGAAACTCAGCAAAAGTCCAGCACGATGCCTCACAGGGCGATACAACTATATACAATTAAATGTAATCATTTTCACATGTTCAAACCTGATCATATTTGCATAGTAGGAAGAGTATCAAGAATATAAGAATATGACTTACCTCTGTACTATCTTCAAGTCATAAATAACTGGGGATGTTTTTTCCTCATTTCTTCCTCGGCTTCCCACGTCATTTCTTCAATATTATTATTTCTCCACAACACCTTTACTGAGGCTACTTCTTTGGTTCTGAGCTTCCTAACTTGAAGATCTAGGATAGAAATTGGTACTTCCTTATAGGATAAGTCTTCAGAAAGTTGAACATCTTTAATAGGCATAATACGTGAAGGATCTCCTATGCACCTTCGTAGCATCGATACATGAAATACAGGATGGACTGTCTCCAATTCTGTGGGTAAATCTAGCTCATATGCCACTTTTCCTACCCTCCGAATGATCCTGTATGGTCCAATATATCTTGGACTAAGCTTTCCCTTTTTACCAAATCGCATAACGCTTTTCATGGGCGAAACCTTTAGGAAAACCCAATCACTAATATTAAATTCCAAATCCCGACGTCGCACATCTGCATATGATTTCTGCCTACTCTGGGCTGTTAGTAATCTTTCTCGGATTAGCTTCACCTTCTCCATTGCCTGATTAACTAGGTCTGGCCCTAATAATCCTGCTTCTCCAATTTCAAACCATCCAATTGGTGATCTACACTTTCGCCCGTATAAAGCCTCATAAGGAGCCATTTGAATGCTTGCATGGAAGCTATTATTATAAGCAAACTCAATTAGTGGCAAATGGTCATCCCAACTCCCTTTAAAATCTAGTACACAAGCTCGTAGCATATCTTCGAGTGTTTGAATAGTGCGTTCAGCTTGTCCATCTGTCTGTGGGTGAAAAGCTGTACTGAGACTTATTTGAGTACCTAAGCCTCTCTGGAAAGACCTCCAGAAATTTGCTGTAAACTGAGCACCCCTATCTGAAATGATGGAAATTGGGACACCATGAAGTCGAACTATTTCACTAATATACAACTTGGCATAATCTTCAGCAGTATAAGTTGTCCTGACTGGCAAAAAGTGAGCTGATTTTGTAAGTCTATCTACAATCACCCATATGGAATCATACTTTCGATAAGTACGGGGTAAGCCTGTAATAAAGTCCATGTTGATCACCTCCCATTTCCAGGTAGGTATCACTATACTTTGAGTTAGACCTCCGGGTCTCTGGTGTTCAATTTTTACCTGTTGACAATTCGGGCATTGGGCTACAAACTCTGCAATATTTCTCTTCATATTATTCCACCAATAAATCTGTCGAAGATCATGATACATCTTCGTCGCTCCTGGATGGATTGAATAGCGGGAATAGTGAACTTCTGCCAAAATTTTCTCCCGAAGCTCCCCGACGTTAGGTACACATAGACGACCTTGATATCTCAGAACCCCATCTTCCTTAAGCTCTATTAGTGGTTGCTTCTGTTGTGGAATTTCCTTCCTCAATCTTACTAATTCTGGATCATTATATTGTCTTTTCTTTACCTCTGTCATAAGTGAGGATTCCGCTGTGCTTTGAATAACAACTCCCCCATTACCTTGGTCTAGTAGTCGAACCTGCAAATTAGCTAACTGATGTAGTTCTCTTGTCATCTCAATCTTTCTATTTTCCACGTGGCTCAAGCTTCCCATGGATTTGCGGCTAAGTGCATCGGCCACTACATTGGCCTTCCCTGGATGGTACAAAATATCTACGTCATAATCCTTTAGTAACTCTAGCCACCTTCTTTGCCTTAGGTTTAAATCCTTCTGTTTGAATAAATACTGTAGACTTTTGTGGTCCGAAAACACGTCTACATGGACTCCAAACAAGTAATGGCGCCAAATTTTCAAGGCAAATATAACTGCTGCCAATTCAAGATCGTGAGTAGGGTAATTTTGTTCGTGCTTTCTTAGTTGTCTCGAGGCATAGGCAATAACTTTACCATGTTGCATTAAAACGCAACCCAACCCAATCCTTGAAGCATCACAATAAACAACATAACCTTCCGTGCCTTCTGGCAAAGTTAAGACAGGTGCTGAAGTAAGCCTGTCCTTCAACTCCTGAAAACTCTGCTCACATGCATCAGACCACTGGAACTTGGCAGCTTTATGAGTCAACTTTGTCAATGGTGCAGATATAGAAGAAAACCCTTCCACAAACCTTCGGTAATAACCTGCTAAGCCCAAAAAACTACGGATCTCTGTAGCATTCAAGGGCCTCGGCCAATTCTTTACTGCTTCAATCTTTTGGCCGTCAACTCTAATACCTTCGTCTGTAATTATATGGCCAAGAAAAGCCACTGAAGTCAACCAAAACTCACATTTGGAGAACTTCGCATATAATTTATGATTCTGAAGTGTTTGCAATACTGCACGTAAATGATCAGCATGTTCGTCTTTGGACCGCGAGTAAATCAGGATATCGTCAATAAATACGATCACGAATACATCTAGGAATGGCTTGAATACCCGATTCATTAGGTCCATAAAAGCTGCTGGGGCATTAGTAAGCCCAAAAGACATTACTAGAAATTCAAAGTGGCCATACCTTGTCCTAAAGGCTGTTTTTGGAACATCTACCCCTTTAACACGTAACTGGTGATACCCCGACCGCAAGTCAATCTTTGAAAAACATTTGGCGCCTTGCAACTGATCAAAAAGGTCATCAATCCTTGGAAGCGGATACTTATTCTTGATTGTAACTTTGTTCAGTTGTCGGTAATCGATACACATTCTCAAGGACCCATCCTTCTTACGAACAAACAAAACTGGTGCGCCCCATGGCGATGTACTAGGCCTAATGAAACCTTTTTCGAGTAGATCCTTTAATTGTTCCTTTAACTCTCTTAATTCTGCAGGAGCCATCCTGTAAGGGGGAATTGATATTGGCTGAGTATCTGGGAGTAGGTCAATGGCAAACTCAATTTCCCTTTCTGGAGGGATTCCTGGAAGCTCATCCGGGAATACATCTAGAAATTGACTCACTACGGGAACCGATTGAAGAGTCACTGGTCCATCCTCTGTACTTTGTACTCGGACTAAATGATAAATATAGCCTTTAGAAATCATTTTCTGGGCTTTAAGGTAGGAAATAAACCTACCCCTTGGCGTGGCAGCATTACCTTTCCACTCCAGGATTGTCTCTTTCGGAAAATGGAATTTGACAACCTTAGTTCTACAATCGATATTAGCATAACATGCAGCTAACCAGTCCATGCCCATAATTACATCGAAGTCAATCATATCTAATTCGATTAGATCAGCTGAAGTGAGATGGTCATAAATCCACACTGCACAATCTCGATAAACTCGTCTAGCTATAATAGATTCACCAACCGGCGTAGATAAAACAAATGGTCTAGGCAATAACTCAGGGCCTACCCCTAACTTACCAGCAACGAGCGGGGTAACATATGAAAGAGTAGAGCCAGGATCTATAAGTGCATAAACAGCATGAGTAAAAATAGTCAATGTACCTGTAACAACATCAGGTGATGATTCCAAGTCCTGGCGGCCGGCTAGAGCATAAGTGCGATTCTGACCACCGCCTGAACTGGATGCTCCTCCTCCTCCTCTACCTCTACCACGACCTGGTGTAGCCTGTTGTCCTGTCCTAGGGGGATGAATAGTAGATGAAGAAGCTGCCATCGACCCTGTAGGCTGGGATATCTCACTCCTACCTCTACTCGGACAGTCTCACATAAAGTGACCAGGATGCCCACACGAATAACAAGTATCTGAATCCAGGCGACATATCCCAGGATGCTTCCTACCGCACTGAACACAAGGTGGCAAAGGTGGCCTCATCTGACCTGAATGCCCCTGGCGATAGGAACTGGATGCACCTGAACTGTGGTCTGGTCCAGTCTGAGAAAAATGATCATACCTCTGCCTTTGCAACTGATATGGGGCACCACTAATAGGGTGGGGTGATTGCCTATTAAAATGTGGCCTAACATTACCTCGTGGCTCTACATAGGACCCAGTAGATCTAGCCCTCTTATTCTGATCCCTTTCTCGGCTTTGGTTATCTCCAATTTGTACTTCAAGATCCTCTGCAGTCTGAGCAATAGCCTGTATCTTAGAAATATTCATATCCTCTTGTGTGGCTGCTATTGTTAATCCCTTAATCAATTCATCCTTAAGGCCACGCACATATCGATGAACTCTAGCTCGCATCGTACTCACAATATCGGGGGCGTACCTGGCTAATGAATTAAACCTGAGGCTGTACTGTCGAACATTCATATTGCCCTGCCTAAGGGCTAGAAATTGATCAAGTCTGGCCTCTCGAACCTCCTGTGGAAGATAGTGAGCTAGGAAGGCCTCTGAAAATTCCTCCCATTCAGCTGGGGTGCATTTGATCCCCTAGACCGATCCCAAGCCTCGAACCATAAAATGGCCACATCTCGTAACCTGAAAGATGCAAACTCCACTGCCTCCACTACTGTTGCATGCATGACTCGAAGTACTCGATAAGTCTGATCAATAAACTCCTGAGGATCCTCACGTGGGTCAGAGCCTGTAAATATAGGAGGACTTAGGCTGATAAACTCTCGAGCCCTAGAACTTTTTGAGCCACCTGACCTAACACTCGTTGATGCGCTAATTTGTTGTTGTTGTGTGGCTACCATCTGGGTCAATAATCGAACAGCACTCCTGATGTACTGGTCCTCTGCTTCATGTGGAGGAGCTACAGGTGCTGGTTCATCTCTAGCTATCTCAGATGCCACTGGAGCAGGTGGGGTAAGGGGTACTGGATCCTCTCTAGTCTCATCAGGTACTTGATAAACTAGGATCTCTGGGGTCGGTGATTCACTTTGAGCCTCAAATCTATCCAATCGGATAGGCGGGGAATGACTAGTACCTTCCCCCGTATCCGTGCCAACCCGTCGGCTACTCATTTGTCTGTTCACAGGCATTTCTGTAAACAAGAAATAGAAAAACATGAATTAGACTTCAAACATCTTATGACCTCGCTCTATTGCACGATCTAGCAAATGAAAGAAGGATAACCATTCCTAAATGTCCCGTAGCCTCATGATTATAGGTATGGTGCACAACACACCCATAAGCAAGACTCTACTAGACACGGCTTGTAGACTCCCTGGGATTAGACGTGCTCTGATACCAAGTTTGTCACGTCCCAAACCATGGGAGGCATGACCGACACCCGAAGCCCCAAAAGGCCGAGGGTGTCAAAATAGAGTGTATCTCTATTGAACCTGCTGAGGGTCTGAGACCGACAAGGTCTCTAAGAATAGCAATTTAAAACACTAAAAGCTCAATAGTAGTTAAGCAATTCAAGGCCGACAAGGCTATTATCATAATAGATAGCTAATAACAAGGTCGACAAGGCCATACCCAACACTGATATACACATACACGTCTACAAGCCTCTAGGAGTAAGTAAAATATCTCATATCCAGGACAGGGCCCTGGACTACCCATAAGTTGTACATATACATAACCTGGTCAAAATATAAGCTAGACCTCTGACTTGTCAGCTCCAGGAAGAATGGAGCTTACCAAATGGCTGAACTCTGCAAGTCCTACTGAAGAGATCTCTCTGGGTATCTGTCTGGACCTGCAGGCATGTATGCAGCGCCCCCAGGCAATAGGGACGTCAGTACGACAATAATATACTGGCATGTAAGGTAGAAACATAAAAGCAAGTCGCAAGTAGTAAATCCGAACAAGATATAATATGAAACTTGTAAACTGTAATTGGTAAGACTCATTAAGCTCTTTCTCCTTTATTCTTTTTAGAACACAACACATGCATTAACTCACGCTACAACTCACTCTTTATAACCCACACTGAACCACAATAGCGCCTCGGCGCACCCTATATTTAATAGCCTCAATATGGCAGTAGCGCCTCGGCGCACACTATGTATGTAATGGCCTCAATATGGCAGTAGCACCTCGGTGCACACTATGTGTATAATGGCCTCAATATGGCAGTAGCACCTCGGTGCACACTATGTATATAATAGCCTCAATATGGCAGTAGCACCTCGGTGCACACTAACACGCAAACCACGCATAATAAGTGTATTACTAGATTGACCTTCAAAGTTATTCTTGTTATTTATGAAGGTTTATTTAGATAACTTCTTTAGCCTTGGCTTACTAGGTGTTGGACTCAACATACCAAACACATATAAATGGGGATTTGACTTTCTAACTTTCCTTGTATACTTTCTAAAGCTTGATTAGAGATCACAATACAAAGAAGAAACTTGACAAAAGGATAACTTACGTTTCGTGCAAAAAGAATCAGATTTTTATAAGAAGGCAACTTGAATCACCATAATGTATAAATTAGTTCCTTAAGACTTGTTGAGTTACCAAATCAGCTCTCTTACAATAAAATACTCAAATTCCTTCTTTCGGAGATTTAGAGTTCTATTTCTAGATTCATGCCGATAAGGAATAAAGAAGCCTTAACATACCTCGTTCCTTCCGAAGATTGCGCTTAACACAACTTGGACTTTCCTTTATTAAGTTAATCTACAACACAAGGGTATAATGAAGCTAATATTAGCTCTTAAACCTGCTGCAACATTCCCAAAACAGTAGCTAAACATTTCCCGGGCAGATTTACGTAGTTTGCATTAATTAAAGGTGTATCGTCACACCTTTCTCCCCTATCCAATACACATCACACACACACCAACCTACTGCCTCCAATAATACAAAACACATCAAACAGCCCCTACACAACTCACCATGCCGAAATACAATAGCAACACATTGAACCCACGGCTTCCGATCGCCGTCCCGTGAGTTCTTAACAACAATTCAACAACAATTGTCCATCCGAACTTCAATCCAAAAATATTATTATGGGCAGAGTACTTACCACACTTGAAGGTGTGTTTTTATCCTCTTTTTATTGATGCTTTAAAAGCTTAAGTACCCCCTACACATACACCAACAAGAGAAGAAGAAATTTCTTAATTGTTACACAATTTCTATGTGTTAAATCATAAGAAAGGGGCTGCCATAGTTCATGTCTTTCTTACCATAGGATATCCTAGCTATATGTAGTATATTAATACCAAGATAACAAGTTGATTAACTCACCTTAAGCTTGAATTAATCTTGGTCTTCTTAGAACCCTAAAGGGAGAGAAGGGCTGCCAAAAGGAAATGAGATAAGAGAGAATTTTCCAGCTTTTTGTGATCAACATTGATCAGCAAAAGGCCTATATAAAGGGACCTTTTTGGCCGACTTTTTTTGAGTATATTTGGGCCAAAATGGGTCAAGAAACTTGGGCCAAAATTACCCTTTGCTTGGGCCTCAAAAGGGTTAAGTTTTGTGGCTGATTTTGGGCTTCTCTTGGGTCAAAATGTGGTCAATATTGGTGGCTACCTTTTGTAGTTGTTTGGGCCAGATTTGGTTGTGCTTTGATGGGCCAACTTTAAGCTTCATTTGGGCTACCATTAGGTCTAATAATCCATGGTGTTTCTGCCCGTAATCGGCCCTCGGAACTTAGTTCGTTAGAGTAGGTAGGTGATGCACCTACTTGTCAACTAAGAGCATAGATAAGTCGAGCAAGTACCTCACTCGTTTTATATCATTTTCAAAACCCTCATCCTTATAATTTAACTTAACACTTATATACATTTGACCATTTCAAATTCTAGGCTAAAGTACCCCTTCACAATCTCGAGCTCAAATACCTTCGTCGATATTTACTTAGTCACATAGGTTTTGAAAGGTACGGGGTGTTATACGCTGAACCCTAGTCCAACTCGGTGCTAAGTACTACTCCAAACCTGAATACTGATAACTCATTTAAATCTGAAGTTCTAGAATGCTGCATCAGAACTTAACTAGTCTGAAAACCTTTACTTTTTGAAAAGCTGCAGGCGGAAAACTAACTAATTTCATGCTTTAAAATTTAGTGCTAGTAGGATGGGCTAAATCCTGAAGAAAAGTTAATTCATGTGAAAATGCTATAATTTCATGCTAAATTCTTGAAAAAAAGCTAATTCATACAGAATATACTGTAAATCCACGCTAAATTTGCTTCATCTGAATTCTAGGGGTTTTAAGAAAATATCCATAAAACTTCATGCAATATCACTTAAACATGTATGGAAAACATATAGTATCATAAGGAATTCAATTCTATGAAAACATGCATAGTTGGGTCTAATCCCTATAATCACAGATTTGTAAAAATCATAACTGAAAGATGAACTGTGGGCATGTGGGTGAAAGGAGATCCTCATTGAATACCCACATACCTGATTACTAAAGAATTTCTAGGGCTGGAACTGGGGGATTAAAAGTTGGGGAAGAAATCTAATGGAAAAACTCTTGAAAGACTTTCTTGCTTGAGCTTCTATGATCTTGCTTGCTTGAAACTCTAGGTGTCTTGCCTTAGAGTCTTGAGGGAATTATTTAGATATATATTGATGTTCTTATGAGAAATAACCCCCTTTTGGGTGTTTAAAATACGTGGGAAAAGACCTGAGGTAAGCAAAGACGATGCTTCCCACAGGCCATCGGATGGTCCATGGGCTGTCGGACCCAACCGTCGACCTCACGGTGGTCAAATAATCTTATTGGTTGGTTCCCACACCTGGCCACCATAGGCCGTCGTGGCCACCACAGGCCATCATGGTCACCATGGGCCGTCGTGGTCACCATGGGTGTCAGGATAGGCCGTCAGAATTCCCATGCCCGTCGGCCTTTCCCACACCTGTCGGATTTTTGATAGTTGACAGTGCTTCACTAAAATGCCCATAACATTTTACTCCGGATTTGGATAAGTGAGCGGTATGTTGAATTGGAAAGAAGATTCAAATACCTTTAATTTCATGGGTACTAGGCCACCTAACACTTTATATTATAGGAGCAATGATCATTTGAAGTTGATCCTAGTTAGAACTTACATGAAAACTTCATCGGTAGAAAGGCTTTCAACATAACTTTGAGCTAAAGGTCATTTATCACTTTAATTCATACCTTATACACCTTCAAAGTTTAGGAATTAATCTTAATACTTAGACTTATACAAAATTCATCAGTTTTAGGTCTAACCATATTTGAAAACCTGTTCGGATCTTAGCTTAGAATTTCTGGGGTGTTACAATATCTTCCTCTTGGGATCATTCGTCCTCGAATGAAGACTAATTAGGATGAGGTTGTGGGGAAAAGGCTACAATCCCACCAACTGAATTTTTAAGATGATGTATTGACATAGTAACTAATTTTTTTGATTGAAATATGAACTGAATTGGACTCGTGAGGGCATAAGAACACTATGGGACATGAAACTGAATATCTAACATGATAATTGGTCTGGATTGAGAGTAGGGACTCCGCTGAAACTCATAGGGAATGAATGAATTCTTAGACATTATAGTTAACTGAAATGAACATAAAACTGGGAGGAGTAACTGTACGAAAAAATTATTGTCTTCTAGACTAAACTTACTAGCATGGACTGAACTGAGCTGGGGGTCTTCTAGCTTTTGGAATAATTATTGGTAGGTCAAAACTGATCTTATAAGAGAAGTCTAGCATCTTGCAAACTGAAGCTACTGGACATAATATATGAGCACCCTAAGCAGGAAGTAAGAGCAAGACTATTCCCGCCTTAAACAATATGGTTGACAACTTTTAAGCTTAGGAACACCCTTTTTAACTACACCAACTTATCTGAATACCACACTTACCATTTGCAACTAAATTCCTCATCATCGCACATATATATTCTAAGGTCTGAGTCTAACTACTTGCTTTCACCATGTTCAAGCCTATCTTGACTAAATCTCTTGCATCTAGAGTTATCTCCCAAGAATGATATTTCTTCTTATCTCATAAATCAACTAACCTTAAACTCTAACCAATGGGTCACTAGTCGCACAAAGCAAAGGCCCACATATATTTCATCACGAAATTCAAGCCTATTACTATGATCATCTTATGGATTCTTTGTAGCTGACACTACCTGAGACTCATCTCCTCTTCCTTATCATATCTAGAAACTATAACTGCAAGAACTTCTCCATGATACATACTAAATTTTCTCATCTAACTATTACACATAAAAATTCTTTACCTCACCTTCCATCCACAACTACAAGCTAGGTAGAACCATTTCATCAAAAGAAAATCTATTACTTCTCATCTAGGCTTTTACTTAGCTTCCTCCACTAACAACTATGACAACATAAGCCAAGATCACTAGCAGAATAGAGTGGGGGCATGAGCATCACAAATGAAGGAATACTGATCGGTTTTGACTTACACTTAGCGTGATCTAGCCACTCAAGGTGAGGTCTGGGAAGTCAAGTACAAAAGCCTGAGTGTCTCACATCCTGGACATAGGAATCATGATTAGAGTAAGGAATCATAAGCACAAAGTATTCAAGAAATTTGGTCTGAGCATACACATAATGTAGCATGATTTCATTAGCCATTTAGGCATATCTTGAGGACTGAACTGAGTACATAGAACTGCGAATACTGTGAGACATGAGCTTACATATATAACGAGTCTCATGTCATAAGGCTTGGATTCATAGAATCATAGAGTAAGACTGGAATAGTTGTCTGAGCAATTTTTATTTGTTTTAGGAGCTGAGCATGGACATGAATCTGTATAGAGTGCATAAACTTGGTCATGAATATTGCACAAATACGTCTGAGTATAGTGTCATCTTGATTGAAATGCTAGGAAATCTGCTGGAATAAGAATGGATTGATATCCCATCATAGCTCTTTCTAGAATTCTATACTAGTTGAGTCGGAAGACTCAACTTGGTTCCTCATTCCATCATCTCTCCCTTAGCTCAAAAGTCACCCCTCTAAGTTTGGGGATGTAGGAGTTAAAAGATTAGGGAAAAAACCAGAATGCCCCTGACGTAAAAGAAAAGTTACAAGAATTTTCCCACTAGACAGGCTACTCGATGACCATTAGACCTGTGATGGCCCGTCAGAGCCGGCCATTGGAAAGGGACAGTGGGATGGTTCTCTCTGGGGAGTTCCCATGGTGGATCCCAAAGCCCATCGGACTTTCGACACCCTTGGTGACTGCCCGTCGGGGCTGATCTCACCCATAAGGATAACACTAGAGGACTCATACTCTTACGGGTGTTTATAACCACTTCTTCTAACACTTAACAAGCTAACCTTCTCTTATTAGTCTACTAACATCGCACCTCTAAGTTCATATCCACCCAAAACAACTGAATTAAAACCATACTAAGGGTCTCAACATCGTATATCTATAATCTTTGAATTCATTTCTTAAGAACACCATATAATATACACCTAGCCTTCTCCATAATTAGCAACTTGAGAATTTCCAAACTAGTCACACATAGTACCATAAAATCTCTGAATATCATGCAACAATGTACTACTCTGGGCACACATCTATCTTTCTAATGCTTAAGGCTCTTATTTATCTCATGACTTAGTCACAATTTTTTGATTCATCTAGGGGTCACATATACATCTTACCTGTACCACCATACTTTATGGCAAGTTAATCAACTTTAATCTCTGCATACTCTAGGTTAGGCCTACTAGATAAATTCTATAAAACTAGCATCACCATCCCTGATTATCATTATTTCCACCTTAATAATTATCTACAGTTCAAACTTAGTGTCTTATACTAAACATGGATAACATCACAGCTTCTCACATACTACACCGACTTACAACTACAAGACAACAATCAAGAAACACTAGTCCACAAAATTTTGTGACAAAGTAATCAACTTTAACCACACCCCCTATATAACTAAAGCCTAAAAACACATTCTTCTTCATAACACTACTAATCCTCTTTACCACCTCATTACATGACTCCTTATTGATTCATTATTCATCCTATACTTAATCCTTGTCAACATATTGACATGCCTTCATGAGCCTCTTCCCTAATTCAAATATGCTCTAAGTTATCTTACTACTTATAACTTATAACACCTTAATTCACACTAACTCTTGAGTGACTGTACTACCCAAACACTTAGGGAACCATACTTTTGGCTAAGGCGCTATTCATAGTAAGGTTTCTGAAAAATGGTACATGATTTTGGATTGGTAGACTTTAATGCACTAATGGCCTCCTCTCAAGCCCTTGTGAAGTCTCACAACCTTCTGATAGCTCTATCTGAGAGTATCGACTGATAGGGATCTAAACTTTACTATTTCTACCACCTCGAAGACAATCATGAATGGAGGAGTTGGATTAACGTATGAATCTGTATAAGTTTCTGAAGGAACAGTTCTACTGCATGATCTAGAGTATGAAAGAAGGGAAACATTTTTCTAAATTCTTTGTAGCCTCCTGATTATAAGTGTGGTGCACAACACACCCATAAGCAAGACTCTACTAGACATGACTTCACAGACACCTTAGGACACTTAAACTCTATGCTCTGATACCAAGTTTGTCATGCCTCGAGCCTACCCCCTGGACGTAACAAAGGACCTAGAACCACAAGTGGCCCCAAGCTAACCCTACATACTGGCATATCTCATGAGCAATTAAATAGAAACATATAAACTGGAAAATATGTGCGAAATAAAGATCATGGAATAACTTGTCTAATGCAACCACTGGTTAAAATATTTACAACATTGAATTGTAAAGAAAAAAAAACTTGAACTGAATATAATTGTTCTGACTGACTGTTTATGAAGCCTCTACTAAGAATGACTATAGTTAGCCAGTACATGACCCCCCAACTCTCTTAAATCAATGTATAACAACTGAAATAACTACTATAACTACTAACTGACTGGAGTTCTCAAAAAAGGGAACTTGTTCCCTGCTGACTGGATGCTGCAATCTGTCTGACCATGATCCTGGGAGCTAGCACTGAAACCTACATCATGAAGGATGCAACACAAAAGAGTATGTGATCACTATTTTGAATATACTGAGCATGCGAGATATGTACTAACTTTGAAATCATGATAAATACGTTTATAATGAAAGCATGACTGAAAACTAGACTAAGTATAGGCGTCTGAGAATGGATAAGTCAAAACTGTAAAACATAAGCTCTTTTTTTGAAGAGAGTATAAAATATATTTTTGAACTATAATTGTGAGTTATGTAGAATATAAGATCAGTAAACACGCTGAATACTATAGTATAATGTCCCAAAAATCATGTGATTCATAAGTATGAAAGTCATAACATTTCTAAATAGCATAGTAAAAGCATTTAAACTGAACAGAACTGAATTGAGCTGAGCTGAACTAGGGACCAAATACATAACTACTGAGTCTAAATCTGTGGGAGAGTCTGTTAACCAACATAAACCACTTGAGATAAACATAGAGTCCGATGTATACACCCCATCGAGAGGACCCAATATACCTTGCCAGGGTATAGAGGTATGACTGGCAAGATCACCAGTTCTGATGCCCAACTGAGGGGCTAAAGAACCTACGGTGGCACATAGTTCTGGCATTTTTTAAGGTATGTTGAACCCTAGTCCAACTCGTTCTAAGTTGTAACACCCCAGAAATTCCAAGCCTAGACTAAGTTCAGAAAACCAAAAAAAATTAAGTTTCCAGGGACCACGGTTCAAGATCACAGACCGTAGTTTGTCATCTCAGCCACAGTCCAAACTCCAGTAGACCCCCAGTTCATGTCTCAAGAACCATGAGACAATATAAAGGACCATATTTGAGAACCACGGTCCATCCTGTCGCTTGTGGTTTTCCTCATCAGAGGATCATAAGTCCAGGGCTCAACAACCATGAGTCACACGATGAACCATCGTTCAGGACCACAGTCCGTCCTGTGGACTCATGGGAATAAAACATTAGGGGACCCTCAGTCCAAGTCCCAGGAAAAATGAGTCACACTATGAACCATAGTTTAGAATCATAGTCCGTCCTTTGACTCGTGAAATCCCTAGACCAGACCAAAGTCTCAGGGACCACGAGCCATATGATAAATCGTCATTCAGGAGTATGGTCCATCCTGTAAAGTCGTAGTTCCTTAGATTAGAGAACCCCTAAGACTCCTGGGTAGGACCATGACTCAGTTGATGGTCCATCGTCCAGGAGTACGGTCCATCAAAGCTAGTCGTGATCCCTGAGTCGCGATTTCGGTAGTTTTTCTTTTAAATTTTTTAGGGGTATTCCGTACTTTTCCCACCTCTTTTATACATAAGCTATGACGTTTTGACTACTCTAAGACTAGTCAATTAGTCAAAAATACCCAAAAATATCTATTCTACTAAAATCATCAGGCTTAGAAAGAATAGAATCGAAAGAGGTGACAGTTTTCTCTCAAGGAAAAGAAGAGGTCTTCTCCAAGTTCAGCCCCAAAATCCAGAGGATTTCTCTGTAGTTTTCTTCTCCAGGTATGTGGGATTTCACTAGTGAGTTTGTTTCACCCATTAGGTCCCTAGATTTTAGTCAGTTCTTTAATTTCCCCACAAATTGTTCAGACCTAGGGTTCCTAAATCTTAGGGATCTATTGTATTTTAGTTGTTATAACTTTTATAGTATAAATTACATGTTCTCGGAGAATTAGTATAGTTCCATGCTATTAGAATCAAAAACCCTAGCTTGTGTAAATTTCAATAATTCATAACTTATGCTTGCTAGGCAGTTTGATTAGACAATCATGGTCCAGAATTCGAATGCCATATTGTTCAGTACATGTATGTATCATTCTCAGTTAATTATCAGTGTTTTGAGCTATTTATTATTTTAGTGCATTGTTGCTTATATCAAGTTGGGAGTAGGCTTAGTACCGAGCAAACGAGGGGACAAAGGCTTAGCTGTCAGTTTAGGCTAAGACCTTTAGTAGCAGTCCCCAAGTCCTAGAACTACGGCGCCACCGTAGGTATAAAAGGAGTCAGCTATCAGACTAGGCTGCATCTCCTTGTCCCTTGAGGACATCAGTAGTGGATCCACGTCAGACTTGTTCGTACCCTTGGCAAGGTATGAACACCCTTCCATCCAGGGTTACAGGTTGGTCCCATAGTTAGCTCAACTTGGGGTATGTCGATTAATAGTATCTCCCACAGTCAGACTCATATTGCAATGACCATGTGCCCAGTAGTTATTTCAATATTCAGTCCAACATGTTATACTCATGATTTTTACTTGGTCATTGTATCCATTCCAACTTTCACTTAGATTTTAGTATGTTCATGTTTATGCTCAGCTCTTTACTTTTCAGCTTAGTACATATCCTGCATGCTCAGTACATTCAAAGTACTGACGCATACTTTTGTGCTATATCATTTTATGATGTAAGTTTAGGTACTCAGCATCCAGACCGCGCATAGTCGATTCCCAGTCCATACTCAGCAGCTCAGTGGTGAGTCCTCATAGTTCGAGGATGATAGACATTCTTTACTTTCAGTATTTACTTTTCAGTTTCAGTCTTATTAGGGTTAGCTGGGTGCATGTCCCAGCAACCCACATCAGTTAGAGGCTTCAGACATAGACTAGATTTCAGCAGTTGTTAGTGTTGCTTTCAGTCAGCACTATACTATTTATATTTAATTCATAGATTCAGATATTTGGGTTCTTCCCCATTCCAGTTATTAAATTATTTTTAGCTTCCGTACAGTGCATGTCTTAAATATTGAACTTGTATAGATATGCCATGTCATGAGTTAGCTTGGGGTCACTTGTGACACTAAGCACCGTGTTGCATCCAGGGGGTAGCCTCAGGTCGTGACAAAAGTACTACTCCCAAACTGAATACCGATAGCTCATTTAAAACTGAAGTTCTGGAATGCTCAGTTAGAACTTAACTAGTCTGAAAACCTTTACTTTCTGAAAATCTAGAGGCTGAAAACTAATTAATTTCATGCTTTAAAACTGAGTGCTAGTAGGCCGGGCTAAATCCTGAAGAAAATTTAATTCAAGTGAAAATGCTACAATTTCATGCTAAAATCTTGAAAAAAAAAGCTAATTCATGCAGAAGATACTGTAAATTTAGGCTAAATCTGCTTCATATAAATTCTTGGGGTTTTAAGATAATATCCATAAAACTTTATGAAATATGACTTAAACATGTATGGAAAAGATATAGTATCATAAGGAATTCAATTCTGTGAAAACATGCATAGTTGGGTCTGAACCCTATAATCATAGATTTGTAAAAATAAGAACTGAAAACTGAACTTTGGGCATGAGGGTGTAAGGACATCCTTATTGAATACTCACATACCTGATTACTGAAGAATTTCTAGGATTGGAACTGAGGGATGAAAACTTGGGGAAAAATCTGAAGGAAAAACTCTTGACTGACCTTTTTGCTTGAGCTTCTATGATCTTGCTTGCTTGAAACCCTAAGTGTCTTGTCTTAGAGTCTTGAGGGAATTATTTAGATATAGATTGATATTCTTATGAGAAATAACCCCTTTTGGGTTTTTAAAAGACGTGGGAAATATCTGAGATAAGCAAAGGACCAAACTACCCCCAACTTAAATGCTGAAAAAAAATCAAAAAAGACGCCGGATGACGCTTCCCACGGGTTGTCGGATGGCCCACATGCCATCAAACCCAATCGTCGACCTCACGGGGGTCAAATAGGCTCACTGGTTGGTTCCCACGCCTGTACACCATGGGCCTTCGTGGTCACCACGGGCGTCGGGGATGACCGTTGGAATTTCCATGCCCATCGGCCCTTCCCACACCCGTCGGATTTTTAACAGTTGACAGTGCTTCACTAAAATGCCCATAACTTTTTACTCCAAAGTCAGATTAATGATCGGTCAGTGGCGTTGGAAAAAAATTCAAATACCGTTAATGCGGTGGGTAGTAGGCTACCTAACTCTTTATATTCTAGGAGCAATGATCGTGTAAAATTGATCCTAGTTAGAACTTACATGAAAACTTAATCGGTAGAAAGGCTTTCAACTTAACTTTGAGCTAGAGGTCCATTATCACTTAATTCATATCTAATACATATTCAAATCTTAGGAATTGATCCTAATACTTAGGTTCATAGAAAATTCATCGGGTTTGGATCTAACCATATTTGAAGAACTGTTCGGATCTTAGCTTAGAATTTCTGGAGTGTTATAGTCATACTTGTCCTAGGCATCTGAGAGGGAATGGAACAAATGTGGTTTAAAAGTCAATAGAGCCTGGAACGCACAATAAGGATCCAAGAAGGTGGAACTTTTCCTAACAATGCCTTGTAGCCTCTCACAGATAGGATACATATGTCATTGTATGATCCATGAGACTCTACTTAGACACTTGCTCTTGTACCAATTACACCTGATAACCTAGAGCTCTAATACCAAGTTGTCATGACCCAATTTCTTAGTTCATGATGGAACCTACAACCCCCTAGTAGGTGAACCAATCCTTGTAGCCCAGAACAATTAGTAATAGGCTACTACTTAAACCCATACACACAATAATCAGATAAAAGCATAAGCAGATGCAAAATAACCACAATGTGGAAGCAAACAACCTGAATATATAAGCATAAGGGAACTACGCAAACCCAAAGACCTGGTATCAAAAGTAAAGGAGCTCACCCTAGTCTCGAATATCCGAAAGCTGCATGAGAATCTACGCGATCAATGACAAAGGCTCACACTAGAATCTACACCAGAAAGATGCAGAAGGGTAGTATAAGCACCAATTGCTAAGCAAAAGGTACCCAATAGGCATCATCAGCCTGCTGAGCTCATATAAGATATAAAAACAGTAATATAGAATATAGCAAGGAAGCAGTCACAGAAGCAATAGAAAAAGCACACGAAAACTAGCACGGATAGAAAACCAAGAGAATACAAGCATACTATGCTAGCCGCAAATATATATATATATATATATATATATATATATATATTTATATATATATATATATATAACATAGAATATAGGTGAAGGAAATAAGAATGCACCTGGATCCTTGCAATAACAGTATATATAAGAAAGAGTTTAGAAAAGTGATGGTGTACCGCTAACCTTAAGTAAAATGAGAAGGGAGGAAAGCAAGTAAACATTCTTATTCTAGAAGCAATATACTTAACGAAACCATACTCAAAACCCAACTTCAAGATAAGCATAGATAGAAATCAATATACAAATACAACTCTAAGATGGAATAAACTACGCCACAAAGAATCGAAAGCCATTATTCTAAACCATGATACAGGATAGAACCCACTAGCTTACAAGTGCTCAGAAGGCCACATAAATAGTGCCTCAATAAATATAGGAACCACTACTCTAATAACAAACAAGAGTCCAAATGACTCATACTATACAAAGATAACTTCCACTAAAACCACTAATAACCGAAGGCTATAACAAGCTCTATAATACGATAGAAGTAATATAATCTACCTACAGTCCCAACGACCACCCATATAATTGAGAAATATAATCAAGTGAAAACAAACCATATGACATCCAATACTACCAGAGCGTACACTGAGCAAACAACAAACAAGGGTGGTCTGAGTAAAATATGAATGATGATGTGATATGATTGAACCAATGTGATAGTAACCCTATATGTACCTCCTTCGGTTCCTATAGGCTTAGCAGGTAGGATCCATGGAAGGTCTACCCCGTATACCTCAACTACACCATATACCCCTCTTCCGGTAGACTCGACACATAGCCCCTAATACAGATCAGAAAGGTCCATAGAGGTCCTTGACCACATACTAAAATAGAATGCAAATCTCAAAGTGTAACTGCCTGGTGTGTATCTAGGTCTAGATCAATAATTAGAACCTCGTAGTACATGCCTAGTATTGAACCAGGTCTAAAATAATGTTCGTTATCTCAAAATCCCATCAAAGGGTGCCAGAAGTATATCTGGGTCTAAATTAGTAATCAAGTCTCAAAACCCTTCATAAAAGGGTGCCCAGAGCGTATCCGGGTCTAAATCCATAGTAAAAACATGACTAGCACTCTGACACCACTGAGTCTAGTATCAGTGTGAAAACTGATGATAAAATCATCATAATATCCTCTCTACTACAAGAGGTTTCATAAAGAAAATTAGTTCCAAAACCCTTTCATAATCATTTTACCTAAAATGGGCCCTCGAGGCCATGCAAAGTTTAGAAAACCATTTTTAGTAGTCCCGAAGCTAAATTAGTAGTGAAAAATATAGAAAAATCCTTTTCATGAATGATATGCTTGCACATAATGGATTAGCCCAATGGCTCACAAACAATCCTATCGGCCCTGCACAGGCACAATTAGCTTTATAATATAGATATCCAGCCTAAAGTAATATCTCGATGTCCAAAACTTGTGGACATTCCCCAATGTCTCACAATCTATGGTCCATAGGCATATACACAGGCCATACAGGGCCAGAAGGGTAATATTACAATTCTTCAATGAGTACTACAAACAACGTAAGAAATAAATGAACTGAAAAAATGGACAAGGTCTGGGGGTACCAACCTAGAAAACCAACCCAAGGATACTAATTAATGAAGTTATAGCCTATATATGCAAAGTGTTGGTAGGGAAAGTCATAACTTACCTGTCATCCAAAGACTAGCTGCTAGAACAGCATCGTGCAAGCTCAAACTGCTTTGAGAAAGCCCAAATTGTGAACACACTATCAAAATAATATTTTACGCATCAAAACAAAGTCATTGATACTTATAATGCTAGGAACATAGTCAGATCAAAATCCAGGTCACAAGCGAGCCTGTGGGCCTCGCAACCTAAAACCAAAAACGAAAAATACAATGGTATTCTTCACATTCCCAGGAGAACATGTTCAAAATTTTAGTGGAAATGGACCACCAATGGGGCTCAAAACAGCCCAGAATGCAAAAAATTCAAAAGAGGAAATTTATGGAAATTAGCAAGGAAACTTACCAATTTAAGAAGCCAAAAATGAGCACGGACCAGAAATATATTATCCTCCAAGTTTTATGGATGAACCAGGTGAAGAAATGGTGATTTTTGGAGTTAAAATGGTGGAGAAATCATTTGGGGAAGATGGAGGAAAATCTAGAAATTTAGAAAAGGGCCAGCTTTTATAGCTGCCACGCCTAGGCGCCCCAGCAGCTATGCAGGCGCAGGCATAGCCGCTGGGGCGCTGGTGCTATAGCAGCCAGGCACTGCAGGCGTGCTTCTTCCATGGAGGCAAGTCAGTGCAGGCGCGCTAGTTCCACAGCACCCAGGCGCATGCCACAGCGCCCCAACAATAAGCAGCTACATATTGCAGCTAAGCTAGGAGATTTTTCAACGAACGGACCTCTTGGAATGCATCTAGCGTCCCGCGAATACAAACATGTTGAGCTATTCAATTAGAAATGGCATTTTAGACTGAATAGAATTGACAAAAACCCCATCGAAGGTCAATTTAATAAAAAGTGGGCCTCGCATAAAAAATTAAGCTTTAGGCCAACTATTCCAAAATGGAACCTAAGGGCTGAAATCAAGTTTAGAAGCGTAATGGTCCCTATAGCCTAAACTTGATATTCTAGAGCTAATAGCTCTTGCAAAATTTCCATCCGAGGTCGTCTTCTCTAAATGTTGACCAAAGTCAACCAAACAAGCCCAACTGGCCTGAAAACACAGAACGAGAGATAATTCCAAGCTAAAAAGCTCCTAGATCCTCACCAAACGTCCAACTAAACCAAATTCCATGCTCTTGATCCAAAGAAACTGCCAAAATTCAATTTCGATCATGATTACCAAGAATGTTGACAGAAGTCAATGATTTTCTAAGTTAAGGTTCTAAAAAGGGGAAACGACCATAAAGACCAAAAAGACAGTACGGAAACCAAACTACTGGTCTTAGAAATCCATAAATGACTTAGGGCCACTACATACAAGCTCTAATAGTACAAAGAAGGCAAAAATACGAGAATGATCCGAAGGGTCATTACATAAGCCTGATCTGATGGGTCACCTTTAGAATCTATGGTGGCGCCGCGGTTCTGGGACTTAGGGACTTCTACTACAGGTCTCAGCCTAAACTGATGGGTGAGCCTTCATCCATTCATCCGCTCACTGCTAAGTATACTCCCAACTGAATATGTAATAAAATGACATATACTGACTTTCTAAGAATGATAAATAATGGTAAGACTGGAAGTATTTAAATTATGAAATTTTGAATAATTGAGCATCTATCTGAAAAATGCATGAAAACATAAACTGATCAGGTGTTCATAACCCACCATCTAGAAGAATGCAACTACTCATGACAATTCTATAATTTGAGTAAAATGAGAAATCTCTTAGCACAATATTCAATATACTGAGGGTTCGTGGAGTACAAGTATACAATGATACTAAATTTTAAGGAAAACATGTAATGATGTCCAATCATGCTAAATTTTCAAATCATAGGTTTAAGAAATACTTGTAGAAACTTTTTCTAAATCATGTATTAAGAATTAGAAATCATGTAGAGACATAAGTAAACTGAATCTGTAGGAAAACTTCTTATATGGGTAGTAACCCTAGTTTTATAATTTAAAAAATCATACTAAAATATGAAACTTTGGGCATGAGGGTGAAAAAAACCCTCATTAAAATCTTACATACCTTGAAGCAAGACCTTTGGTGAAATCTTTGTGTTTGGAGCATGAAGTTGAAGAAACCTAACTTGGATAAAGAATGATCAAGAAATCATTTGTTGATGTTCTTGAATTCATTTCTTGAAACCCTATGGTCAAGGGTTAGGATTTCTATCATAAATTTGCAATTTGATGATGGAATTTGATTTGGAAAACTTGAAATCTTTAGAGAAAGAGTTACCTTGATGAGGGAGGAGGATAGGAGGAGAGAAAACACATTCAAGGTCTAAAAGAATGGAAAAATAATGAGTAAAAATGAATTAAAATTGACTTAAAAAGGTCCCGTCAGCCCACTTGCAATTTGACATGCGGTTGCATATGAGGATATGCGGATCGCATGTGATTTGCACTTGCTTCCAGAAAGTTGGAAAAAATTTCCCGATGTGCATCTGGGAATGCGATTCCATGCAGTCTTCTGCGGCTCGCATGTCATTTTGCACCTACTTTCCAGACTGTCAGTCAAAACTAAAATGGTCATAACCTTTTACTCCAGACTCGGATTAATGCACGGTCGGTGGCGTTGGAAAGAAGACTCGAAGATTATTAATTTGGTGGAAATTGACCTTTGAAAAATCTTATGATTTTATGAAATTGACCCTTGAAAATTCTAGGCCACCTAACTCTTCATATTCTAGGAGTTATGATTGTTTGAAATATTTGCTCTTAAGAAATCTTATACTAAAACTCAATCGGTAAAGAAGCTTTCAACTCAACTTTGAGCTATAGGTTCTTTATGACCCTAATTCATATTTTATACACTCCTCACACTTAATAATTGATATTAACACCTATGTTCCATTTGAATCATCTGGTTTGGGTCTAATAATATATAAAGACCAGCTTGGATCTTAGCTAAGAATTTTTGGGATGTTACAGACCCTAACTACAAGATTAGTGTAGGCACCTACTCTAATCTATCTAATTAGGAGAACCTTGAACCACAAACCATAAACATGGGGAATTCATTAAAAGAAATCTTATTAAACCATTAAATTAGTAACAAAAGCTTACAAAAGTTTTTACAAAATAAAAGAGAAACGTCATCTTTCTAAGGACCTAGTCTAGACATGTACAAGAGCCTCTAATACAATTAAGAATAATATAAAAGACACAAATCCCACCATAGGAATTTAATAGGCAAAAGATGTTGATGAATACTCGCCGCATCACATAAGAACTTGAACTTGTCCTGTAATATGACTGCACCTCAAAAAGGATATAGCAAGAGTAGAATCATTACAATCATATTTACTGGTAGGTATCATCAACCGAACAAGGTTAGATCATGCAACACCATATAAAATCAATAAGAAAAACATAATAGATAACAATTAAATTCACACCAATTTCACAACATGAGATCTTGAACTTGTAATGACCTTTTCTATTGTTATGAGTGACTTAATCATGAAAGAATCAGGGTTAGAAATTTTCTGGAAGTGGAAGTTAATTGTTTTTAGCTAGGATAGTCTTGGATGAAATACGAGCAAGGTATGGTCTAGAGAAATTCGGGAAGGGATTAGGTAAATACAATAAAGTTAGCTTGTTTTTATGTTAGCTATGATAATAAGGAATCTGTAGAACTTTTCATACGTAAATTCGGGTAAGTAGAACTCCAAATATGAAACCTGACGTAGAGGGGTTAGTACGGGATATCATGGTTTGAGGGCGCATGGTAAAAAAGGCAAAACTGGGTTCTGCCTCACCACACCCGCTACAGCAAGTGGCATACTAGTACAAGGCTACTGCTATAGCGAGAGTAAAAGGTTGTCTATCCCACTATAGCGGGAGGCTTCTTCTACGGAGGTACCACTATAGCAGTATTGGGTTGCTATAGCGGGATAAATTATTGTTAATGCAAAAACTTCCCCAAAAATATTCATTATTTCACAAACAAGTTTTGGAGAAGGCTGTGGCTATTTGGGAGAAATTCTACTAGTTTTCCACCAGAAAGTTTTGTAAAGGTAAGTGTTTTATCTCCGCTAACTAGTGTTTTAATTCGTGGTTCTTAAATAACTAGATTGCAGGTCTTGGGAAAGGTTTAGCCTAACCTAGCTGAAAATTCTGATGTTAGGGTGATAATAAGGTGTAAAACCTTTGGGTTTTGATTAAAATTTGATCATTTACAATTTTATGACCATAACTCGCTAGTGTAACCATAAAATTAGTTGTTTTAAGTGAATTATTTGTGAGGAAGCCCTAAAATGGGTGGAATCATCATGAACTTGTCCCGGCGATTTGGAATTAGGCTATAATATGTGATATTTTAGGTCATTAGTTGATTTTGTATTTACATTCCTATTTCTAGACTACAATCAAGTCGAGGTTGCAAGAAAAGGGAAGACTCAGGTTCTGTAGAGCATTTCAGGCTTGGATTGAGGTAAATGATGGTTATTATAGTTGATAATCCAATTTGTGTTATGTGTGCATGATAACTTTTTCTCAGTATTACTTGCACAATACATGTTCATAAAAAAGTGAATGATTGTTAAATGATATCCTAAGTGTTAGTCACATGCATTGAGTTTGTTTGAAAACTTGTTTGTTTTTACAAGTTTTGTTCTGATTTCATTGTAGTTGTGATTGAATTGATATCTATAATTATTGTGGGATGTACCAATATTTGGACATCTTCACAGGATTGGTTGATGTTATTCATTGATTGTCTTGGGTACCACACTGGTACAATATCTAGGATTCATTGATTGGCTCGAGTACCACACTGATACAGTACATGGACAAGAGCTCTTCCTCTGAAGGTCATGACTAGTGGAGACTATAAGACCCTTATCATATGTGTACATGTTTACTTGATATTCATATGTTTTTGGTTCCTTATGTGAACTGGTCTTATCTGTTACTTGATATTCATATATGTTGGTTGATTCCTTGAGTGAACTGGGATTCATTATTACTTGACATGCAAGTTGGTCGTTGAGTGACTGGATTGATGTGCTAAGGTGGTTCATTATATAAATTAGGATGTGTGTTAGTTGCCATAGTTGATGTCCTAGGGATCCTTGGGTGGTCTTAGTTACTTGCAAGATGTGAGATAACTTTATGTTGTCTATTACTTATGTAGTTGGATAGGACTTAATGGTTGTTGAGACAGGATTGTTGACTTGGAGTCTTATTGGTGGTTATAGTCGGGTTGAATTGTTATTCTTGTTGACTCACTTGACTGAATTTCATGTTGTAATGGTTACATTATTAAATGATTATGAACTTAGTTTAGAGTCGCATAATAAGGGAACCATGGTTGCTTTGTTGTACTATATTATAGTTATATGTTTATATTTCTCATTTTGGGTTGATCGATGATCCTACCAGTACATCATTGTTTCTTGTGTACTGATACTACATGTGCTCTTCTTTTGTAGAGTACACGTCATATTCTGGTGACTGCTTTGTGACCTCAGTTGTGAGTCAGGTGATATCCAAACTCAAGGGTGAGTTGCATCTTCTGGGCTACCATGAGTTCTTCATTTGTTTCTGGTTCATTGTTTAGACTTAGATCTTATTTTGTTTTAGGGTTACATTCCCTCCTTTGAGACAGTTAGTTGAGTTTTGGTATGATGACTTTCAGATTCTAGAGGTTTATCATTTCCGCAAGTTGTTCTACTTTTTTTATAAAGATATGGATTGTTGGTTGAATTAATGAGAATTTTTTTAGTTGCCAAATTTTATACAAGTGTCAAGTTGGTTTATATGGTTATTTGGTTCTCCTATCGGGGGTTTAGTGTGGGTTTCACTCACGGTGGGTTTAGGTTATGAAAAAGTTGATATCAGTGCCCTAGGTTTTTTTATCCTGTCATACTAAAATAGGTCTAGTAGAGTCTTGCGGAATGGTATGGAGACGTCTGTACTTTTATTCGAGAGGCTATAAGACTTTAGGAAAGTATCCTTTCTTTATTCCTTTGTGCTAAAACTTGATTCCAATTCGTATCTGGCGATTAAAATTGGTATTTAACCCTCTTTATTCTTTTGTCTGCAGATGGTGAAACTAGGTCAAATGGAGCGAGGGCAGTAGCTCTAGCTATGGAACAGGTTGTTCGAGGGGGAGGTAGGGGTAGGGGAAGAGGAAGAGTAACACCCACCAAGGGTGGAGTTCAGGCAGTAGCTGACCAGGCCCGTCAGAGGCCAGCATCACCTCCTCCACCCTAGGATCATGTTGAGAAGGCTGAGGCAGTGAATAAGGATGGCGCGGAACTAGAGGTGTCAATATCGCTTGGAGGTGCAGCCCTTTCTCTGATGTCTTCTGAGGTTATTCAGTAGGTCCTAACATTTTTGAGTGCGTTGGCTGGTCCTAGAGCTACCCCCACTACACTGGCTACCCAGGTTCCAGGTGCCTATCCCACTGTCACCTTAGCTCCTAGGATGGATGAGGCCTTGGGTACATATGCATTCTTCTATTCTGTTTTATGCTCTGTCATGACCGGGACCAAACAAGAGTTGCTGACTAAATTTTTGAAAATGAAACCTCCTTCATTTCACGGTACAAGGACAAAGATGCTTTTGAATTTATTCTTGATTGTTATGAGAGACTGCATAAGTTGGGGATTGTGCAATAGCATGGTGTTGAATTTGTCACTTTCCAACTGCAAGGGGATGCTAAGTAGTGGTGGAGAGCCCATGTGGAATGTGGACCATCATCTTTGCCTCTTATGACTTGGGCTCAGTTCCATCCCCTGTTTTTGGAGAAGTATGTACCCCGTACTCTTACGGATCACAAGAAGGATGAATTTCTGGCTCTTGAACAGGGCAATATGTCTGTTGTAGCCTATGAGGCTATGTTCCATGCACTGTATCTCTATGATACCCAGTTGTTGAGCACTGAGGAGGAGAGGATTTTATTATATGTTAAGGGTTTGAATACTGATCTTCAGGTTCTGTCTGTTCACATGACTTCTGTAGGAAGGAGCTTTGATGACATGACTAATTATGTGAAAAAGTTTGAGGGAGTGAAGCAAGTTGGGCAGGCTAAGGTATTATCCAAGAAGTCCCATAGTGTCTGTAATTATAACGGGTCTTATTCCAGGGGTCCCAGCCAATAGGTTCACTTGGCTTGCCCTATTCAATCAGGCTTGCCAGCTTCTACAGGTGGTTATTCAGGGCTATTCAGCAGTCTTCAGCTACCAGACGCCAAGGGGCTTCTTACTCTTCGACCAACAGGTCTTCTCCTGAGCGAGGTTGTTACTATTATAGTGATGTGGGGAACTTCAAGAGAGAATGACATTTGTGACAGATAGGTAATTAGGTGCAGCAGTAAGCTTGGGATGTGGTTCTAGTAAGTAGAGGCGGGAATGGTAAGGGTCGTCCACAGGGTGGACGAGGTAATAATCAGGGAGGCCGTAGTGGAAATAAGGGTAGTGGTAATACAAAGAAGGGTGGAGTATAGACTTCTAGAGAAGTTGCCTTGCTTGATGATAGAGCTCATTGTTATGCCTTCCTAGGAATGTTTGAGGCTGAGGCATTTGTTATTGTTATTATAGGTACTATTCTCATTTGTGATTGGATGACTACTATATTGTTTGATCCAGGTTCATCTTACTCTTATGTATTTGTTAGATTTGCTTTGGGTCTAAACTTGGTCTGTAATGTTCTTGATTCTTCAGTGTATGTTTCTACTCTAGTTAGATATTCTGTAGAAGTAACCCATGTGTATCGTGCATGTTCTATTTTGTTTATGGGTCTTTAGACTTGGGTAGATTTGATCATTCTGGACATGTTTGATTTTGATATTATTCTGGGTATGACTTGGCTATCTCTGTATCATGTTGTTTTGAATTGTAATACTAAGTGACTCTAAAGATATCAGGTATGGGTAAACTAAAGTAGGAAGGTGTGTATAAGTCTAAGCCAATGAAAATCATATCCTTTTTTCGGGCTAGAAAGTTAGTGGGGAAGGGTGTTCAGCCTTCCTGGCTCATCTTTGGGATGTTAGTGCGGAGTCTCCTCCTATTGAGTTGGTTCGTAGTTTCTGAGTTTCAGGACATATTTCTTTTGGATTGACCTAGTATTCCCCAAGACAAGGATAGTAATTTTTGTATTAATTTGGAGCCAGGCACTCGCCCAATTTCTATTCCTCCTTATCAAATGGATCCGGCATAGTTAAGAGAATTCAAAACCCAGTTGCAGGAACTACTTGATAAGGGATTTATTCATCCTAGTGCTTCACCTTGGGGTGCTCCGATCTTGTTCGTTAAGAAGAAGGATGGTAGCATAAGGATATGCATAGATTACAAACAGTTGAACAAGGTTACCATCAGGAATAAGTATCATTTACCCCGCATAGAAGATCTTCTTGACCAGTTGCAAGGTGCTTTAGTATTTTCCAAAATTGACTTGACGTCGGGTTATCATCAGCTGAAAATGTATTCAAAGGATATACCTAAGATGACTTTCAGTACACGGTATGGGCACTACGAGTTTCTAGTAATGTCGTTTTGGTTGACCAAGGCTCCAACAACCTTCATGAGTTTTATGAATGATATTTTCAAGTCCTTCTTATATTCTTTTGTGATAGTTTTTATTGATGACATTTTGGTTTACTCCAAGAGCAAGGAGGAACATGCAGGGCATCTTTGCATTTTCTTTGGAATTTTGAAGGAGAAGCAGTTGTATGCAAAGTTCTCAAAATGTGAGTTATGGTTATCTTCAGTTGCATTCTTAGGGAATATGGACTCGGAAAAGGGGGTGATAGAAGATTGAAGCGGTTAAAAATTAGGTTTTTCCTAGCTTTGTGACTGAGGTTAGGAGGTTTATAGGTCTTGCTATCTGCTATTGCAGGTTTGTCAAGAATTTTGTTTCTATTGCTACCCACTTGTCAAGCTTGACCCAAAAAGATGTGCCATTTGTTTGGTCAGAAAAGTGTGAGGAGATCTTCCAAAAGCTCAAGAAACTTTTGACCACAACTTCTATTCTTTTATTGCCAGTTCAAGCTAAGAATTTTGTTGTATTTTGTGATGCTTCACATTTGATTTTGGGTGTTGTGTTAATACAGGATAGGAATTTCATTACTTATGCTTCGAGGCAATTGAATCCTCATGAAAAGAATTACCCGACCAATGATTTAGAGTTGGAAGCGGTGGTATTTACACTTAAGATTTGGAGACACTATCTTTATGGTGTCAAGTGTGAGGTATTCATGGACCATCGCAACTTGCAGCATGTGTTCTTACAAAGGGACTTAAACTTGAGATGAAAGAGATTGATGGAGTTGTTGAAAGACGATATTATGACCATCCAGTATCATCTGAATAAGGCTAATATGGTGGCAGATGCATTGAGCAGGAAAGTGGTAATTATGGGTAATTTGGCCTATTTGAGGGTGTCAAGGCGGCCCTTGGCTAGGGAGTTTCAAACTCTAGCATCCAAGTTCATGCAGTTTGGTATTTCAAAAAGGGGTGGAGTGTTGGCTAGTATTGAGGTAAAGTCAACTTTTTGGATGAAAGCAAGGCCAAACAGTTTGAGGATGTGCAATTGAATAAACTCTAGAACAAAGTGGTGTCTGGTGAGGCTTCAGATACAACATTTGATGCGTGTGGAGTATTGTGGTTTAGATGGCAAGTATGTGTTCATCAAGTTGGCGATTTGATTCAGAATGTTCTAGCTGAATCTCATAGTTCGTGATATTCTATTCATCCAGGTGTGACCAAAATGTACAGGTATTTGAGGCAGCTTTATTGGTGGCCTGGGATGAAGAAGAACATAGTGGAGTATGTATCACGATGTCACAACTGTCAGCAGGTAAAGTACGAATGTCGAAGGCCTGCGAGTTTTCTCCAAAGGATACTCATTCCTGAGTGGAAGTGGTAGAGGATCGCTATGAACTTTGTGGTAGGTCTTCCTACGACCTTGGGAAAGTATGACTCAATCTGGGTTAGAGTGGATAGGTTGACTAAATAAGCCCATTTTACTTCGGTTAGAGTGGACTACAACTCTAAACAGTTGGCGATCTAAGGAGATAGTGAGGTTACATGGGGTGAAACTTTCTATTATTTCAGAAAGAGGTATGCAATTCACTTTGAAATTTTGGGGCAGGTTGCATGAAGAGTTGGGCACCCAACTCAGTTTTAGCATAACCTTTCATCCTCAAATTGATGGACAGTCAGAGAGGATGATTCAGGTGCTTGAGGACATGTTGAGGGAATATGTGATCAACTTCGGTGGCTATTGGGACTAGTTTTTGCTATTGGGTGAATTCTTGTACAATAACAATTACCACTCTAGCATTGTCATGGCTCCATTCGAGGCACTCTAGGGAGAGGGTGTAGATTGCCTATAGTCTGGTTTGAGGCTGGTGATATGAAACCTCTGGGAACTAATTTGGTAAAGGAAACCCAGAAAAAAGTGAGATGTATCCAAACCAAATTAGTGGCAATCCAGAGTAGGCAAAAGGAGTATGCAGACAAAAAGGTGAGGGACATGTCGTTCAAGGTTGGGGAACAAGTTTTGCTGAAAGTGTCACCTATGAAGGGACTCATGAGGTTTGGAAAGAAGGGCAAACTTAAACCTTGGTGTATTGATCTGTTCGAGATTCTTCAAGATATGGGGCCGATAACATACAGATTAGCATTACCGCCAAGCTTATCGGGGTTCATCTGGTGTTCCACGTATCAATGCTTATGAGATACAATAGGAACGGGGATTACAATATAAAATGAGATTCAGTTTTGTTGGATAAAGATCTTACTTATGAGGAGGAGCTGATTAACATTCTTTATTGAGATATCTCAAAGTTGAGGACAAAAGACATTAGATTGGTAAAGGTTTAATAGAAGCATCACCCAGTTGAATAAGCCACTTGGGGAACTGAGAAGGACATAAGGGACAAGCACCCTCACTTGTTCAAGGATTCATGTACCATTTCTTTTCTTCACTTGGCTCATTTTTTTTGTTGATCATTCGGGGATGAACGATGGGTAAACTGGTATTTATTGTAATGAACCTTTCCGTCATTATAGGTGAGTTGATCATGCAAGAATAAGGGTTAGATTTTTTTGGAATTGGAAGTTAAAAATTTCTGGCTAGGCTAGTCTCAAATGAAATTCGAGCAAGTTTTGGTTTAGGGAAATCCAGAAAGGAATTAGGTAAGTACGATAAAGTTTAGCTTGTTTTTCTATTAGCTAGGTATAAAGAATCCTTAGAACTTTTTTGGAAGTGAATTCGGTAAGTAAAACTCCTGATATCAAACCTGACATAAAGGGATTAGTCCGGGATTTCATGGTTTGAGGATGCATTATAAAAAAATCCAAATTAGGAGATTTTCTGAGTTTCTTTCTCACCACACTTGCTATAGAAGGTGGCAGGATGCTATAGGGCTACCGCTATAGCGGAATAATTCCCGCTATAATAGGAGTCAATCCCGCTATGGCGGTGCTGCTATAGTGGCATTGGGTTGCCATAGTGGGTTAAATCATTGTTAATACAAAAGATTTTCTAAAAATATTCATTAGATCATAAACACATTTTGGGGAAGGCTGTGGCAATTTGGGGCAAATTCTACTAGTTTTCCACTAGAATTCTTTGTAAAGGAAAGTCTTTTATCCCCCTAACTAGTATTTTGATTTCTGGTTCATAAATTCACTAGTTTGCAGGTCTGGGGAGGGATTTAGCCTATCCTAGCTGAATATTCTGGTGTAGGGGTGATACTGGGGTGTAAAACTTTTGAGTTTTGATTAAAAGCTAATCATTTATGATTTTATGATCATAATTTGATAGTGTAACCATAAAATTGGTAGGTTTAAGTGAATTATTTCTGGGGAGCTCTAGAATGAGTGGAATGATCATGAACTTGGCCTCGAGGGTTCGTGATTAGTCTATAATATATGATGTTTAAGGTCATTGGTTGATTTTGTGTTGACATTCCTATTTTTAGACCACAATCAAGCCGAGGTTGCAAGAAAAGGAAGGCTCAGGTTTGATAGAGCAGTTCAGGCTTGGATTAAGGTAGGTGGTGGTTATTATAGTTGATAATCCAATTTTTCTTATGTGTGCTTGATAACTGTTTCTTAGTATTACTTGCACAATATATGTTCAGGAAAAAAAGAATAATTGTTAAATGATATCCTAAGTTTTAATCACATACAATGAGTCTATTTGAAAACTTATTGGTTTTTACAAGTGTTGTTTTGATTTCATTATGGTTGTGATTAAATTGATATCTGTCATTATTGTGGGATATACCAGTATTTAGACATCTTCACGAGATTGATTGATTTTATTCTTTTGTTGGCTCTTGTACCATATCGGTATAGTATCTATAATTCATTGGTTGGCTTGGGTACCATGTCGTACAATATATTAACAAGAGCTCGTTCCTTGCAGTTCATGACTAGTGGGCGACCATAAGACCCTTAGCATGTGTGTACAAGTTTACTTGATATTCATATGTGTTGGTTTCTTGTGTGAACCGGGCTTATCTATTACTTGATATTTATATATGTTGGTTGGTTCCTTGAGAGAACCAGGATTCATTATTACTTCACATGCATATTGGTCCTTGAGTGACCGGATTGATGCGCTTAGGTGCTAAGGTAGTTGATTATGTAAATTGGGATGCGTGTTAGTTTCCATAGTTGATGTCCTAGGGATCTTTGGGTGGTCTGGGTTACTTTCAAGATGTGACATAACTCTATGTTGTCTGTTACTTGTGTAGTTGGATAGGACTTATAAGGTTTTTGAGTTAGGATTGTTGACTTTGAGTCTTATTGGTGGTTATAGTCGGTTTGACTAGTTATTCTTGTTGACTCACTTGACTGAATGTCATGTAGTACTGGTTATATGGTTATATGATTATGAACTTGGTTTAGAGTTGCATAATGGGGAATCATGGTTTCTTTGTTGTACTACATTATAGTTATATGTTCATATTTCTTATTTTGGGTTGGCCGATGATCCTACTAGTACACCATTATTTTTGTATACTGATACTATATGTGCTCTTCATTTTTTGAGTATCGGGCATATTCTAACGACTTCTTCGATACCTCAGTTGTGAGTCAGGCAATACCGAACTCAAGGATGAGCTGCTTCTTCTGGGTTACCATGAGTTCTCCATTTGTTTATGGTTCATTGTTCGGCCTTAGACATTATTTTTTTAGGGATGCATCCCCTCCTTTCAGACAGTTAATAGAGTATTGGTATGATGACTTTCAGAGCCTAGGAGTTTTTCATTTACGCAAGTTGTTCTACTCTCGTTTTAAAGATATAGATTATTGGTTGAATTAATGAGAATTACTTTAGTTGCCAAATTTTATATAAGTGACCGGTTGGTTTATCTAGTTATTTGGTTCTCCCACCGGAGTTTAGTGTGGGTGCCACTCGTGGTGGGCTTAGGTCGTAATAGAACTACAACTGACTTCTACAATACAGTTTAAGCCTACTCCACTATAACTCATGGGATCAATACTCCTATGTTTTTTGTTAGCTTTTGCAATTACCTCTAACCCCTTTAACATAGTAAGAAGGAGTCCCTCATTAAACATGTTCTCTTCCAAACTCACCCATAACACTAGTTATTCATTCATACTAAACCTTTTATCATTATCATAAGTCGTTTCCCACTTCCCAAGTTCATCCAAAAAATATAACAACCAGACCATTATACTCTTCTTCAAACTTAGCCAACATAATGTTCGAGAAATAACAACTAATCAAGTAGACATTCAAGTCATAAAATAGGCATATCAGTTATCAATTAGACTTTCAAGCCATCAAATAAGTATAAACAAGGCTCATATAGAAAATCTCACACAAGAGTAAGTTTCACCAATTTTAGCTTTACTCTTTAGGACGTCAATAATTTTATTATTATATTATCATATCAAGGATTGATCCACACAAGGAACCATCAACCCTCTCGTCAGCAACATCAATATCAATTCACATTTTCACCAAACATCACCACAATAATGTAAGAGTAAACACTTTCAATAGTCTACCTCTCATCAATGCAACTAGTACCTCTAGTATCATTTTTGTCATGATCCAAATTAGGGCCATGACTGGAGATTAGGAGCTAGCGCTCCAAGGAAGCCTTATCTGTATTCTTACAGAAAATCGGGGTAGAGTTTCCCCTGTTTTTGGACCTATCCAAATTTTTCCTTGTATCAAAAACCAACAATCCAGCTAACCAACATCTCCAAACAAGATACAATATTTATCAACTTATTCACAATGTAATAATACTAAGTCCATCTGTAAATACGAAAAAAATCCAATGCTAGTCCCAAGTCTATAATAACAACAGAATAATCATGACTCTAATGGAGGGAAATGACTAATGGAGCGACTCTAAGAGTTTTAAAAGAAAAGGACAACAAAAATTCAATAGACTTCTAGCCCACGTGAAGCAATGCGGGCTCACCAGAAATGGTCAACTTGTATGCTCTAGTTAATATAATCCTTGCAATGTCACTTGTGTTCTCTGAAAAAATATAGAGGGGAGTAAGATGCTAGCTCAGTGAGTAATAATGCTTAACCAAAACAGTTTCAATGGGGACAAGTAAAAAAATATGCTAGTATGATAATAAAAAAATATCACGAAATAAATGGACTTAAAGAAAACGGTAACCATAATAAGTCTTGTCTATTTTATGTAAGCAAAAATCAATTTAACAATTAGTAATAAACTCAGTAAACACTGTCATATCAAATCTTCTATTTGAGAGGTTTCTAAGAATGAATCATGTATAAACTATGCAAGTTATGAAAACATAAATTGTGGTAAGATTACTACTCACAGTACTCTTGTCGAAATACCAAATGTGTCACCTCGATAAATTTGTACTTCCTTTGATCAAACTATAATCAAATCAACATATCAGTCTTGTGTTAACTTTCTTGTTTAAGTTAGTTCGTAACAAATTTATAACACTCACCCTTGAGGTTTCATTTTTACCCTAAATTTGTCGAATTATATTTTTCCATGCTATGAGTAACTCAATTAGTCCACGATCTATCAATTTCAGCTTATTCACTCTATTCTTTACCCAAAAAAACCTAAATTCGTGCTTAAAACAAATTAAAATAACTTTATTGCCCATTATACTTTTCTTTGGTGTTCAATTCATAGTACCCAATATAAATCTCAAGAACACCAGAACAAATCACAAGAAAAACTTAAGAGTTGAAGTTCAAGAAATACCCGGAATAATTGTAGTTGCTCATGATTTCTCGGTGTGGTTTATATGATTTCAAGACAACTCTGCTACTGCTCAATACTGGTGTAATCCGTGAGATCTTACTTATATGAAATACACTAGCACGATAGGGCGAAGTAATACCAAGTTCACCTAAGTTTCTTTGTTTCCCCAACTTTGCAGAATTCATTCAAACCTATTAATTTCAATTCCTTTTTCTCATGAAGTCTCCTAATCCTCTTTATTCAACGTAGTTATACCTTTTGTGGGACTTGGCCATTGGTCTTTAAAATCCCTACTATTGATTAAGTTTAAACTAAATAACCACTTTTCCCTTATTTAAACTATGGAGTACTACAATTTTACTCCACAATACCATCTCACTATAACTTACCATTAACAAGTACAATAGTAAATGCAATGATATATACAAGAGTGTATACATATGCTAAGAGTTTTATTTCTTCCCACTAGTCATGATGTGCAGGAGATGCACCAGGGTTCATGTACCATACGGGCATGCTATCCGATCCATAGTAACTATATCAACATCAATATCAATGCAACTAGGTTCTCAGACTTATCTCTCATAAAAATGCACAGTGCACTAAATCATACCTACTCTCATTCATTTCGGGTCCTTAATCAGTTCATGCACACTTAGCTTATTTATTCAAGCACATAATGAAAACACTCATCATTTCAACATGTTATCAATTCAGGATCAATATAGTGCACTAATATGCAAGTGCACACTTTATCTAGACACTTGGTCAAATTCAATGATTCACTATTTCATGTAAAAACCAAAATTGATCAACACATGAAATCACAAGTATGCCCGAAGGTCAATCAACAACTTATAATACAAGCCGTATCAAACTATATTCATCGAACTCAAGTATGTCCAAGTTCTACCTAATCAAGTATCTATTAAAGGAGTTCATATTCTACTAAAATTGATTCTACGCTCTAATTATATAATTATATACATATATGTGTACTTCCACACGTCTACCATTCATCATTAGCTACAACACCATTAACTCCTCAAACTTTTCACACCTAATCCTCTATTGCAATTAGACCACCCTCAATATTCCACAATGATAATAACCTTAGTTCATTCATCTTAGAATAGGTTATATTTTAGTATCTAGCCAAGTCTTTCTCAAACTTTTATGATAGAACATCACTTCTCTTTTTAAGATGATTCGCATTTAACACATCATTCTACTCCACTTTCAGGGGTTACAACAATGAGGTTAGTAAATCAAGAACCTTTAGCCAATCTTATAAGGTCTAACAAAATTTCACATAAATTATCAAGTAGTAACACAATAATCAAGAATACATATTTAGACATTTGATTTCTTGGCCATTCTATTTCATCTCCCATATTTAGTTATGACTTCCACTACTACAATGAATACATTATCTATGCCTCATAAATCATATGGCTTAAATATTAATTCACATTCACATCCACTTACACATAACATAAACATGTCTTTTTGCAAAGATTATAGTTTTATCAATTTATTTCAACTAAATTTCATTTTGACTCCGTGCCAGAAGGCCTAATCATGCATTCTTCCATCAATTCTGCACAGTGTATATAGTTAGCCAATGTAAGTCTACTACTCATAAACCATAACCTACTTCTATGCTAAGTTGTTGCAATAAGCAAGCTATACCACGGATGCTTATATTTTTTCTTCATGCTTTGAAATGTTAAACATGTACTAAACAAGCAATTATAAGAGTAATTAATTGATTACTCTTCAAATAAACACTTTGGGAATTTAACCCACTAGTTCTACCCCTTGATCGAGGTCTGTAGCGTTCCCCAAGGGTCAATTAATCATCAACTAGCCCCCAATATCCATATAATCAACACCATAAAGTTTCTAATCAGGTCAACCCCTTTTTAGCCATTTTTATGCCTAAAGGTCTCATCTTTATGGAACCCAAGGTTTCCATTAGCCCTAATTCTGTTTAGAACTATTAATTTCATGCTAGGAATCAAAGAATAACATCCTAAGATTAATTTTAGCTGATAATATATATACCCATAGGTTTTTCCCATAATTCCATAAACCTAGAGTTCTAACCCATAATAATTTCACCATAATTCTCCATTCTAAAGATTCTAGAAGAAGAATGGATTAATCAATGTAAAAAGGAGTAAAAATATTTAATCGATGTAAAACGGAGTAATATAATAAAGAAATTTCACCCTAGCCTGGGGAAAGTCACCCCTCTAAGGTTCTAGAATGAGTTTTTGGATTTATGGGGCATAAACCACTAAAAATGCATTTAACAAGTATTCTTCCCTGTGTCACTTGTCACAACGACTCATAACGATGAGCACACCCTCGTCGTGATGAGCTCCACTTTTCAGCACAGACATCCTTCGGTAAAAAGGCCATAACTTTCTGATCCATACTGATAACCCAAACCCTTGAAAAGAAGACTCAAAGACCTTTTGGTGGGTATTGGGACTCGTAACTATTCATAGTATAGGAGAGGTTCTCATTTAAATTAGATCTTAGAAAAATTATAACACCCCGTCCATTTGAATGTTGGATTAACTCATACTTTTGTGGTAAGACTAAGAGTTCATAATATGTTAGAGAGGATGTTTTAGAAGGTATTTTAATTGCACAATAATTGTATATTAAGTTTTGAAGTCAAGAAAGTTGCAAAATAAAAGTCAGGAAAAGTTATTGTAATTTCCATTAAGAAAATCTCTGAAAATTTGGGTCAAATATCTCTAAGCTTTTCTCCCAATATTTAAAGAGTTAGAAAGCTCCCCAACTACCAAATTTAAGGTCTAAGAGTCTAGTTTCCAATGAACTAAACTTTCATCCATACGAATTTAGAATAGAGAGATATTCACGTTTTTACAAGAGTGCATAAGCAGGCATGTCAAGGTGACCCCCCAGCCCCTATGTCAATTTGGCTTTACAAAGGATGTTTCTCCTTCGTTTTAATTTATAAAACTCAATCAAAAACTACTGAAAATCAGAGGTAAAACCCCTAAATGATCCATGAACCTTGATGTTTTTGATTCGGAAGTTTAACAGAAGTTGCTCTATGTTGCGAGCTCATCATTTTGGTGTAGTTTATCCCATTGATTTCACCATGGGTGTTGTTGCAGTGAGGTAGTAGGTGTTTATTGAGTGTTTTGAAGTATCTATGGAGATATATTGGCAAGGTAAGGATCCCGTACACTTATCTATTTGTTGAATCAAGATTCTAAGCTACTAGTTACCAAAAGTTTTAGTTGTCGATGACTTGTAGTAGTTTCTTGTTGATTTTGGCTTCGGTTGTTGTTACATCAAAGAGGCAGATTGTTTAGATTGGTATTGCAAAGGTTTTTGTAAAGGAAATCTTTCCCCTATAAACCTCCTTCATAATTTCTAGTTCTAGTATTATTTTTATAGATTTTTGAGACATGAAGCATTGTTTGAATACCGTGGATAGCCCCTTTGTCTTGTTATGTTTGGCTAGTATTGTTATGTAATGATGGTGTTAAGGTTCTGGAGGGATTGAGAGGTTGGTTTGGTTCTTATTGGAGTCACATAATATGGTTATTGGATTGAACAACGTGAAATACACATTAAAATAGAGCCTCGGGAGCTCGTCACTTCATCGAGATGTGGTTAGCATATTGTTGCTAGATTTAGCTGTGTTTTATTATTGTTATTACCCTCATTTTATGCTTTGGTCTTGGCTGATCGCAACTTTGACATTGATTTCTTATCGATTAGTTATAGCTCGTTCTTGCAGCCTTGTTGATTGTCACATTTGTTGCGTTACATTTGGATGGTCAAGCTTCATAGAAACACCTTTGGGGCTTAAGTTGAAAGGTATGTTAAGGCTTAATTTTTACTTTCTTGAATGACCTTTAAGGACAAAGCTGGTATAGCTTGTGTAACATCATTATTCGACTTGTGGACTTATAGTATTGAGTTTGGCTCCACAGCATGATATAGCGACTATCAGCATCACTCTATTCCTTACTTAGTAGTCTAGAAAAGCATGTTATGATTGTATTGAGGTCACCAATAATTACATGATATTATTGTATTGTTTTTATCATCTTGTTACCTCCTATGAGATTATTTTGGCCTCAGTAGACACTAACACTACAAGGTCTTAGAGCCTACATTCTGGTTACTATTACCGTGCCTTAGGGCTAGGCAGATCGTACCTATAGGATGGGAAAGCTATACCTATGGGGTAACAATTACATTATATTATTGTGCCTTCGGGATGAGCAGATCATAACTATGGGATGAGCATACTGTACCTATGAGGTAATAGTTACATTATATTACCATGCCTTTGGGCTAGGCAGACCGTGCCTACGGGCCAAGAAGATCATACCTAAGGGCCCAGGCAGACCGTACCTATAGGATGGGTAGGTTGTACCTATGGGGAAACACTTATATGGTACCACAGAGCCTCATAGGTATATTCATTCATGACACATGTATATTTAGACAGTTCAGATCAGATTATCATTAGGGTCCAAGTAAGGGGGACAGTATGAGTATTTAGCGATTGTTTGCGCCTTTAGGACTTATGGCAATTGTATGCTATTTGTACCTTCCGGGCTTATGGGGGCTAGGTAATGTTATTGTTTTCTATTTTCTTTATATGGTATCTTATTGTAGGAAGGTAAATTATTGTACTTCTATTTTACTCCTACCCTTTTGTTCAGTCCTTACACTTCAGTTTCAATTTTTAGTTTGCCTTACATGCTTGATATATTATTTCGTACTGACTCCTCATTGCCTGGAGGTACTTCATTCATGTATGTAGGTCCTGATAGACGACTAGATAGACTTACTGGGTAGCATCGCTGAGCTTTCAGGGGGTTGGTTAACTCTTTTCCTTCTAGGGGTCGCCAGAGTCTCAAAGGTTTGCCTTTTTGCTGTTTATAGTTATTGGGTAGGTTAGGGATCTGTCCCACCAAGTATTATATTCATAGAGTCTTTCAGACTAGTTAGTTGGGTTGCATAGCTATGATGCTGGCCATTTTGGCCTTTGTCTATTTATTAGTTATTGCTTGTTAGCCAATTGGGCCTTGTTGTTGTTTTTGTTGGCAGTTTAGCGGCTCATTGGCCTAGTTTACATTGTATATACATATTTTAAGTTTTTATATCGAGATCATGGTGGCCTTGACGACCTACATAGCATTTATGCTTTTCTAGAGATCATGGCAGCCTTGACGGTCCAAACAGGACTTATGTGCTACGTGCTTATTGCTTTATATGCACTGTTGGGAGTAGTTGTTTTATTTCTATAGCTGTTGACAGGGGCCTTGTTGGCTGAGGTCTGATTTGTAATCCGAGATATACTTATTTATTTTCTTGATTGTGTGCGACTATTATGCGCTATTGGCAAATAGTTCAGCAAGGTCGGCTTTGGCCTACGTTTTGGCATTAGGTGCCAGTTGTGCCCCCCGAGTTTGGGGTGTGACAAAAATCTTATATCAAAACTCAATTTGTAAGAACGTTTTCAATTCAACTTTGTGCTAGGGGTTTTGTACAATCTTAATTCATGTCTTATTAACTTCCACACTAAGGTGTTGACCCTGACACCTATGGGAATTAATATTTTTTGCTTTTACTAAAGATATTTTCAGTAACCATGGAATGGGTCATTACATTAGACACCAATTTACCATTCATTCATCCATCGATATGAGGGACCCCTTCATTAAGATGAGGCATAAATTCTAAAATGTAAAAAGTTCTTCCCTAACTCCTTGTTTCACAACACAACCTTAATTTCAAGACATCAAGGATCAATCCTAACATGGTAACCACCATAACTAGAGTTCTATTGCAATACCCCAGAAAATTCTAAGCCTAGAACGAGCCCAAAAACTACAAAAGTGTGAACTATCTAAGTCAGAACAGGAACTATGAACGGTTTCCATGGACCGTAGAACAGCCCACGCACCGTGGATATTGTGTTTGAAAAGAGCCCTGCAGATAGACTCTCAGGTCCTGATACATCAGAGGGATCCACAGACTATGGATGGAATCATGGGTCATGGTTACCCTTCGTGGAATCAGAACTGAGGGTTGATATTTTCCCCAGGATCTACGAGTGGGATCCACGACTCATGGAACTTTTCATGGACCATGGACCACCCTCGTGGACCAATATGAGAAATTGAACAATTTCCCAGGAAACCACGAGTGGGTTCCATGGCTCGTGGTTCAGTCCATGGCCCATGGTTTCCGTCCGTGGAACCCAACTTTGGGTAAATTCATCAGTTTTTAATTTAATTTCTCAGGGGTATTTAAGACCTTTCCTTCTTATTTTAGCTCCGACAATAATTTGTCTTAGGCATATTTTATTAAGTTCTAACCAAACATATTTCAGTTTTCCTCATTCTTTCTCTCAAGTCTTAGACAGATAAAACAAAAGTGATTCCTCTCTCCATCCAGACCTAGGGCTTTCTTCCCCAAGCTTCAAACTTCAGGTTTTCTTCAGGAATCTTCTCCTACCAGGGATATGGATATTCAGTAAGGGTTTTTCCCATCTTTATGCCTAAAACCTCAGATCTTCTTACTGAATTTATGGGTTTTATAAATTAATGTTCTTACCCTATCTTGTGAAATTTATAGAATTCGATTCTTACACTTATTTCATGATTTAGGATCCCATTTTAATGAACTATACTTCAGTTTCAATGATTTGCATGAGTTTTTACAAAGGTTTGAGAAATCAAGAACTTGGCCCTAAATTGTATTATTTTTCTCATGAATTGGTTTATCTCAGAACCTAACCCAAAATATCAATATTGAAGTTTTAAACAAAGTTTAGTCAGTTTTCAATTATTGCTTTCAGAAAATGATGATTTTAGAATAGTCTATTCTGACACATAAATTCAGGACCTCAGTTTTAAATGAGCTAGCATATTAGTTTTTGGGAGCAGTACTGTAACACCCCAGATTAGGATTAGAAGTCCCACATTGCCAAAATACAGGAGAGATGTTGGGTATATAAGTAAGCAAGCCTTACTCTCTAGTGACGCGTTTTAAAGTTGTGCGGGCCTAGGCCCAAAGCGGACAATATCACTAGAGGGTTGAGCCGTTACAAAAATGTATCAGAGCCACTCCTGTGTTAGCCTTGTCTATGTGGGCCAGAGTTCAAACTGAGTTTAGACAAATCCTGTTAAGGGGGGGGGCAAACCTCATTCCTGAGTCTAGGCAAATCCCATTCGGTGGGGCAAACCTCAACAAGGACGCTGAGTCCATAAGAAGGGGTGTATGTAACACCCCAGATTATGATTAGAAGTTCCACATCGGCAAAACACATGAGAGATACTGGGTATATAAGTAAGAAGGCCCTACTCTCTAGTGATGCATTTTAAAGTCGTGTGGGCCTAGGCTCAAAAAGAACAATATCACTAGAGGATTGGGCCGTTACAACTACTTAGCACTGAGTTGGACTAGGGTCCATTATACCATCATTTTCCAGAACTACGTGCCCCTATAGGATTATTTAGCCCCTCAGTGGGCCTCAGTTTAGTGCTCATGCTAGTCATGCCTTGATACCGTGGCAAGATATATTGGGTCCTCTCGATGGGGCGTATACATCAGACTCCACATTTAGCTCATGTGGTTTATGTCGGTTAGTAACGTCTCCCATAGAATTAGCTTCAGTATTATGCACTAGGCCCTCAGTTTATGTTTTTAGAACTTTTCATTATGCTCTTCAGATTACTCTTGCATTTCATATTCTTATGCAGGATTACATTTTGGGCCTATGTTCTACAGTTCAGTTTACAATTTTAACCAGCATATTAGTGTTTTAGCATGTTCAATTACTTGCACATCCCACATGCTAAGTATATTTATTTACTTGCACATCCTGCATCCTGAATGCTCAGTATATTCAAGTTCTCAAGTTCAGTCTCGTGATCAGTTTGACTCAGCCCAACCCCAGTGACCCCCAATGGTGAGTCCTGATCATTCGAGGACGTATTTTTATGCTACTTTTCCCTTAGTCATTTATTGTTTTAGTATTTTGGAGTTAGTTGGGGGCTTGTCCCAGCAACTCATCAGTAGTAGAGGCTTTCATACATAGTGTTGGATTTTCATCTTATTTAATCATGTTACATTTCAGACTCGGATACATTTTTTTAGAGATTTTTGGTCTTTATATCTAAACTGGCAATTTATATATAGTTTAGCTTCTTCCTAGTTATTGATATTAAATAAGAATGCTTAACGTATGTCAGATCAAGGGTTAGCTTGAGGTCACTTGTGGCTCTATGCACCGTGTTACATCTAGGGCGTAGGCTTGGAGCATAACATCTATGAACCCAATTACCATCCCAAAACTTCCTATGGGACCCTACACATGTAGACTATCCACAAATGGACTCCACACTATCATACAATAAACCATGAGACCCTAACCATCTCTACGGCACATGACACTAGAATTTTGTTGAAGGTCACCCTAATTTGAGATTTTATCAACTCTCATACTAGATACTTTTCTAGCCAGGTGCATATTCCCTTACTTTAATATAATTAATACAACACCACCAAACACTATACCATGATCCATAATTCAACATTAAACCATACAACACCAAATTTTCAACCAAAATGATACCACTCCAAGGCCTGTCACTCTTATACTAGGGAAATGTCTAGTGGAGTACTTACACCTACAAACTCACAACTATGAGTTGTATTAACACATAAATTCTCTACCATAACTCACATTAGTCTATTCAAGTTGAGATCACATCAATTCAGTTACATACATTCACTGAACACATACCATCTTTATTACGTTAATACCAATCAAATCCATAATCTTAAGGACATGCAAGCCACCAAGTGGACATAATAAGTCATTAGTCTTTCTCTAACCATGCTAGAACTTACAAGAGCCACTCGCCAACCTTTTATCACTCCACTATGCAAATCAACAACTAGATCTCCCTTCTATGCCCAGTACATATATACATGTATAGTCAGTCCATAACAACCAGGTCCAGTCAATAACCAATTAGTAGCTGCAATATTTCAATTCATTTACTCAGACCACAAGAAACAATTTCCACATAATTAACACATCCTTCAAAAATACACAGAAATTGATTAATTATAGCCGTAAATCTCTTTACCAATCATATTATTATGCTAGATTTGTATTTACATCATAGGTGACCCTCTAACATAATCCAAATTTTGACTTTTCCATATCAAATATGCATAACAGTTTACCAAGCTTGTTCACTCTAATATATAGACAGCAATCTCATTCTAACTGTAATGACCTGTTTCATCATTATGGGTAAATCATTCGTGTGAAATTTTGGGTTAGAAAACTTCCGTGTTTGCGAGTTGGAAAATTTGGGCTGGACTAGTCTAGATGGATTCTGAGCGAGGTATGGTCTAGGGAAATTCGAGTAAGGATTGGGTAATATATTGTATGTTGAGCTACTTTTTTAGTTCACTAAGATATTAAGGAGTCTGGGGGACTTTTCGAAAATAAATTCGGGTGAGTAGAACTCCCGGTATCAAAGTTGACATGAAGGGGTTATTTCAGAACGTTAGAATTTGAAGTGTGTTGTAAAATGGGCAATGGGGGATTTTTTGAGTTTCTATCTCGTATCAACTTCTATAGTGATTGAAACTGTTACATAGTAATGACTTCTATAGTGGAGAAATTCCTACTATAACAGAAGTCAAAGTCGGTCAGAACTGTAATAGCGGTCGAGTTCGCTATGGTGGTGCCGCTATAGCGGTGTACGAACCGCTATAGTTGAAAAACTTCCCCAAAAATATTCAGTAATTCTCAAGAACATTTTGGGGAAGGGCATAGGTTAAGGGAGGAAATTTTCATTGATTTTCCACCAAATTCCATAAAAAAGGTAAGGCTTTCATTCCCCACTTCTGTATTTCAATTCCCTGACCATAGAAACTATAATCTCAGACTTGGAGGAAGGTTTGGATTGATATAGGATGGTAGAATCCAGTGAAAAGGGGGGATTCTAGGTTGTAGAATTCTTCGGTTATGATTATTATTCCTTATTCATGATTTAAACACCATTATTTGCTTATTATAACCATAAAATGGTAGTTTTTAGGTGAACTAATGGTGGGAAAGTCAGGGGATGGAAGGAATGATCATAGTTTGGCCTGGGGATTAGGATTTGAGTATAATCCGAGTAATTATAGGCCATTAGACTAATTTTGGTATATTTTGTAATCGTTAGACCAAGAGCACGCAAAAGCTTTGGAAAACGGAAAGGCTCCAGCCCAGTAGAGTTTTTAAGCTATTCGAGGTAGGTGATGGTTATTATCCTTTCAAATGCAATATGTGTTCATGTAACTTTACCTTAGTAATGTATGTGCCTTGTACATTTAGGGAATGAAATTATGAATGTCTAAGTGTCCAAGTGTTAATCCTGTGAAATGAACTTTGTTTTATTGCGTGTTGGTTTTACAAGTATGATATTATTTATCTATTTATTGAATGTTGGAATTGTGTGACATTCAGTTGGCTCAGGTACCACGTCTGATATGGGATACTTGTTGGTTGGATCAGGTTCCATACCTGGTATGAGATACTTATCAGTTGGCTTAGGTACCACACCTAGTATATGTTCTATAATGGTTGGCTCGGGTACCACGCCTGGTATGAGTTTATTTATATTGTTGATTGCATTTTTTGATGGTTCCATGGGTAGACCGAGTTGATTGTTGCATATTAATCCATGAGAGGCCGGGTAATTGTGCTTAAAGGTGGAGTTGGTCCTTATGTAGATCGGAAATTGCATGGTAAATACTTAGGTGTTATTACAAGGATCCTTAATTGGTCTAGATTGCTTAAAAAGGGTGTATGCTTACTTGTCATTACTCTTATTGTAATGGTTGGGGAACTATTTTATGTAGTTGGTCAGCTAGAGGAAGGACTAAGAGTTTGGGGTTATGTTGTTGGCTTGTTACCACATTTTTGTACTGCTTACTCACTATTGGTTTATTGTTCATATATTGTTTATTGGAGCAGGACGATGATCCTACCAGTACACTGTGGTTAAGTATTGATTATGCACTTGCTTTTTTTTAGTACAAGACATCTTTCGGTGGCTGCTATGAGGCCTCAGTTATAGTCTCAGCGTTTCAAGATTCCAAGGGTGAGCTACTTCTTTTGGGCTACCATGGTTTCCTCCAGTTTAGTTTCTAGTCTATTTGTTTTGGATTTAAACTCTTATTTTTGGTATTGCATCCCCTTTGTTTAGACATTATTAGATGTTTTGGTACTGTGGCTTTCAGGATGTAGGGGTAGTTTTTCGCAGGATGTTGCTATTAGTATTATTTTGGCTATGAATGCTAGTTTATTTTAGTGCAATTAGTTTTGAGTTGTTAGTCTCGATAAATGATAAGTTAGAATTATTAGTTTGCTCATCCAGAGGTTTTGGGTGGGTGCCACTCACGGCGGTTTGGGTTGTGACAAAGATGGTATCAGAGCCCTAGCTTCGTTGATCTTGTTGTACCAAAATGGGTCTAGTAGAGTCTTGTGAAACAATACAGAGTCATTTGTACTTTTCTTTGAGAGGCTATAGGACTTTAGGAAACTATATCTTCTTTCTTCTTTCGTGCTATAACTTGACTCCAATGTGTATCTGCTGATACAAATTGGTATCTAACTTCTTTCTCTCATTTGTCCACGGATGGTTATCACTAGGCGCAATGGAGTGAGGGTGGTGGTTCTATAGGCAGAACCCACAGTCAGAGGGCGAGGAAGAGGTAGGGGCAGAGGCAGAGGAAGAGAAAGAGTAACACTCGCTAGGGGTGGAGCTCAAGCAGCGGCAGGGCCAAGGGCAGCGATCTATCCACCACCTCAGGATCCTGTTGAGAAAGAAGTTGAGGCTATTCTTGAGGAAGGAGAGGAATAGGAGGAGGGCACAGAATAGGAGGTGGCTATGGAAGGGGTCATCCAGAGAGTGGGTGAGGTGGCTTTTAGGGAGGCCTAGGAAACAGAGGAAATGGTGGCGTGGGCAGGGGAATAGTGTAGCCAGCCAAAGAGGTTTCTCAGATTGATGACCGAGCCCATAGTTATGCATTCCCAGGAAAGTCTGAGACTGAAGCATCAAATGTTGTTATAACAAGTACAAATCTAGTCTGTGACCGGATGGCTTCTGGATTGTTTGACCCAGGTTCTACTTATTCGTATGTCTTCGTGAAATTTGCCTTGGGTCTGGATTAGGTTTGTGATGTCCTAGATTCCCCTATTCATGTTTCTACCCTGGTTGGGGAGTCTTTGGTAGTAACCCATGTATATCATGTTTGTCCTATGGTTTTTGTAGGTTTTCAGACTTGGGTAGATTTGGTTGTTCTGGACATGTTGGGTTTTGATGTTACTTTGGGTATGACATAGCTGTCTCCATATCATGTTGTATTAAATTTTAACGCTAAGACAATAAATATAAAGATTCTGAGTAAGGATAAGCTAGAGTGGGAAGGTGTGTACAGGCCTAAGCCAGCGTAGATGATATACTTTGTTCGGGCTAGGAAGTTAGTAGGGAAGGGTTGTTTAGACTTCTTAGAACATTTTTGGGATGTTAGTGTGGAATCCCTTTCGATTGAGTCAATTCTGGTGGTTTCTGAGTTTCAGGAGGTATTTCCAGCAGATTTTCCCAGTATGCTTCCGGATAGAGATATTAACTTTTGTATAGATTTGGAGCCAAACACTCGCCCAATCTCTATTCCCCCTTATCATATGGCTCCGGCAGAGTTGAGGATACTTAAGAGTCAACTTTGGGAACTCTTATATAAGGGATTTATTCATCCTAGTGCTTCATCTTGGGGTGCTCTAGTATTGTTTGTGAAGAAGAAAGATGGTATTATGAGGATGTGTATTGACTATGGGCAACTGAATAATGTCACCATTAGAAACAAGTATCCCTTACCCCGCATAGATGACCTCTTCAATTAGTTGTAGGGTGCTTCCATATTTTTAAAAATTTACATGAGGTAAGGGTACCATCAGCTAAAGATCAGGCCTAAGGATATGCTTAAGAAGGCATTCCAGTTTTGGTACGGGCATTACGAGTTCCTGATAATGTTATTTGGGTTGACCAATGTGCCAGTGGCGTTCATGAGTTTAATGAATGGGGTTTTCAAGTCATTTTTGGATTCATTTGTCATTGTTTTTATTGATGACATTCTGATTTATTCCAAGAGCAAGGAGAAGCATGCAGATTATCTTCGCATTGTCCTGGAAATTTTGAGGTGCCAAAAATTGTATGCCAAGTTTTCCAAGTATGAGTTTTGGTTGTCTTTGGTTGCCTTCTTATGGCAAGTGGTTTCGGAAAAGGGGGTGATGGTGGATCTCCAAAAGATTAAGATAGTTAATATTTGGGTCTGGCCTAGCACTGTAACAGAGATTAAAAGTTTTGTGGGGCTTGCAGGCTACTCTCGCATATTTGTCAAGGACTTTGCATCCATTGCTACTCACTTGACAACATTGACTCAGAAGGAGGTACCTTTTGTTTGGTCTGACATGTGTGAGGAGAGATTCCAAAAGCTCAAAACACTTCTGACTATGACTCCCATCCTATCATTGTTGGTGGAATGTAATTGTATTTTATGATGCTTCACATTCGAGATTGGTTGTTGTATTGATGCAAAATAGGAATGTTATAGCTTACGCTTCAAGGTAGTTGAAGCCCCATGAGAAGAATTATCTAACCCATGATTTGAAGTTGGCAGTGATGGTCTTTGCACTAATGATTTGGAGACAATACCTTTCTGGTGTAAAGTGTTTAGCGACCATCGCAGCTTGCAGCATGTATTTACTCAGAAAGATTTCAATCTGAGAATGAGAAGGTGGATGTAATTGTTGAAGGACTATAATGTGACCATCTAGTATCATCTAGGAAAGGCTAATGTAGTGGCAGATGCATTAAGCCAGAAAGTAGTTAGCATGGGCAGTTTGGCTTGCTTGGGGCTTTCCAAATGACCCTTGGCTAGGGATATTTGGGCTCTAGAATCTAAGTTCATGCAGTTAGGCATCTCAGGACAGGGTGGACTACAATTCATAGCAGTTGGCCAAGATTTATTTGAGAGATTGCTTGGGGTGCCACTCTCCATCATTTCAGAAAGGGGTACGCAATACTTCCAAGTTCTGGGGTAAGTTGTATGAAAAGTTAGGCATCCAACTCACTTTTAGCACAACATTTCATCCTTAGACGTTTGGTCAGTCGGATAGGACAATTTAGGTATTGGAGGACATATTGAGACCATGTGCAATCGACTTTGGAGGTCATTGGGACAAGTTTCTACCGTTGTGTGAGTTCTCATACAACAACTATCACTCCAGTATAGGCAGGGCACCATTCGAGGCACTTTATAGGAGAGGATGTAGATCACCCATAGGGTGGTTTGAGACAGGCAATGTGAAACCTTTGGGCATAGACTTGGTGAGGGAAGCTTAGGAAAAAAGTGAGGGGTACTCAGACCAAGTTTCTAACAGCCCAATGTAGGCAGAAAGTGTATGCAAATTGCAAGGCAAGATACATGAAATGTTAGGTTGGTGAACAAGTGTTGTTGAAAGTTTCACCAATAAAAGGGATAGTGCGATTCGGCAAGAAGGGCAAGCTTAGCCCTCGATACATTAGTCCATTCGAGGTCCTTAAGATGGTAGGACTATTGGAGTACAGGTTAGCACTACCACCCAGTCTATCCAGAGTCCATCCAGTCTTACATGTATCTATGCTAAAGCGATACCATGGGGAGTACATCATCAAGTGGGATTCAACCTTGCTAGACAAAGATCTTTAGTATGAGGAGGAGGCGATTGCTATTCTTGATTGGGATGTCCAAAAATTGAGGAAAAAGGAAATCAGGTCGGTAAAAATTCCATGAAAGCATCGTCTGGTTGAGAAAGCAACCTGGGAAATCGAGAATGACATGCGGGATAAGTACCCTCACTTGTTTGAGGGTTCAGGTACAAAACTTTCTCTTTTAAATATCTTTTTTAGGTTGATCATTTGGGGATGAACGATGGATAAATTGGTATCTGTTTTACTGACTTGTTCCATCATTATGGGTAAACTGTTTGTATGAAATTTTAGTTTAGAAAACTTCCGGGTTTGGGAGTTGGAAAATTTGGGCTAGGCTAGTCTCAGACGGATTCTGAGAAAGGTAAGGTCTAGGGAAATAAGAGTGAGGATTGGGTAAATATCTTATGTTGAGCTAGTTTTTTCATTAGATAAAACATTAAGGAGTCCGGTGGGGTTTTCGAAAGAGAATTCAGGTCAGTAGAACTCCCGGTAACAAAGTTGATGTGAAGGGGTTGTTTCAGAATGTCAGCATTTGAAGTGTATTGTAAAATGTGAAGTTTTGAGGGACTTTTCTAGTTTTTGTCCCATGTCAACTGCTACCGCTCCACAGTGATGACTGCTATAGCAGAGAAATTCCTACTTAAGTGGAAGACAAAATTGATCAGACTCGCCATAGCGGTCGAGTCTGCTACGGGGCACTGCTTTAGCGGTGTACGGACTGCTTTAATGGAATTAGTCATAGTTAATGAAAAAATGTCCCCAAAAACATTCAAAAATTCTCAAAAATATTTTAGGGTAGGGCATAGGCGTTCATTGATTTTCCACCAAGCTCCATCGAAAAGGTAAGGATTTTGTTCTCCACTTCCGTATTTCGATTCCCAAACTCTAGAAACTATAATCTCGGCCTTAGGGGAAGGTTTGGATTGACCTACGATGGTAGAATCCAGTGGAAAAGGGGTATTCTAGGTTGTAGAATTCTTTGGTTATGGTTATTATTCCTTATTCATGATTTAAACACCATTATTTGCTTATTATATTTGTAAAATGGTAGTATTTAGGTGAATTAATGCCTGGGGATAGATGAATGATCAAGGTTTGGCCTGGGGATTATAATTTGAGTATAATCCGGGTAATTATAGGCTGCTGGACTGATTTTTGGATGTTTTGTAATCATTGTTAGACCAAGAGCAAGCGAAAGCTTTGAAAAATGGAAAGGCTCCGGCCCAGTAGAGTTTTCAAGCTATTCGAGGTAGGTGATGTTTATTGTCTTCCCAAATGCAATATGTGTGCATGTACCTTTAGCTTAGTAATGTATGTTCCTTGTAAGTTTAGGGAATGAAATTATGAATGTCTAAGTGTTCGGGTGTCAATCGTGTAAAATGAACTTGGTTTTTGTAACACCCCAGAACTTCCAAGCCCAGACTTAGTTCAGAAAACAAAACAAATCCAACTATCAGCCAGAATCACGAGTCAGTTCCACGACTCGTGGAAGTTTCCACAAGTCGTGGACTGGATCCGTCGAATCAAATCAGAAGCCTAAAGATTCCTCTGAGAACCACGATTGGGTTCTACGTCCCGTGGAAGGATCCATGAGTCGTGAACCCAAGTCATGGGACCAGAACTGAGGCCTAACTTTCCTCTAAGAATCACGATTGGGTTATATGGCCCGTGGAAGGATCCATGAGTCGTGAACCCAAGTATTCCAGTAGCCCAGACCTGAGGGTCAATAGGCAGCCAGGATCCACGAGTGGGATCCATGACCCGTGGAAGTTTTCACGAGTCGTGGACCACACTCGTAGAACCCAACTCCAGTAGCCAAGATTTCCAGACCCGAGAAACCATAAAAGGGTTCCACGAGCCATGGAAGTTTGCACGAGTCGTGGTTCCCACCCATGAAACCTGAGTTACGAATTTCCGTAGTTTTCTTTTAATTTTCCCAAGGGTATTCCAGAATTTTCCTACCTCTTTTAAGGCCTAAGCTACGTTATTTTGGTTATTCTAAGCCTAATTAATTAGCCAAAAACTACCTAAATCACATATTCTCCTAAAAATCATGAGACTTAGAAAGAAAAGAAGAAAAAGAGGCGACAGTTTTCTCTCAAGAACAAGCAGGAGGTCTTCTTCAAGCTCATCCCTAAACCCAAAGATTTGCTCCATAGATTCTTCTCAAGGTATGTGGAATTTCATCAATGGGTTCCTTTCACCCATTGAGTCCCTAGTTTCAGCCAGTCCTTCAGTTCTCTATGAATTTTTTCAGACCTAGGGTTCCAAAATCTTAGAGGTTCATTGTAATTCAGATTTTACTGCTTATATTGATATCTATTTCATATTTCTTAGAGAGTTAGTATAGTCACATGCTCAAGACTCAGAAACCCTAACATGTCTAAATTTCAGTATTCGTATATTAGACTTGCTAGGCAAATTAGTCAGACAATCATGCTTCAGAATTTGAATGCCATATCTTTCAGTATATGTATATTGCATTCTCAAATAATTATCAGTATTTGAGCTATCTAGTATTTTAGCTTGCATCCTATTGCTTACATTCAGTAGGGAGTAGACTTAGTATCTAGCGAACGAGGGGATAAAGGCTTAGCTGTCAGGTTAGGCTGAGACCTATAGTAGCAGTCCCTAAGTCCTAAAACTACGGTGCCACCATAGGTCAGAAAGGGGTTAGTTGTCAGATTAGGTTTGTCACCTTTGTCCCTTGTGGACATCAGTTTAATGGATCCATGTTAGACTTGTTTGTAACCTTGGCAAGGTACAAACACCCTTCCATTCAGGGTTATAGGTTGGCCTCATAGTTAGCTCAGCTTGGGGTATGTCGGTTAATAGTATCTCCCACAGTCAGACTCATATTGCATTGACCATGTACTCAGTATATATTTCAGTTATTCCTCTCAGCATATTATATTATATGTTCATGTTAGTACTTGGTCATTGTATCCAGCTTATTATCCAAATTAAGCTTCAATATGTATTTCCATGTTCAGTTTTATGTTATTCAGTTTAGCCCATATCTCGCATGCTCAGTACATTCAAAGTACTGACATGTACTTTTGTGCTACATAATTTCATGATGTAGGTTCATGCGCTCATCATCCAGATCGTGCTTAGCTCGATTTCCAGTCCTTACTCAGCAACTTTAGTGGTGAGTCCTCATAGATCGAGGATGATATACATGCTTTCATCTTTCTATTTTACTTTTTAGTTTTTAGATTATTTGAGTTAGCTGGGGGCATGTCCAAGCAACTTATATCAGCTAGAGGCTTTCAGACATAGACTAGATTCAGTCATCACTATACTCTTTATATATTTTATATTCAAACATGTTTTGAGCTTTTCCCACTTCAAATATTAAATTGTTTTTCAACTTTTACATAACATATGCTTTTAACTTGAAATTGTTTAGATACGCCAGACCATGGGTTAGCTTGGGGTCACTTGTGACTCTAAGCACCGTGTTACATCTTGGGGGTAGCTCGAGGCATGAGAAACTTGGTATTAGAGCATCAGGTTTAAGTGTCCTAGGGCGTCTGAAAGCCGCATCAAGTAGAGTCTCCTTCATTAGTGTGAAGCGCGCTACACTTATGGGGGAGGAGCTATGAGATGTCATTAGGAATAACTTCCCTTCATTCTTTTCCATCTCGTGCTATAGAGTATGAACTCTTTTTAATCCCCTTCTAACTCGTGCTCCTCGTATTTCAGAAAATGCTTCCCAGAAAAGCCAATGCCAGAAATCAACCAGCACCAGCAGCTCCAGCAGACCCATTGAATAAGCAAGTCATGCATGCTGAATTCAGGGCTGCATTCCAAGTGCTTTCCCAGGCCATGAAAGCTCAGGTTAATCAGTGGGTTGTGGCACCAACCCCACCTCACTCTAACACTGCTGCAGCTAGAATTTGGGACTTTACTCAGATGAACCCTCTGAAATTTCATGGGTCTAAATCAGAAGAGGATCCACAAGATTTTCTTCACGACATCCAGAAGGTAACAAACATTATGGGTGTCACTTCGATCGAGAGTGCAGATTTTGCTGCCTACCAGTTGATAGGAGTGGCTCATACTTGGTATCAGCAGCAGAAGGAGTCTCATTGTGCGAATGTAGGTCCAGTGGATTAGAACCAGTTCAAGACTAAATTTTTGGAATGGTTCTTCCCACTTGAACTAAGGGAAGCCAAGGTCCAAGAGTTCATCAACTTGAAGCAGAATGATATGAGTGTGAAGGATTATGCACTCAAGTTTACTCAGTTGTCTAAGTATGCTCCAGCGATAGTAGCTGACTCCAGGGCCTGTATGAGAAAGTTTGTATATGATGTGTCAAATGATATGGTCAAGAAGTGTAAGACTGCTATGATGATTAAGGAGATAGACATCTCCAGGTTGGTTACTTATGCTCAGCAGATAGAGGAAGATAAAACCAAGGAAAGAGGAGGAGATAGTAAGAGGGCTAGGACAGGTGACTTCGACTACTCTTAGCAGAGGTCAGCGGGTGGTAACCGCTCTTAGTTCCATCAGAAATCTTCAACTCTAGCTCCATCTTCTGTTAGTGCCCCAGTGCTAAAATTTAGACATTATCGATGGGATAGAGCATCAGGCTCTATGTCCCAAGGTACAGTCACTAGCGAGCGCACTCATCCAATTTGCAAGAAGTGTGGTAGGAACCACTAGGGTGAGTGTATTGAATGTAGTGGAAATTACTTTGGATGTGGCAAGCCAGGCCACAGGATGAGAGATTGTCCAGCATCTTCTCAGAAGGGCAAGTATGTTCGCCCCTATAATCAAGCCAGCTCTACAGTAGCTCTAGCGAGTTGCCCTACTCAGAAAGGTACCTCATCTGGTATAGGTGGTGGTCCATGCCAAAACAGGTTGTATGCCCTTCAGACTCAACAGGACCAGGAGGATTCCCCTGATGTGGTCATGGGTATGTTACAAGTCTTCCATTTAGATGTTTATGCATTGTTAGACCCAGGGGTCAAACATTCTTTTGTAACTCCTTACGTAGCAGTAAATTTAGGTGTCAGTCCAGAAATCCTCCCAGAACCCTTCTCAGTCTCTACTCCAGTTTGTGACCCAGTTATAGCTAGATGGGTATACAGAAATTTCCCTGTCACAGTTTCTCAGCAAGTCACCTCAACCAATCTTGTAGAGTTAGAAATGACTGATTTTGATATTATTCTAGACATGGATTGGTTACATTCCTATTATGCTCAGTAGATTGCAGAACTAGGATCGTTTAGTTTCAGTTTCCAAATGAGCCAGTCTTGTAATGGAAAGGTAGTACCTCAGTACCTGTAGGTCGATTTATCTCTTACCTTAAGGACAGAAAAATGATTTCCAAAGGGTATATCTATCATCTTGTTTGGGTTAAGGATTCCAACTCCGATACCCCAACTCTCGAATTAGTACCAGTAGTTAATGAATTCCCAGAAGTGTTTTCAGAAGATCTTCCCAGAGTTCCTCCCCAAAGGGAAATCGACTTTAGAATAGATCTCCTTCCAGATACCTTGCCTATTTGGACACCCCCTTACATAATGGCTCCAGCCGAGCTTAAGGAGTTGAAAGAACAGTTGAAAGAACTTCTAGATAAGGGCTTCATCAGACCCATCATCTCTCCATGGGTTGCTCCAGTTCTCTTCGTACATAATAAAGATAGTTCTCTCAGGATGTGCATCGACTACCATCAGTTGAAGAAAATCACAATCAGGAATAAGTATCCCATCCCCAAGATTGATGACTTGTTCGACCAACTTCAGGGTGCTAGTTGTTTTTATAAGATAGACCTCAGATCTGGCTATTATCAGCTCAAAGTTAGAGATAGTGACATCCTGAAGACAGCCTTCAGGACTCAGTATGGTCACTATGAATTTGTAGTTATGTCTTTTGGACTAACAAATGCTCCTGCGGCTTTCATGGACTTAATGAACAGGGTGTTCAAACAGTATTTGGACTTGTTCATTATCGTCTTCATTGATGATATTCTCATATATTCTTGAAATGAGGAGGAGCATACGACTCATCTGAGGGTTGTTCTGCAAACTCTCAAGGACCGCCAGCTATTCGCTAAGTTCAGCAAGTGTGAATTTTTGTTGCAATCTGTCGCATTCCTCAATCATGTGGTGTCCAGCAAAGGAATTCGAGTGGATTCTCAGAAGATAAAGGCAGTAAAGAGTTGGCCCAGACCCATTTCTCTGTCTGACATTAGAAGTTTCTTGGGTTTGGCTGGCTACTTTAGGAGATTCGTTGAAGGATTTTCATCCATAGAGCCCATTGACCTAGTTGACTCAGAAAAAGGTCAAGTTTTACCAGTCAGATGAGTGTGAGAAAAGCATCTTGGAACTGAAGACCAGGTTGACTATGGCTCCCATTTTGACTCTACCAGAGGGTTCAGACGGCTATATGGTTTATTGTGATGCATCTAGGGTCAACCTTGGTTGTGTTTTGATGCAGCAGGGTAAGGTCATAGCTTTTGCTTCTAGACAGCTTAACATTCATGAGAAGAACTACCCAACTCATGACCTTGAGCTTGCAGCTATTGTATTTTCCCTCAAGATTTGGAGACACTACTTATATGGTATTCAGGTTGATGTTCACAAGTCATAAGAGCCTACAGTATGTGTTTACCCAGAAAGAGGTGAACCTTCATAAGAGAAGGTGGCTTGAGTTTCTCAAAGACTATGATATGAATATGCTCTACCATCCAGGTAAGGCCAATATAGTGGTTGTTTCCCTCAGCAAACTGTCCATGGGTAGTGTATCACATGTATAGGAAGAGAGGAAAGAATTAGCAAGGGATGTTCATAGGCTTACTCGCTTAGGAGTTTGCCTCATGGATATGACATATGGTGGTGTGATATTCCAGAATAGGTCATAATTTTCATTGGTAGCGAAGGTTAAAGAGAAATAAGATAGTGATACCATATTACTTCAGTTGAAAGGTGCAGTTCATCAGCAGAGAGTAGAGGTCTTTTCCAAAGGAGAAGATGGTGTGCTTCACTACCAGGGTCGTTTATGTGTACCTAATGTGGGTGAGTTGAGGTAGTAGATCCTTATAGAAGCCCATAATTCCAGATATTCTATTCATCTGGGTTCCACTAAGATGTACCGTGATCTACGGGAAGTCTATTAGTGAAACGACATTAAGAGGGACATCGTAGATTTTGTGGCTAAGTGCCCCAACTATCAGCAGGTTAAAGTAGAACATTAGAAACAAGAAGGTGTGACTCAGGAGATTAGCGTTCCTAATTGGAAGTGGGAAGTGATCAACATGGATTTCATTACATGTTTACCTCGTACTCGTAGACAACATGACTCCATTTGGGTAATAGTGGACAGAGTCACTAAGTCAACTCACTTCTTGGCTTTAAGACTACAAATTCTACAGAGGACTATGCCAAACTCTACATCAGCGATATTGTCAAGTTACCTGGGGTTCCCTTGTCTATCATCTCAGATAGGGGTCCTCAGTTTACATCTCATTTTTGGAGATCATTTTATAAAGGTCTTGGTACTCAGGTGAATCTCAGTACATCATTTCATCTGCAAATGGATGGTCAGGCAGAGCGTACCATTCAGACCTTAGAGAGCATGTTGAGAGCTTGAGTTATCAATTTCAAGGGTAGTTGGGATGATCACCTACCCCTCATAGATTTTTCCTATAATAAGAGTTTCCACTCCAGTATTCAGATGGCCCTATATAAGGCACTCTATAGGCATAGGTATAGGTATCTGGTTGGTTGGTTCGAAGTAGGAGAAGCAGCCTTGGTTGGGCCAGATTCAGTTCATGAGGCTATGGAGAAATTTCAGCTCATCAGAGAAAGATTGAAAAAAGCTCAGAGTCGTCAGAAGTCTTATGCATATGTCAGGAGAAGGGACTTAGAGTTTGAGATCAATGATTGGTTCTTCCTGAAAGTGTCACCCATAAAGGGGGTGATGAGATTTGGCAAGAAGAGAAAGCTCAGACCCAGGTATATAGGTCCCTACAAAATCTTGAAAAGGATTGGTAATGTGGCTTATGAGTTAGAGTTGTCAGCATATCTTGCAACGGTTCATCCAGTCTTTCACATTTCCTTGTTAAAGAAGTGTATGGGTGATCCAGCATCGGTAGTACCTTTAGAGAGTGTGGTTGTGAAGGATAGCCTCACCTATGAGGAGGGTCCAGTTGAGATTCTTGACCGTCAGGTTTGTAGGTTGAGAAATAAGGAAGTCGCTTCAGTAAAGGTCTTGTGGAGGAATTATTCCGTAGAGGGAGCTACTTGGGAAGAAGAAGCATCCATGATGGCCAAGTACCCTCACCTCTATCCCTTCGGTTCAGTTTCAGCTTGAGGTAATAGTTCCTCTCCAGTATCTCAGTTTACTCTCATGTACTTCAGTCTCAGTATCATATTCCCTCAACTACTCTTGCATTTTAGCATATTTGTATACTCATGGGACTCAGTCCAGTTAGATATCAGTTTTTAGTACTCATTTGGTAGGGATTGCATCTCTTTTCCTCTAAACTCATCTTGTTTAGTCTTCATTCGAGGATAAATGATCCCAAGGGAGAGATATTGTAACACCCAAAAACTTCCAAGCCCAGACTTAGTTCAGAAAACCCAAAAAACATATTATTTTCCAACTATCGGCCGGAATCACGAATCGGTTCCATGACCCGTGAAAGATTCCACGAGTCGTGGACTGGACCCGTGGAATTAGATCAGAAGCCTAAAGATTTCTCTGAGAACCATGATTGGGTTCTACGGCCCGAGGAAGGATCCACAAGTGATGAACCCAAGTCGTGGGACCATACCTGAGGCCTAACTTGTATCTGAGAACCACGATTGGGTTCTACGGCCTGTAAAAGGATCCACGAGTCGTGAACCCAAGTCATGGAACCAATTCCAGTAGACTAGACCTGAGGGTCAACAGCCAGCTAGGATCCACGAGTAATATCCATGACCCATGGAAGTTTTCACAAATTGTAGACCATGCTCATAGAACCCAACCCCAGTAGCCAAGATTTTGACACCAAGGAATCCACGACAGGGTTCCACGAGCCATGGAAGTTTCCACGAGTCATGGTTCCCACCCATGAAACCTGAGTCACAAATTTCAGTAGTTTTCTTTTAATTTTCCCAGGGGTATTCTAGACTTTTCCTACCTCTTTTAAGGACTAAGCTACGTCATGTTGGTTATTCTAAGCCTAATTTATTAGCCAAAAACTACCTAAATCACCTATTCTCCTAAAAATCATTATACTTAGAAAGAAAGGGAGAAAAAGAGGCGACAATTATCTCTCAAGAACAAGCAACAGGTTTTCTTTAAGCTCAACCCTAAAACCAAAGATTTCCTCCATAGATTCTTCTCCAGGTATGTGGGTTTTCATCAATGGGTTCCTTTCACCCATTGAGTCCCTAGTTTCAGCCAGTCCTTCAGTTCTCCATGAATTTGTTCAGACCTAGGGTTCCAAAATCTTAGGGGTGCATTGTAATTCAGATTTTACTACTTATATTGATATCTATTTCATGTTTCTTGGAGAGTTAGTATAGTCAAATGCTCAGGACTCAAAAACCCTGACATGTCTAAATTTTAGTATTCACAAATTAGACTTACTAGGCAGATTAGTCAGAAAATCATGTTTCAAAATTTGAATGCCATATCATTCAATGTATGTATGTTGCATTCTCAGATAATTATCAATATTTGAGCTATCCAGTATTTCAGCTTGCATCCTATTGCTTACATTCAGTTGGGAGTAGACTTAGTACCGAGCAGACGAGGGGATGAAGTCTTAGTTGTTAGGTTAGGATGATACCTTTAGTAGCAGTCCCCAAGTCCTAGAACTACGGCACCACCGTATATCAGAAAGGGGTCAGTTTTCATTTTAGGTTGGTCACCTTTGTCCCTTTTGGACATCAGTTTAGTGGATCCATGTCAGACTTGTTTGTAACCTTGGCAAGGTACAAACACCCTTCCATCTAGGGTTACAGGTTGGCCCCATAGTTAGCTCAGCTTGGGGTACATCGACTAATAGTATCTCCCATAGCCAGACTCATATTGCATTGACCATGTACTCAGTATATATTTCAGTTATTCAGCTCAACATATTATATTATATGTTCATGTTAGTACTTGGTCATTGTATCCATCTTTTATCCAGCTTATGCTTTAGTATGTATTTCCATGTTTAGTTTTATTTTATTTAGTTTAGCCCATACCTCACATGCTCAGCACATTCAAAGTATTGATGCATACTTTTGTGCTACATCATTTCATGATGTAGGTTCAGGCGCTCAACATCTAGACCGCGCTTAGCTCGATTTCCAGTCCTTACTTATCAGCTTTAGTGGTGAGTCCTCATAGATCGAGGATGATATACATGCTTCAATCTTTCAATTTTAATTTTTAGTTTTCAGATTATTAGAGTTAGCTGGGGGCATGTCTCAGCAACTTATATCAGCTAGAGGCTTTCAGACATAGACTAGATTTAGCTTGAGTTGTTAGTGTTGTTTTCAGTCATCACTATACTCTTTATATATTTTATATTCAGATATGTTTTGGGCTTTTCCCACTTCAGATATTAAACTATTTTTCAGCTTCCGCACAACATATGCTTTTAACTTGAAATTGTTTAGATATGCCAGACCATGGGTTAGATTGGGGTCACTTGTGACTCTACGCACCGTGTTATGTCTAGGGGTAGCCTCGGGGTGTGACAGTTTTGTTGCTTGTGGTTTTAGAAGTGTGATATTATTTATCTATTTATTGACTGTTGGACTTGTGTGATATTCAGTTGGCTCGTGTACCACGCCATGTATAGGATACATGTTGGTTGGCTCGTGTGCCACTCCTGGTATGGGATACTTATCGGTTGGCTCGGGTACCACACCTAGTATAAGTCCTATAATGGTTTGCTTGGGGTACCATGCCTAGTATGGTTTTATTTATATTGTTTATTGCATTTGTCGATGTTTCCATGAGTGGACCAGGTTGATTCTTGCATATTGGTCCATGAGAGGCCAGGTAATTGTGCTTAAAGATGGGCTTGGTCCTTGTGTAGACTGGGAATCGCATGTTAAACACTTAGGTGTTATTCTAGGGATCCTTGGTTGGTATGAATTCCTTAAAAAGGGTGTATGCTTACTTGTCATTGCTATTGTTGTAATGGTTGGGGAACTGTTTCATGTAGTTGGTCAGTTAGAGGAAGGACTAAGAGTCTGGGGTTATGTTGTTGGGTTGTTATTACATGTTTGTACTACTTACTCAATTTTGGTTTATTGTTCATATATTATTTATTGGAGTTGGCCGATGATCCTACCAGTACACTTTGGTTATGTACTAATTCCGCACTTGCTTTCTTTTTGTGAGTACTGGACATCTTTCGGTGGCTGCTACGCGACCTCAGTTATAGTCCCGACATTTCCAAATTCCAAGGGTGGGCTACTTCTTTCGAGCTACGATGGTTTACTCCAGTTTAGTTTCTAGTCTATTTTTTTCGGACTTAAACTCTTGTTTTGGGGTTGTATTCTCGTTCATTAGACATTGGTAGATACTTCGGTACCATGACTTTCAGGTTCTAAGGGTAGTTTCCACAGGATATTGCTATTAGTATTGTTTTGGCTATGAATGCTAGTTTATTTTAGTGCAATTGGTTTTGAGTTGTTAGTCTCGATAAGTGTTAAGTTGGAATTATTAGTTCGCTCATTCGGTGGTTTTGAGTGGGCGCCACTCACGGCGATTTGGATCATCATACTAACTCAGGTATTATCCAACCATAACAACACTCCCAATCAGAACACTAATTAACACAGGCATCAGCATATACCAAAAAACAATTGTTCAACCAATTCAACAATTTAGTCAAACACATAGAGTTTATAATGAGAGAACATAAATCATACCCTCCACTCTGAAATCATATCCATAATATCACAATGGCAAGTAATTCAATAAGGTGAACAAGTGCAACAACAATAATTCATAATGCCATAGACAATCACTTAAGATAAAATAGTATGAACCACCTTACAAACAACCACAAAAAATAGTAGTCAAGACATACGTGTAACTTCTCTATCTCATTATCTCATAATCTTAACATAAAAGAAATTTTCAATTGACAATTCTAGTAACACTTACTATGGATATTTCATAGAAATCAACACTCACACTTCATTGCAACTCTCATAGTCAAATACCAATTAGAATCGGCTAGATACCAATTGAATTCGTCTAGATACCAATTGGAATCAACTAGATACCAATTGAATCCATCAAAATACAAACTATTCGTGTCGAGATACCAATTCAAATTAGCTAGATACCAATTGAACTCAACTTAGGGAGACAACAGACTTGGACAGTGAGACAGGGAAAAAGAAGTGAAAAAAATCCTAAATGCCTTATAGCTTCCCAAAGAATAGATGTGCATGTCAACACACTAATCCGCAGAACTCTACTCGACATTGATTTTGTATTTGTGATACTGATAACCTATGCTCTGACACTAATTATCATGACCCCAACTACAAGGATCATACGAGAACCTACTCGAATCTGTCTATATAGGATAACCCTTAACCAACCAACTATAAACATGTGAAAGTCATTAAAATTAATCTGATTAAACCATTGAATTACTAACAAAATCCTACAAAAAATTTCACAAAACAAAAGAGAAACAACATCTTCCCACGGACCTAGTCTAGACATGTACAAAGGCCTCTAATATAATTAAGGATAAAACAAAAGACACAACTCACACCATAGGAATAGGATAAGCAGAAGTTGTTGATGAATATATACTCGTCGATTCACATAAGAACATGAACTGGTCCTGCAACATAACTACACCCCAAAAAGGATGTAGCTAGAGTAGAATTAGTACAACCACACATATTGGTAGGTATCATCAGATGACCAGGGTTAGATCATGCAAAACCACATAAAATCAACAAGATAAACATGACATTTCACAATTAAATTCACACCAAATTTACAATATGGGATCTCAAACTAAGACTCACTTCAACAACACAATTCAAGCCTACACCACTATAACCCATGGAACTAATACTTCTATGTTTTTTTATTAGATTTAGCAATTACCTCTAATCCCTTTAACATATTTATAACGAGAACCATATTACACATGTTCTCTTTCACATTCACCCGTAACACTAGTTTTTCATTTATACTAAACCTGTTATTATTATCACAAGTCCTTGCCCACTTCCCAAGTTAACCCAGAAAATATCACAACCAGACCATTAGACTCTTATTCAGACTTAGTTAACATAATGTTGGAGAACACAATAACTAATCATGTAGACATTTAAGTCATCAAATAGGCATATCAGTTATCAATTAGACTTTAAAGCCATAAAATAAGCATAAAAAGGGTTCATATTGAAAATCTCACACAAGGATAAATTTCACCTATTTCAGCTTTACAAGTTAAGACATCAATAATTTCATTGTAATATTATCATATTAAGGATTGGTCCACACAAGGAACCTTCACCCCTCCCGGCAGCAACATCAATATCAATTCACATAAGTCACTGAATATCATCATAACAATGTAAGAGTAAACAATTTCAATAGTCATATCACATGGAATCTATATCCATCTATCTCTCGAAAATGCAACTAGTACCTCTAGTCTCATCTTACTCTATAATAACATCTCACCATAACTGACCATGAACAAGTGCAATGATAAATGCAAGAGTGTACACACATACTAAGAGTCTTATTTCTGCCTACTAATCATGACCTGCAGGGGATGCACTAGGGTTCATGTACTATATTAATGTGGTATCTAATCCATACTAACTATATCAACATCAATATCAATATAATTAGGTTCACAGACCTATCTCTCATGATATGCACAATGTACTAGATAACACTTACCTCATTTATTTTGGGTCCTTAATTAGTGTAACGCCCCGAGGATACCCCCTGGATGCAACACGGTGCGTAGTATCAAAAGTGACCCCAAGCTAACCCATGATTTGGCATATCTAGATAATTTCTGATAAATATAATATGTGCGTAAAACTAAACTGATTTAGGTATATAGGTTGGAACAAACAATCCAAGCATATCTGAATATATATCAAGTATATAAAAATGTGATAAGTCTAAAAGTAAACTGACAACCCAAAAAGTTGATTCTAGTTCTATGTCTGAAAGACTCTAACTGGAATGAGTTGCTGGGACAAGCCCCCAGCTAACTCTAAAAGTCTAAAAACTGAAATGTAAGACTAAATAATTAAACATAACTATCGTCCTCGAACTATGAGGACTAACCACTGAGCTACTGAGTAAGGACTAGAAAGTCGCACTAAACGCGGTCTGGATGCCGAGTGCCTGAACCTATATCATGAAATGATGTAGCACAAAAGTATGCGTCAATACTTTGAATGTTCTGAGCATGCAGGATATATATAGTCAAAGCCATAAAATATGAATATTGGCATAGAAACATATATTGAACATGAGCTGAAGGGTAAATTGAATGCAATGACCAAGTAAATAATATGAGTACTATAACATGATGAGCTGAACTGAATAACTGAATACAAGGTCAATGCAATGCTGAGTCTGACTATGGAAGCTACTATCAACTGACATATACCAAGCTAAGCTAACTGTGGGGCCAACCTGTCACCCTAGATGGAAGGGTGTTGATACCTTGCCAAGGGTATAAATAAAACTGACATGGATCCACTAAACTGATGTCCACAAGGGACAAAGGTGAACAACCTAATCTGACAGCTGATCCTTTTGATACCTATAGTGACGCTATAGTTCTGGACTTAGGGACTTCTACTAAAGTTCTCAACCAATGCTGACAGCAGAGCCTTCATCCCCTTATCCACTCGATACTAAGCCTACTCCTAACTGAATGTAAAGCAATGAATGCAACTGAAATACTGGATAGCTAAAATAGTGATAATCATCTGAGAATGCAATATAATAATACTAAAAACTGATGGCATTCTAATTCGAAAGCATAACTGACTACAATATCTGTTTAGCATGCATGAACTGAAGGTACTGAAATTACATATGATAGGGCTATAAGAAATCTGAGTAGATAACTATCATGGGTTTCCAAGAACATCTGAGGAATCCTATATATCATCAAGGATAGTGAAATACACCAATTGCATAGAATTCATACACCCTAGGTTTGAAGAACTACTTGAAATTGGAGAACTAGACTGATTTTAGGGACTCAATGGGTTGAAGGAACCCACTAATGAAATCCCACATACCTGGAAGAATATTCTACGGAGGAACCGTTGGATTTTTGGGGCTAAGCTTGAAGAAAACCTCCTGCTTGTTCTTGAGAGGAAAATGTTTTTGTTTCTCTTTGATTATTCTAAATGTCGATAAGTTAAGGAATACTGAGGGAAAAAGCATAAAAGCCCTATAATTACCCCTAAAATGACTTAGGGTCGGAGTTAAATAGATAGGGAAAAGACTGGAATGCCCCCAACATAAAAGAAAAATTGCAGAATTTTCCTTTATGGATAAGCTACCCAATGGGAATCAGACCTGCGATGGCCCATCGAACTCGGGCATCGAGGAGGCTAAATTAGAGATGATCCTCTAAATGGTCCCCACGATGGGTTCCCATTGCCCGTCTCATCCTTGATAGCCGTGGTGACTTCCCGTCTGGACAAAGGAGACTGAGGTGGGGCACTACTAGTTTCCCACGGTGAGTCCCACAGCCCATCAAACTTTTGATGCCTATGGGGACTTTCGTCAAGCTGAGGCTGCTGACAGAGACATTGGGCTCTTCCCAGGGTATCTCTGATTGATTATTAGACCTCCGACGCCCATGGGTCAGCCTGTGGAGCCTGACAGTTGTAGACATTTATTGAATTTTTCTGAGTTTCTGGGTTTTTAAGCTGAGTTTGGATGGAAAGAGTTCCAATCCCTACCAACTGAGTACTAGAAGCTGATATCTGACTTAGTTTAGTTCTAAGGATATGAAAACATGCTGAAGATACTAGAAAAGCTAGGAAAACATAATACTGAGTCTGGCATGCATATGAGGAAACTGAGAGACTTGAGAGGAACTATTACCTCAAGCTAAAACTGGTTTGGAAGGAAATAGGTGAGGGTACTTGGCCATCATGGCTACTTCTGCTTCTGAAGTTGCTCCCTCCACTGACTGATTCCTCCATAAAACTTTCACCAAAGCGACGTCCTTATTTCTCAACCAACAAATTTGGAGGTCAAGAATCTCAATTGAGACTTCCTCATAAGTGAGGCTATCCTTCATAGCCACACTCTATAAGGGCATGATCGATGCTGGATTACCAATCCACTTTTTTTAACAATGATACATGGAAAACTGGATGAACCGTTGCTAGTTCTGCTGGCAACTCTAACTTGTAAGCCACATTACCAATCCTTTTCTGAATTTTGTAAGGGCCTACATATCAGGGACTGAGCTTTCCTCTCTTGCCAAATCTCATCACATTCTTCATGGGTGACACTTTCAATAAAACCCAATCATTAATCTCAAACTCTAATACCCTCTTTCTCACATCTACAAAGGACTTCTGATGACTCTAAGCTATTTTTAATCTCTCTAATGAGCTGAACTTTCTCCATGGTTTCATAAACTGAATCTTTCCCTACCAAGGATTTTTTGCCTACTTCAAACCAACCAACCAATGACTTACACCTACGCCCATATAGTGTCTCATATGGGGCCATCTGAATACTGGAATGAATTTTGTTATTGTAGGCGAACTCTATGAGAGGTAGGTGACCATTCCAACTACCCTTGAAATCGATCACACAAGCTCTCAATATGTCCTCTAAGGTCTGAATGGTATGCTCTGCCTGACTATCCATCTGCGGATGAAATATTGCACTAAGGTTTACCTAGGTACCAAGACCTTTTTTAAATGACTTCCAGAAATGAGTTGTAAACTGAGTACCCTTATCTGAGATGATAGACAAGGGAACCCCATGCAATTTTATTATCTCATGAATATAGAGTCTGGAATACTCCTTTACTGAATCTGTAGTTTTAACTACTAGGAAATAGGCTGATTTAGTTACCTTATCCACAATCACCCAAATAGAGTCGTGCTGTTAGCAAGTGTGAGGCAAACGTGTAAAGAAATCCATGTTGATCACTTCCCACTTTCTAGTAGGAATGCTAATATCCTGAGTCACACCTCCTGGTTTCTTATGTTCTATCATCACCTGCTAACAATTGGGACACTTAGCCATAAAATCTACGATGTCCCTTTTTATGTCATTCCACCAATAGACTTCCCATAGATCACGATACATCTTTGTGGCACCGGGATGAATAGAATATCTAGAACTACGAGCTTTCATAAGTATCTAATGTCTTAACTCATCAACATTAGGCATACATAACCAACCCTGGTAGTAAAGCACACCATCTCTCCCTTGGGAGAAAACCTCTACCATTTGCTGATGAACTGCACCTTTCAACTGAAGTAATATGGGATCACTGTCTTGTTTCTCTCTTACTTCGGCTACTAACAAAGAGTCTGACCTATTCTGGACTAGCACATTACCATCTGTCATGTCCATAAGGCAAACTTCTAAGAGAGCAGGCCTATTTAACATCGTTGACTAATTCTTGCTTCTCTTTCTCAACATGTTACACACTAACCATGGACAGTCTGTTGAGGGCATCAGCCACTATATTGGACTTACCCGGATGGTAGAACATATTCATATCATAATCTTTGCAGAACTCGAGCCATCTCCTCTGACTAAGATTTAACTCTTTCTGGGTAAATATATAATGGAGGCTCTTATGGTCTATGAACACCATACAAGTAGTGCCTCTAAATCTTTAGGGCGAAAACAACTACTGCAAGATCAAGGTCATGAGTGGGGTAATATTTCTCATAAATCTTAAGATATCAGGAGGCATAAGCTATGACCTTACCATAATGCATCAAGACACAACACAAGAGGATTCTGGATGCATCACAATACACCATAAAATTATTTAAACCCACTAGCAGAGTTAAAATGGGTGTTGTAGTCAACCTGATCTTCAACTCTAGGAAACTCTTATCACACTCCTCTGACCACTGAAACTTAACCTTTTTCTGAGTCAACTTGGTCAATAGGGCAGCTATGGATGAAAATCCTTCAACAAACCTATCGTAATAACTAACCAGGCCCAAGAAGCTCCTGATGTCTGTCGGAGAGGTAGGTCTGGGTAGTTCTTCACTGCCTCAATCTTTTATGAATCAACTCAGATGCCCTCACTAGACACCACATGACCAAGGAAAGCAACTGATTTCAACCAAAATTCACATTTACTAAACTTGGTGAATAACTAGAGATCCTTGAGAGTTTGCAGCACAACTCCCAGATGATCTCCATGCTCTTCTTCACTTAGAGAATATATAAGTATATCATCGATGAAGACAATGATGAACAAGTCTAAATACTTCTTGAACACCCTGTTCATCAAATCCAGAAAAGATGCAGGAGCATTTGTTAGTCCAAATGACATAACCACGAATTTGTAGTGACCATATTGAGTTCTGAAGGCTGTCTTTGGAATGTAACAATCTCTGACTCTGAGTTGATGATAGTCTAGTCTGAGGTCTATCTTAGAGAAAACACTAGCACCCTAAAGTTTGTCAAACAAGTCATCAATCCTAGGAATGGGATACCTATTTTTGATTGTGACTTTATTCAACTGACGGTAGTCGATGCACATTCTAAGAGAACCATCTTTCTTATGTACGAAAAATGTTGGAGCACTCTATAGAGAGATGCTAGGTCTGATGAAGCCCTTATCTAGAAGGTCTTTCAATTATTCCTTCAATTCCTTAAGATTAGCTTGAGCCATTATGTAAGGCAGAATTGAGATAGGCAAGGTAATTGGAAGGAGATCTATCCTGAAGTCGATTTCCCTTTCAGGCGGAACCCCAGGAAAATCTTCTAGAAACACTTTTAGAAATTCATTAACCATTGGGACTTACTCAAGAGTTGGGGTCTCAGAATTTGAATCCTTAACCCGAACAAGATGATAGATATACCCTTTGAAAATTATTTTTCTAGCCTTAAGGTAAGAGATGAATAGACCTATAGGCACTGTGGTATTCCCCTTCAATTCTAGGACTCTCTTGTTCGGAAACTGAAATTGAACCATCCTAGTCCTACAATCAACTGAGGCATAACAAGAGTGTAACCAATCCATGCCTAGAATAATATCAAAATCAATCATTTCTAACTTTACGAGATCGACTGAGGTGACTTTCTGGGAAATTGTGATAGGATAATTTATGTACCCTGTGTAGCTATAACTGAGTCACCAACTGGAGTAGAGACTGAGATGGGTTATGGGAGGGTTTCTGGACTGACAGCAAAGTCTACTGCTATATAAGGAGTTACAAAGGAAAGTGTAGCTACAGGATCTAACAGTGCATAAACATCAGTATAAAAAACTCGTAATGCATCTATGACCACATCAGGAGAATCCTGCTAGTCTTGTCGATCCTAAAGAGCATAAAATCTATTTTGGCACTGATCACCACCTGCACTAAAAGAGTCACCCTGCTGAGTTGGGCAACTTGCTGGAGTTACCGTAGAACTAGCCTGATTCTGTGGGCGAGCAGCCTTGCCTTTTTGAAAAGCTACTAAATCCTTAATCTTGTGGCCTATCTTACCACACCCAAAGCAATTTCCACTGCCTACCATACACTCAACTTGGTGGTTCCTACCATACTTCTTGCAAATTGGATGAGTGCGCCCTCCAGTGACACTACCGTGGGACTTAGAGCCTGGTGCCCTATCCCGTCGGTCCTGTCTAAACTTAAGCACCAGGGAACTAGCAGAAGATGGGTCCAGATCTGAAGATTTTTGGCAAGACTGAGAGCGGTAACCACCATCTGACCTCTGCTGAGAGTAGCTAAAGTCGCCCGTTCTAGCTCTTTTGTTGTCTCCTCCCCTTTCTTTGATCTTTTCCTCTTCGATTTGCTGGGCATAGATCACCAACCGGGAGATATCTATCTCCTTTACCAGCATAGAAGTCTTTCACTTCTTGACCAGGTCATCGGACACACCAGACACAAACTTACTCATACGGGCTCTGGAGTCAACTACCATTGCCGGAGCATACTTAGACAACTGAGTGAACTTGATAGAGTAATCCTTCACACTCATATCATTCTACTTCAAATTGATGAACTCTTGGACCTTGGTTTTCTTGAGTTCAAGTGGGAAAAACCTTTCCAAAAATGCAGTCTTGAAGTGGTTCCAATCCACTGGGCCTGCATTAGCACAAACGAGAATCCTTTCACTGTTGGTACCAAGTATAAGCCACTCCTTTCAATTGGTAAGCGGCTAAGTTTGCAGTCTCGACTGGAGTGACACCTATAATTTTTGTCACTTTCTGAATGTCGTCAAGAAATTCTTGCGGATCCTTTTCAGACTTGGAACCATAAAACTCTGGAGGATTCATCCGAGTGAAGTCTCGTATTCTAGTTGTGGCAGAGTTATTCTGAGGTGAAGCTGGTGCCACAGCTTACTGGTTAACTTGAGCAGTCATGACCTTATCAAGCACCTAAACCATAACCCTGAATTCAGCATGAGTGACTTGCTTATTCAGAGGGTGTGTTGGAGCTGCTAGTGCCTGCTGATTCCCATTTCTCCTTCCATTAGCTCTTCTGGAAGGCATTTTATATAACACGTAGAACACAAGTTAGAAGTATATTAGATAGAGTTCATTCTCTAAAGCATGAGATGGAAAAGAAAGAAACAAAGTTTTTCCTAATAACATCTCATAGTTTCTCCCCCATAAGTGTGGCGCGCTTCACACCTATGAAGAAGACTCTACTCGATGCGGCTTTCAGACACTCTAGGATACTTAAACCTGATTCTCTGATACCAAGTTTGCCATACCCCAAGGCTACCCCTGGATGTAACACGGTGCTTAGTGTCATAAGTGGCCCCAATCTAACCCATGGTCTGGCATATCTAGAAAATTTCTGATTAAATATAATTTGTTTAGAAAACTAAACTGATTTAGGTATATAGGTTGGAACAAACAATCCAAACATATCTGAATATATTTACAGTAAATGAAAATGTGATAAGTCTGAAAGTAAACGGACAACCTAAAAAAGTAATTCTAGTTCTATGTCTAAAAGCCTCTAACTAAAATGAGTTATTGGGACAATCCCCCAGCTAACTCTAAAAGTCTAAGAACTAAAATGTAAGACTAAATAATTAAACATAACTATCATCCTCGAACTATGAGGACTCACTACTGAGCTGCTGAGTAAGGACTGGAAAGTTGCACTAAATGCGGTCTGAATGCTGAGCGCCTGAACCTACATCATGAAATAATTTAGCACAAAAATATATGTCAGTACTTCGAATGTACTGAGTATGCATGATATATATACACAAAGCCGCAAAACATGAATAATGGCATAGAAACACATACTAAACATGAGTTGAAGGGTAAACTGAATACAATGACCAAGTAAATAACATGAAAACTATAACATGCTGAGCTGAACTCAATAAGTAAATACAAGGTCAATGCAATGTTAAGTCTGACTGTGAGAGATACTATCAACCGACATACCCTAAGATGAGCTAACTGTGGGGCCAATCTATCACCCTGGATGGAAGGGTGCTCATACCTTGCCAAGGTTACAAACAAAATTGACGTGGATCTACTAAACTAATGTCCACAAGGGACAAGGGTGACAAGCCTAATCTGACAGCTGCCCCTTTGATACCTACGGTGGCATTGTAGTTCTAGGACTTAGGTACTTTTACTAAAGGTCTCAGCCTATGCTGACAACAGAGCCTTCATCCCTTCATCCGCTCAATACTAAGCCTATTCCCAATTGAATGTAAATCAATGAATGCGACTGAAATACTGGATGGCTCAAATAATGATAATTATCTGAGAATACAATATAATAATATTGAAAACTTGTCATGCCCCAAGACTAGACCCTAGGCATAACACAGGACCTAGGATCACAAGTGACCCCAAGTTAACCCTGAAACTAGCATATCACAAGCATATTGAATATAATTCTTAGATTTTGGAAGCATAAATGAATAAAGAGCATAATCTAAAAAGAGTTCAACTGAGAATAGAATATCTGAACAAATAGTTGTCTACAAAGCAGAACAACCCAAATGGACTGAGTCTGACTCTGTCTTAAAAGCCTCTAATACTGATGAGTTGAAGTCCCCAGCTAACTCTAAAATACTGAAAGTAAAGACAACTGACTACTCAAAAAGCATGTAAAAGATATGTCCTTAGATGATGAGGACTCACCACTGTCTGTCGCTGATCTGGCGTCGGGGTGAGCTAATCGCGAGGCTGAAGCTGAGAACCTGAGCCTGCATCATGATAGGATGCAGCATAGAGTATGCGTTAGTACTTTGAATGTACTGAGAATAAGAGATATGCAAAGCTAACTGAATATATACACATGTTAAAATACTGGAGAGCTATAAACTGAACTAAATTGTAGTACATAGGCCCAAGGTAAAAATCATGCATAAATAGTTGAAATGAAAGAGTAATCTGGAAGCATGTTGAAGGCTAAAAGTAAACATAACTGAGGGCCTAATGCACATTACTGAAACTAACACTGTGGGAGAGTCTATTAACCAACATAAACCATGTGAGCTAAACATGGAGTCTGATGTATATGCCCTATCGAGAGAACCTAATATACCGTGCCAAGGTATAAAGGCGTGACTATGGCGTGACCAGTAAATCTGATGCCCAATAGAAAGGACTTATAAACCTATGTTGGCACGTAGTTCTGGGACCTTAAGGGTATGCTAAACCCTAGTCCAACTAAGTGCTAACACTACTCCCAAACTGAAGACTAATAGCTCGTTAAAACTGGAGTCCTAAGTTTTCTGAGATAAGACTAAACTAGTCTAAAATCTCTATTTTTTCTGAAATACTGTAGTAGACTAAAGACTAGTTAAATTATGCTTTTAAAGCTCATACTAATAATCAATAATGAATTTTAAAGGAAATGTGATACTTTAGAAAATCCTACAATTTAGGGCAAGTTTCTTGATTTCTCATGTCACGGTGAAAACCCATGCAAATCATTAAAGCACACTGCAATTCATATAAAACAGGATATAAATCATATGAAAATCATGAGAACTAAATTCTAGAAGGATTTGCATAATTGGGTGGGAACCCTAGTTCTCAAATTCATGAAAAACACTGTAAAAAGCTGAGGTTTTTGGGCATAAGGGAGAACTAAACCCTTAATGAATAGCCACATACCTGGTGGATGAAAATTCCTACGAGAATTTGGAGTTGAAGCTTGGAGGAGAGAACCCTACGCCTGGAGCTTTGGAGAAGACGCTTTTTTTCTATTTTAGAATTGAACTTAGAGAATTTGACTTGTTTTGGAGCATTAGACCTAATAAAATAAGCCTAAGGCTATTTATAGTTGGATCCAAAATAGAAAGGAAAGGTCTAAAATACCCCTGAAAACTTAACTTAAAAGCTGCTGGAAAATTGGCGTCTCAGGTTCCATGATTGGGTTCTACGGCTCGTGGAACCCTGTCGTGGTTCCTGAGCAAGAAATATGAGCTACTGGAATAACTTCCACAAGTTGGGTTCACGACTCGTAGAAGCTTCCACGGGTCGTGGAACCCACTCGTGGTTCCTGGGATGAAATTTACGGCTCTCTGAAGTTTGGTTCCATGAGTTGGGTTCACGACAGGAACCCACTCGTGGTTCCTAAAGACTTAAAGTTGGGCTACTGGAAAGGGTTTCCATGGATGGTATCTACGGTCTATGGAAAATCCTACGGACCGTGATCATGAGTCATTATCCGAACTTCAGAGAAGCAGTCCTCTAATTCTTGTTCCACGAGTCTAATCCATGACTCGTGGACTGTTTCATAGCTCATGGAAATGACTCGTGGTCCTACTAACAGTTGGAAATTTTATTTTTTTCTAGTTTTCTGAGCTAAGTCTGGGCTTGGAAGTTCTGGGGTATTACAATATCTCCCCCTTGGGATCATTCAACCTTAAATGAAGACTAAACAAGCTGAGTTTAGAGGGAAGGATCTGCAATCCCTACCAACTGAGTATTAGAAACTGATATCTAACTGAACTGAGTTCCATGAACATGCAAATATGATGAAATGCAAGGACAACTGAGGGAACAAGGTACTGAGACTGAGTTATGCAAGATTTAACTGAAATACTAGAGAGGAACTATTACCTCAAGCTGGAACTGGATTAAAAAGGAATAGGTGAGGGTACTTGGCCATCATGGATGCTTCTGCTTCTCAAGTAGCTCCCTCTACGGACTGATTCCTCCACAACACCTTTACTGAAGCGACTTCCTTATTTCTCAACCTACGAACCTGACAGTCAAGAATCTCAACTGGAACTTCCTCATAGGTAAGGCTATCCTTCACGGTTACACTTTCTAAAGGCACAACTGAAGCCGGATCACCAATGCATTTCTTTAACAAGGATACATGGAAGACTGGGTGCACCGATGCTAAGTCTGTGGGCAACTCTAACTCATAAGCCACCTTTCCAACTCTCTTCAGAATCCTGTAAGGGCCTACATATCAGAGTATAAGCTTCCATTTCTTACCGAATCTCATCACACCTTTCATGGGGGATACTTTCAAAAAAAACCAGTCATCAACCTCAAACTCTTGCTCCCTTCTTCTTACATCTGCATAAGATTTGTGATGACTCTGAGCTGCCTTCAACCTTTCTCTAATAAGATGGACCTTCCCCATGGTCTCATAGACTGAATATGGCCCTATCAAAGCTGCTTCACCTACCTCAAACCAGCCTATAGGTGATCTACACTTTTGCCCATAGAGTTCCTCATACGGAGCCATCTGAATTCTAGAGTGGAAATTGTTATTATACGCAAACTCTATAAGAGGTAAGTGATCATCCCAGTTATCTTTAAAGTCGATCACACAAGTTCTCAACATGTCTTCTAAAGTCTGAATGGTACGCTCTGCCTAACCATCTGTTTGTGGGTGAAAAGTTGTTCTAAGATTAACCTGTGTATCGAGACCTTTCTGAAACAACCTCCAAAATTGAGATGTGAACTGAGTTCCCCTATCTGAAATGATGGACAAGGGAACTCCATGATACCTGACTATCTCACGGATGTAGAGTTTGGCATAGTCCTCTACTAAATTGGTAGTCTGGACAGCTAAGAAGTGGGTTGACTTAGTCACCCTATCTATAATTTCCCATGTAGAATCATGCTGCCTATGAGTGTGAGGTAACCCTGTAATGAAGTCCATATTGATGACCTCCCACTTCCAAATAGATTTTTCCATCTCCTGAGTCATACCACCTGGTCGTTGATGTTCTACCTTCACTTGCTGACAGTTAGGACACTTAGCCACAAAATCAGCAATGTCCCTCTTCATCCTATTCCACCAATAGACTTACTGTAGGTCACGGTACATCTTGGTGGCACCAGGATGGATGGAATACCTTGAGCTATGTGCTTCTGTCAAAATCTGTTGTCTCAACTAACCTATATTAGGAACACATAGCTGACCCTGGTAACGAAGTACACCATCTCCCCCTTGGGAGAAGACCTCTACTCTCTGCTGCTGGACAGCACCTTTTAGGTAAAGTAAGATGGGATCACTATCTTTCTTTTCCTTCAAAGTAAGATGGGATCACTATCTTGCTTTTCCTTCACCTCAGCTACCAATGAAGACTCTGACCCATTCTGAACAATGACACCACCTTATGATGAATCTATGAGGTGAACCCCTAACCGAGAAAGCCTAGAAACATCCTTGGCTAATTCCTTCTTTCCTTCCTCAACTTGTGACACGCTACCCATGGATAGCCAACTAAGTGCATCAGCTACTAAATTGGCCTTACCCGGGTGGTAAAGCACGCTCATGTCATAGTCCTTGAGAAGCTCTATCCACCTTCTCTGTTGAAGATTTAGTTCTTTCTGAGTGAACACATATTGAAGGCTGTTTTGGTCAGTAAACACATCTACATGGACACCACACAAGTAGTGTCTCCAGATTTTCAAGGCAAAGACCACTTCTGCTAACTCAAGATCATGAGTCAGATAATTCTTCTCATGAGTCTTAAGCTGTCTGGAGGCGTATGCAATAACTTTGCCATGCTTCATTAGAACACAACCTAGGCCAACTCTGGACACATCATAGTATACTACAAAATCATTTGAACCCTCTGGTAGAGTCAAAACTGGGGTTGTGGTCAACCTAGTTTTCAACTTTTGGAAGTTCTTCTTCTGAGTCAGCCTAGTCAATGGAGAAGCTATGGATGAGAAACCCTTAATGAATCTCCTATAGTAAAGCCAGACCCAAGAAGCTCCTAATGTTTGTCGGAGAAGTGGGTCTAGGCTAATTCTTTACTACCTATATCCTCTGAGAGTCCACTCGAATACCATCCTTAGACACCACATGACCCAAAAAGGTGACTAAATGTAGCCAAAACTCACACTTGTTGAATTTGGTGAATAACTGGCGATCCTTGAGAGTTTGCTGCACCACTCTCAAATGATTAGCATGCTCCTCCTCACTCTGCGAGTAGACTAGAATATCATCTCTAAGGACAATAACAAACATGTCCAGATACTGCTTGAACACCCTAGTCATCAAGTCCATAAAAGATGCAGGAGCATTTGTTAGTCCAAAAGATATAACCACAAATTCGTAGTGACCATACCGAGTTCTGAAGGCTGTCTTCGGAATGTCATACTCTCTAACTCTGAGCTGATAATAACCGAATCTGAGGTCAATATTGGAGAAGTAGATGGAACCCTGGATGGGATACTTATTCTTTATTGTCACCTTGTTCAGGTTACGGTAGTCTATGCACATCCGGAGGGAGCCATCTTTCTTACGCGTGAAGAGAACTGGAGCACCCCATGGAGAGATTCTAGGTCTTATAAAACCTTTATCTAGGAGGTGTTTGAGTTGTTCTTTCAACTCCTTAAGCTCAGCTGGAGCCATTCTGTAAGGAGGGATCTAAATAGGCTGGGTATCTGGAAGGAGATCTATTCTGAAGTCGATCTCCCGTTCGGGAGGAACTCCAGGAAGATCTTCTGGAAACACTTCTGGGAACTCATTCACCACTGGGACTGACTCAAGAGTTAGGGTCATGGAGTTTGAATCCCTAACCCAAACAAGATGATAGATATACCCTTTTGAAATCATTTTTCTGGCCTTAAGGTAGGAGATGAAATGACCTACAGGCACTGAGTTACTACCCTTCTATTCTAAGACTGGCTCGTTAGGAAACTAAAATCGAACAATCCTAGTTCTACAATCGACTAAGGCCTAACAGGAATGTAACTAATCTATGCCAGAATGATATCAAAATCTACCATTTCTAACTCTACCAGATCTGATAAGGTGACTTTCAGGGAAACTGTGATAGGATAATTTATGTATACTTGTCTAGCTATAAATGGGTCACCAACTGGAGTAGAGACTGAGAAGGGTTTTGGGAGGGTCTCTGGACTGACACCGAAGTTTACTGCTATGAAAGGAGTTACAAAGGAAAGTATAGCACCTGGGTCTAACAGTGCATAAACATCTAAGTGGAAGACTTGCAACATACCCGTGACCACATCAGAGAATCCTCTTGGTCCTGTTGAGTTTGAAGAGCATATAATATGTTCTGATGTTGACCACCACCTGTACCAGATGAGGCACCCTACTGAGTGGAGCAGCCCACTAGAGCTGCTGAAGTAGTAGACTGAGCTTTGTTACTTCCCTTTCCCTGCTTGTTAGAGGGGAAGTCCCTCAACCTTTGATCGAGCTGGCCACAACCAAAACACCCCTCTCTTTAAGCAAGACACTCACCCAGATGGTTCTTACCACACTTTGGGCATGATGGAAAAGTATGGTTACCTGCAACACTGCCCTGAGACTTAGAGCCTGATGCTCATCTTTACTAGTCTTGTCAAGGCCTAAGAGATGGAGCACTAGCTGATGATGGCGCTGGGGCTGCATACCTCTGCTAAAACTCCAAGAGACTCCCACCTCCCAACCTCTGCTGAGAATATTCATAGTTACCAGTCCTATCCTTTTTGTTGTCTTTATCCATTTCCTTGAGCTTATCCCCCTCAACCTGCTGAGCATGGGTCATCAGTCTGGAGATATCAATATCAATTAATAACATAGCATTCCTGCACTCTGTCTTCACCAGATCAGATACACCAAATAAAAACTTTCCCATTTGAGCCCTTGGATCGGCTACCATATGTGGAGCATAGCTGGAGAGCTGAGTGAACTTCAGCCTATATTCCTGGACTATCATGGACCCCTACCTCAAATTCATAAACTCTTGGGCCTTAGCCTCCCTCAACTCTCTTGGGAAGAACCTGTCCAGAAAAGCTCCAGTAAAACAGTCCCATGTCACAGGAGCTGCATTCACACTGCTATTGTCTTTCCACTGCGTGAACTATATGTGAGCCACATCCTTTAATTGATAAGATTCCAACTCAACACTATCAGTACCAGTCACTTTCATCACCTCAAGAATCTTCTTGATCTCATCAATGAAATTCTGTGGGTCTTCACCAACCTTCGACCCTAGAAACTCTGGCAGATCCATACGAACAAAATCACTAACCCTAGTTGCAGCTGATCCACCAGCAGGGTTTGCAGGAATTGGGGCCCACTAATTAGCTTGATTGGCAACTATCTGAGCCAACAACTGAATTGCATTATGGAACTCTGCATTCGTAACCTCATGGTCTGGGGCTGGAGGAATTGCATTAGCATTGCATGTGTTAGCTCTGCGAGGAGGCATGATCTGAAATGCATAACAACGGATTAGAAGGGAGATATTGATTCACACTTAATCGCATGATAAAGATAGCAAAAGAAGTGAAGTTTTTCTTTGAACACTTCGTAGCCTCTCCCTCATAAGTATGGCGCATTTCACACCCATGAGAGAGACTCTACTTAGTGCAGCTTTTGGACATCCTAGGAATCTTGAACCTGATGCTCTGATACCAAGTTTGTCATACCCCGTGACTAGACCATAGGCGTAACACGAGACCTAGGATCACAAGTGACCCCAAGCTAACCCTGAAACTAGCATATCACAAGAATACTGAATATACTTATAAGCAATCGGAAGCATAACTGAATAAAGGGCATAATCTAAAAAGAGTTCAACTAAGAATAGAATATCTGAACAAATAGCTGTCTACAAAGAAGAATAACCCAAATGGACTGAGTCTGACTCTATGTCTGAAAAGCCCTTAATACTGATGAGTTGCTGGGACAAGTTCCCAGCTAACTCTAAAATACTGAAAATAAAGACAACTGACTAATCAAAAAGCATGTAAAAGATATGTCCTCGAATGATGAGGACTCACCACTGTTTGTCGCTGATGTGGTGTCAGGGTGAGCTAATCGTAAGGCTAAAGGTGAGAACCTGAGCCTGCATCATGATAGGATGCAGCATAGAGTATGTGTCAGTACTTTGAATGTACAAAGCATGAGTGATATGCAAAGCTAACTGAATATATAAACATGATAAATATTGGAGAGCTGTAAACTGAACTAAACTGCAGTACATAGTCCCAAGGTACAAATCATGCATAAATAGTTGAAATGCAGGAGTAATCTGGAAGCATGCTGAAAGCTAAAAGTAAACATAACTGAGGGCCTAATGCACATTACTGAAACTAACACTGTGGGAGAGTCTATTAACCGACATAAACTATGTGAGCTAAACGTGGAGTCCGATGTATACTCCCCATCGAGAGGACCCAATATACAGTGCCAGAGTATAAAGGCATGAATGTGGCGTGATTACTTAATCTGATGCCCAACAGAGGGGACTTATAAACTTATGTTGGCACGTAATTCTAGGACCTTAAGGGTACGCTGAACCCTAGTCCAAGTCGGTGCTAACACTACTCCAAAACTGAAGACTAATAGCTCGTTAAACCTGGAGTCCTAAGTTTTCTGAGATAGAACTAAACTAGTCTAAAATCTCTGTTTTTCTGAAATACTGTAGTAGACTAAAGACTAGTTAAATTATACTTTTAAAGCTCATCCTAATAATCTGGAATAAATTTTGAAGGAAATGTGATACTTTAGAAAATCCTACAATTTAGGGAAAATTTCTTGATTTCTTATGTCACGGTGAAAACCCGTGCAAATCATTAAAACATACTGCAATTCATATAAAACAGGATATAAATCATGTGAAAATTATGAGAACTAAATTCTAGAAGGATTTGCATAATTGGGTGGGAACCCTAGTTCTTAAATTCATGAAAATCACTGTAAAAAGCTGAGGGTTTTGGGCATAAGGTGTCACAACCCAACCTACCGGGTCGTGCGGGCGCCTACTCTAATCACCTAGATAGACGAACCCTTACTACACGTCCAACAGGTAACATGCGGAATTAAAGTAAATCTTTAAATTAAGCCACCTTTACAAATCCTGTTCAGAAATAGGCTACATAAGAAATTGCGAAAAAACCTTTACAATATTTAAATCTCTCCCTAGGATCTAGTCTAAACAGGTACAAGAGCTTCTACAAGGTGACACAAAGAGATAAAAGACTCAACTTCCACCATGGAATCGAAGACAGAAGTTGTTGGAGACCCTCATCGCCGTGAACCTATGAAACATCACCAACCTACAACCATACTATACCAAAAAGGTATAGCAAGAGCAGAGTCAGTACAAACACACGTACTGGTAGGCATCATTGGTCGACCCGAATCCATTCCTACCATCATATAAGAAAAATAGGAAAAGACATGAAATAAACATTATAGCTCCCTCCTTCACCCTTAACCTTGACCCTGACATCTAGGACTTCCCAAGTCACCTCGACACGTAGACTTCCCAAGTCACATTTAACCTTTACCCTAGTCAACTACCTTGACTAAATATTCAGACTTGACTAGGCTAGCTGCCCAACCAAAACCACTATTATACCCAAGTATTACCTACAATTTTCCAGCACTTTCCCGTACCTCTAGGACAGCTTTACCACCTAGTTATATTAACCAATAACCACGCCCAGACTCTCCGTCTTCCTCTATATTTACCAATCACATGCAACTCACCTAGCAACCATTGACACCTTCAATGACAACAACAAAATTATATCTAAATCCCTTTCTCATCCCAAAACTCGGACCCTCCAAGGATCCTCTAACAACACCTAAGTGTTCAACAGGCTACCTGGTTTACCCCAAGACCCATCCTTATGCTTATTAACGCAATTAATCCTTGACCATCTTAGTACACTTAATGAAGATAAAACATGAACTCATAACCTCTTTTACATAGTCTGGATCCCCCTAACACATCTAGGTGTTAAACATGACAACCCGGTCTACACCAAGACCAACTCATAACATGATGCAACAACCCGGTCTACACCAAGACCAACTAATAACATGATGCAACAACCCGGCCTACACCAAGACCAACTAATAGCATGATATAATAACCCGGCCTACACCAAGACAAAACTAATAACATGATATAACAACCCGGCCTACACCAAGACCGAACTAATAACATGATATAACAACCCGTCCTACACTAAGACCAAACTCATAACATGATATAACAACCCGGCCTAAAGCAAGACCAAACTAATAACATGATATAACAGAATTCCCGGTCACTCAAGGACCACCATTGGATATCACGATTCAATAAAAATAGCCCGATCCACTCACGGAACCAATACCAAGTATCACATTCAGTAAAACCACCCGGTCCACTCACGGAACCAATATCAACCAATGCAATACAATAGTCAATGAAACAATGCAAGATGCAATAAAGTAAACCCGTACCAGGTGTGGTACCCGTGCCAACCGAATGTTATACCCGTACCAGGCATGGTACCCATGCCAACCATGTGTTATACCCATACCAGGCGTGGTACCCGTGCCAACCATGTGTTATACCCATACCAAGCGTGGTACCTGAGCCAACCAAATATCAACAAACCACAGTCAATATATGAACAAACACAACTTGTAAAACCAACAAGTAAAACCATTCATTCACAGACTGTAAACAAGAACCTAGACATTCCACACAATTTCCCTAATCAATGTAATGCATACAATCACTTAGACATGAGTACATGATTATACACATTCACAAAAAATCATAAGCCATCACCTACCCCATTTCCAGGTAACCGATGAACCGTTAAATCCCGTCCGAAGACTATTCCCCGGTTCACCCTTTTTATTATAACATGTAACTACCAATTTCCCTTTTTAGATAAACACACAAACATGCGACACGCTTCCCTTTTCTAACCTTAGCTAGGCCGCCGCTAATCCTCAAGCAATAAACATTCCTGAAACTCCACCTAGGAGCTTTCTGTTCCCGCTTCCCGTGCTCCCAAACACTTCCCTGGTTCCCCGAACCTTCTCGACATACTAGTCCCTCAGCCCACCATTTTATCATGACAATATGAATAAGTTGAACACATAATACCATTCACAAGACCAGCCATTCCGTACATCCTAGAAACAACACAACCAATCCCGAATCCGCCAGACTCCGTGCACGGAGGCCTAAAACATGGTTTATCTGTTTCTACTATACAACAAGTACGGAAAGTAAACAGGTCTAACTACTTATTAAAACCTAGCCTACCTGGGCGCCAAGAAACTGCAACCATGTATTTCTGGTTCCGTTGAGGCATTCTTAGCAGCCCTACAGGCCCGGATCCATGGTTTCATGTCCTTTTTTACCGAAATTCCTTTCTCATTCTTGGTCTAAAAATAACACATAGTACATACAATTAACACACAAGGCCTGCGCATTACCCGGACTATATAAAATCCCCAAACCCCGGGCCACCCATGATCATCCCACCCTTTTCTCGGGCTTTCCACTGTTAAATCTCCTAGTTCTATCATTTTTACAGATAAAATAGAGAATTTAACAACCTATGATCATAATAACATACTATTAACAATACCCAAGAACATACATGCTTGAAATCCCCTTCTTTCCCCAAATTCCACCATCCCTAGGTCATTCCAACCCTTTTTTAATTTCCCTCCTAGCAATTTTACTGCATAGGAAACGTATTACAGAGTTAAGGGAACGAAAGCCTTACCTTAGGGAAGATTTTTTATGGAAGAATGAGAAAAAATGCCTGGAATCGCCTAGCCCTTCTCCCAAAACGAACTTGTGAAAAACTAATGTTTTGGGGAATATTTATGCATTAAAACCCCATCGGCCCGCTATAGCGGTCCCCGCACCGCTATAGCGGTCGGCTGCCACTATAGCGGTCTTAAGCAGGTTGATCGCCCTTTGACCGCTGCTATAGTGGTAATTTCCAATGCTATAGTGGTGGCCGCTATCGCGCGTGGTCGCGCTCATCACGAACAGAATGTCTAGAAATCTACCAGTTTAGGCCATTTCACAACACACTTGCTTCTCCCGACGACCTGAAGCAACCCTTTCACGTCAAACGCGATTCTGGGAGTTCTACTTACCCAAATTCGATTTCAAAAAGTCCCCCATCCTCCTCTATGTCTTGGCTACGCGGAAAACTAGCCTAACCCAAGACACCTAGTCCAATCCATACCCGTATTTCCCTGGACTCCACCTCGCTCCAAAACTGACTGAGGCTAGCCTAGCCTAGAATTTCAAACTCCCAAACCCGAAGTTTTCTAACTCTAACACTTGGCACGATTGGACTACCCATAATGACGAACGTAGTCGTTACAACAGAAACCAATTTACCCATCGTTCGTCCCTAAAGGATCTCTACGGCAGAGGGAGAGAACAAGCCTGTCCCTCAATCTTATTAATCTACCATGACAGCATAAATATAACCTTATGCAAACCACCAAAACTTTCGAATCCCTTGGTATACCCAATTCAACCAAAATTTAATTCACTCCCACTCTTTCAAGGAATCCCTTCCTTCGAGCTACACAAGGCAACTAGATTACCCCTCCTGGAGTGCCCAAGAAATCTGGGGCCTCGTCAAAACACCGGAGAAAAACAAAATCACCTAATGAACAAAATAGATTTTCCCTGCCAAGGGGTCTAGATCCCACTAAGGCGATCCCCTTTCCACTATGCCCGGAGTTTTGCTAGCCCAAACTCTATTCCGGAAGCTTCCTACGGGGTACTATGCCCCTCACATATCATAGTATCACCTTATTCCTATCAACACTATGCCCCGAGACACCATATGTCTCTAAATTATGCAACAACAAAGATTCCATTGGAACTCATCCTAGCTTGAGGTTTTGGCGACTCCCGTTCTAGGGGAAAATTCTATCCGGGTACTTACACCCCAACCAATGGTATGGCGAGCACACCCTCACCACTAATGATCATCAATACTAACATAAGTCAATAATCGCCCTCATAATACAAGCCCATGAGAAGTGTCCCACACTACTCAGTCAATCACGGGTCATTTATCAAATTCTACATGAGTGTATTCCCACCGATGGTCAATCATAATTTTATCAACATCCCGGGCTACCATATCGACCTTTTCCTTTTTATCGCACATGGGTGCTAAATTCCTGTCAAATACCTTATATGCATACTATATTAGCTATATGGACATTTCCCTTGCTTCACATAGCAACTCATAATGTAACCATTGCCTTTAGATGCCCCGGGAATGAAATGAAAACAAGGGAAAGCAGGGCAGGCACTCTGCCCCATGTCTTTCTGTTGTGGCGGTAAAAATCCCATTATAGCGGGATTGCCATAGCGATCTAGTCCCTCTATGGCGGTCCCGATGGTGACAGCCCAGAAATTTGAAATTTCTGGCAAGTGTATCCTTCCCCTTCCCCGGTTACCATTGTCTAGTCCTGTAAATCCTTCCATGGTCTTAAACCACCCTTAGGACCATTCCTGGCATAAAACGCATCATAATTCAACATAAAATATTATCAATCACAAAGAGTTAACACTAGACAATTATTTCCAGCAATATCTTCCCGCCATTACACACTAATGACTCATTTTTTCCCATGGTTCCCAATCAAGTCCCGACTGTCCTGAAACCAAAGCTTTCTTATAGTCACAGTTCCCAATACCTTTCTCTTACCATGTATACCAATGATAAGTTTATACCCGAATGTAAATGCAAACCATTCCAATTGGGGCCTACCACAATTTATCACTAAAGCAAATCACAAACCTTTAAGTCAGAATAAATTTACTGAAGTCACGATCAGGAGTTATCACAAAAGAAAATTTCCTTACCAAAATCCCCACTATCAAGCAATGATAGCCCATTTTTCCCCATGTTCCCAACCAAGTCCCGACTGTCCTGAAATCGAAGGTTCCCTACAGTCGTAAATCCTTTTTCCCTCACCATCTTAACCAATGATGAGTCCTTTCTCGAAAATAATATTAAATTTTACTCTGCACACATAGTATTTTATCACTAACCAAATCATACCAATTCAATTGATGACGACCTTTAGACCCACAATTTCACAGTAAGGCAAGCAATCACATACCAATCAAGAAATCATACAAGCACTGTAACACACAAATAATTCAGTTTCAGACTACAACAAAATCAAGTCACATAATTTACTCTCTATTCATTCCATGGATAACCAGTAGCCGATCATCCATGTCTTACCATAACTCCCGCTATTAAGCAATAATAGCCCTTGTCCCTGGTACTTATTCACATACCAACCACTTGAAACCTGAGTTCCCACAAGTATATATATCATTTTGCCTTATCATTTTTACCAATGATAAGACCCTACCCCGCATTTAGCATACTGTTTTCCACTTGAATTACAAAACAAGAACTCCTTCAATTATTAACACATAACCAAGTTAAGACTCCTTGACAACCATAAATTTCAAAGTAACTCAAGTAACTACACACCACACAATTGCGGTCATTCAAATAATGCAATGCATGCAATCACGAGTCTCAAGCTCTAACACTCAATCAAACCAGTTTCATCACCTTTCATTCGCTTCATGGATGACCGTTAGCCGATTCATCCATCCTTTACATAGCCTGCCAGGCCAGATACCAATTGGAACCTTCCCAGTTCTAATTTCCCTTGCTTGTTTTTCATACCCAAAGTCCAATGACATCCTTCACCTTGTTGAGATACCAATTGGAATCAAGAGATACCAATTAGACTCAACCCATACAAGCAAGTAACAAAATCGTACGAAAAGGAATGAAAGAAGAGAAGTGTTTCCTAGAATGCTTCATAGATTCCCTAGGATTCGATGTGGACGTCTACACACCAATCTGAGGGACTCTATTCGATATTTTGCTCTTGTACTGGGAGACTGGTAACCTAGGCTCTGATACCATTTGTCACAACCCAACCTACCGGGTCATGCAGGTGCCTACTCTAATCACCTTGATAGACGAACCTTTACCACCCATCCAACACGTAACATGCAAAATTAAAGTAAACCATTAAATTAATCCACCTTTACAAATCATGTTTAGAAATAGGCTATATAAGAAATTATGGAAAAACCTTTACAATATTTAAATCCCTCCCTACGATCTAGTCTAAAAAGGTACAAGAGCTTCTACAAGGTGACACAGAGATAGAAGACCCAACTTCCTCCATGGAATCGAAGACAAAAGTTGCTGGAGACCCTCATCGTCGTGAACCTATGAAATATCACCAACCTACAACCAGACTATAACAAAAAGGTATAGCAAGAGTAGAGTCAGTACAAACACACGTACTGGTAGGCATCATCAGTCGACCCGAATCCATTCCTACCATCATATAAGAAAAACAGGGAAAGACATGAAATAAATATTATAGCTCCCTCCTTCACCCTTAACCTTGACCCTGACATCTAGGACTTCCCAAGTCACCTCGACACGTAGACTTCCCAAGTCACATTTAATCTTTACCCTAGTCAACTACCTTGACTAGATATTCAGACTTGACCCGGCTAGCTGCCCGACCAAAACCGCTATCTTACCCAAGTATTACCTACAATTTTCTAGCACTTTCCCGGACCTCTAGGACAGCTTTACCACCTATTTATATTAACCAATAACCACACCCAGACTCTTCGTCTTCCTCTATATTTACCAATCACATGCAACTCACCCAGCAACCATTGACACCTTCAATGACAACAACAGAGTTATATCTAAATTCCTTTCTCATCCCAAAACCCGAACCCTCCAAGGATCCTCTAACCACACCTAAGTGTTCAACAGGCTACCCGGTCTACCCCAAGACCCATCCTTATGCTTATTAATGCAATTAATCCTTGACCGTCATTAGTACACTTAATGACAATAAAACATGAACTCATAACCTCTTTTACATAGTTTGGATCCCCCTAACACATCTAGGTGTTAAACATGATAACCCGGTCTACACCAAGACCAACTCATAACATGATGCAACAACTCGGCCTACACCAAGACTAACTAATAACATGATGCAATAACCCGGCCTACACCAAGACCAACTAATAGCATGATACAACAACTCGGCCTACACCAAGACCAAACTAATAACATGATATAACAACCCGGCCTACACCAAGAAAGAACTAATAACATGATATAACAACCCAGCCTACACCAAGACCAAACTCATAACATGATATAACAACCCAGCCAAAACCAAGACCAAACTAATAACATGATATAATAGAATTCCCAGTCACTCAAGGACCACCATTGGACATCACGATTCAATAAAAATAGCCTGGTCCACTCATGGAACCAATACCAAGTATCACATTCAGTAAAATCCGATCCACTCACGGAACCAATATCAACTAATACAATACAATAGTCAATGAAATAATGCAAGATGCAATAAAGTAAACTTGTACCAGGCGTGGTACCCATGCCAACCGAATGTTATACCCGTACCAGTCGTGGTACCCTTGCCAACCATGTGTTATACCTGTACTAGGTGTGGTACCCGTGCCAACCATGTGTTATACCCATACCAGGCATGGTACCTGAGCCAAACCAATTTCAAGAAACTATAGTCAATATATGAACACACACAACTTGTAAAACCAACAAGTAAAACCGTTCAATCATAGACTGTAAACAGGAACCTAAACATTCCACACAATTTCCCTAAGCAATGTAATGCATACAATCACTTAGACATGAGTGCATAAATATACACATTCATAGAAAATCATAAAGCCATCACCTACCCCATTTCCAGGTAACCGGTGAACCGTCAAATCCCATCCGAAGACTATTCCCCGATTCACCCTTTTTATTACAACATGTAACTAGCGATTTCCCTTTTTAGATAAACATACAAGCATGCGACACGCTTCCCTTTTCTAACCTTATCCAGACTGTTGCTAAGCCTCAAGCAATAAACATTCTTGAAACCCCACCTAGGAGCTTCCTATTTCCGCTTTCCGTGCTTCCAAGCACTTCCCCGGTTCCCCAAACCTTCCCGACACGCTAGTCCCTTAACCCATAATTTTATCACGACAATATAAATAAGTTGAACACATAATACCATTCACAAGACCAGCCATTCCTTACATCCTAGAAACAACACAACCAATCCCGAATCCGCCAGACTCCGTGCCTGGAGGCTTAAAACATGGTTTCTCTATTTCTACTATACAACAAGTACGGAAAGTAAACATGTCTAACTACTCATAAAAACCTAGCCTACCTGGGCGCCAAGCAGCTGCAACCATGCATTTTTGGCTCCGTGGAGGCATTCCTTGCGGTCTTGCAGGCCTGGATCTTTGGTTTCACATCCTTTTTTATCAAAATTCCTTTCTCGTTCTTGGTCTAAAAATAAAACACAGTACATACAATTAACACACAAGGCCTGTACATTACCCGGACTATACCATATCCCCAAACTCCAGGCCACCCATGATCATCCCACCCTTTTCCTGGTCTTTCCACTGTTAAATCTCCCAGTTCTATCATTTTTACGGATAAAACAGAGAATTTAACAACCTATGATCATAATAACATACTATTAACAATACCCAAGAACATACATGCTTGGAATCCCCTTCTTTCCCCAAATTCCACCATCCCTAGGTCATTCTAACTCTTCCCCAATTTCCCTCCTAGCAATTCTACCGCATAGGAAACGTATTACAGAGTTTGGGGAATGAAAGCCTTACCTTAGGGAAGATTTTCGATGGAAGAATGAGGAAAAATCCTTGGAACATCCTAGCCATTCTCCCAAAATGAACTTGTGAAAAAACTGATGTTTTGGGGAATGTTTTTGCATTAAAACCCCGTTGGCCTGCTATAACAGTCCACGCTCTGCTATAGTCATCCGCTATAGCGGTCGGCTGCTGCTATAGTGGTCTTAAGCAGGTTGACCTCCCTTTGACCACCGCTATAGCGGTAATTTCCACTGTTATAGCAGTGGCTGTTATCACGCATGGTCGCGCTTGTCATGGACAGAATGTCTGGAAATCTGCCTATTTTTTGCCATTTCACAACACACTTGCTTCTCCTGATGACCTGAAGCAACCCTTTCATGTCAAACGTGATTTCGGGAGTTGTACTTACCCAAATTCGATTTTGAAAAGTCCCCCGTCCTCCTCTATGTCTTGGCTACGCGAAAAACTATCTTAACCTAAGACACCTAGTCCAATACATACCCGGATTTCCCTAGACTCCACCTCGCTCCAAAACTGGTCGATGCTAGCCTAGCCCAGAATTTCAAACTCCCAAACCCGGAGTTTTCAAATTCTAACATTTGGCATGATTGGACTACCCATAATGATGGACCCAGTCGTTACATAAGGGTGAACTAAACCCTTACTGAATACCCACATACCTGGTGGATGAAAATCCCTACGAGAATTTGGAGTTGAAGCTTGGAGGAGAGAACCCTAGGCCTGGAGCTTGGGAGAAGAAGCTTCTTTTCTGTTTTAGAATTGAACTTAGAGAATTTGACTTGTTTTGGAGGATTAGACTTAATAAAATAAGCCTAAGGCTATTTATAATTGGAGCCAAAATAGAAAGGAAAGGTCTAAAATACCCCTAAGAACTTAACTTAAAAGCTGCTAGAAAATTTGTGTCTCAGGTTCCACGGATGAGTTCTATAGCTTGTGGAAACTTCCACGGCTCGTGGAACCCTATCGTGGTTCCTGAGCAGGAAATATGATCTACTGGAATAACTTCCACGAGTTGGGTTCACGACTCGTGGAAGCTTCCACGGGTCATGGAACCCACTCGTGCTTCCTAGGATGATATTTACTGCTATCTGAAGTTTGGTTCCACGAGTTGGGTTCACGACTCATGAAAGCTTCCACGGGTCATGGAACCCACTCATGGTTCTTGAAGACTTAAAGTTGGGCTACTGGAAAGGGTTTCCACGGATGGCATCTATGGTTCTTGGAAAATCCTATGGACCGTGATCATGAGTCGTGGTCCAAACTTCAGAGAAGTAGTCCTCTGATTCTTGTTCCATGAGTCCAATCCATGACTCATGGACTGTTCCACGACTCATGGAAGTGACTCGTGGTCTTACTGACAGTTGGAAATTTTATTTTTCTCTAGTTTTCTGAGCTAAGTCTGGGCTTGAAAGTTCTGGGGTATTACAAAACTGATAGCATTCTAATTCTGAAGCATAACTGACTACTATATCTGTTTAGCACGCATAAACTGAAGGTACTGAAATTATACATGATAGGGCTATAATAAATCTGAGTAGACAACTATCCTTCGTTTCCAAGAACATCTAAGGAATCTTATATATCATCAAGGATAGTGAAATACACCAATTGCATAGAATTCATAAATCCTAGGTCTGAAGAACTACTTGAAATTAGAGAACTAGATTGAGTTTAGGTACTCAATGGATGGAAGAAACCCACTGATGAAATCCCACATACTTGGAAGAAGATTCTATGGAGGAAACTTTGACTTTTTGGGGCTGAGCTTGAAGAAAACCTCATGTTTGTTCTTGAGAGAAAAACACTTCTGTTTCTCTTTGATTCTTCTAAGTGTCGATTAGTTTAGGAATACTAAGAGAAAAAGCATAAAAGTCCCTTTAATTTATCCTAAAAAGACTTAGGATTAGAGTTAAAAATATAGGGAAAAGACTGAAATGCCCCAAACTTAAAAGCAAAATTGCTGAATTTTCCTTCGCCGGACGGGCTACCCAACGGGCATCAGACCTATGATGGCCCATCGGACCCAACCATCGAGGAGGCTAAGTTGAAGTTGGTCCTCTAGCTGGTCCCCACAATGGGTTCTCACAGCCCGTCGCATCTGTGATGGACTTGGTGACTGCCCATTGTTATAGAAAAAATTGAGGTGGGTCGCTGGTGGTTTTCCATGGTGAGTACAATTTCTCGTAGGACTTCCAACGCTCGTGGTGACTTCTATCTAGCTGAGGGCTGATGATAGAGCCACTGGTCTCTTCCCACGGTGACTCCAATGGTCCATCAGACCTCCAACGCCTGTGGGTTAGTCCGTGGGGCCTGACAGTTATAGACACTTACTGAGTTTTTTTGAGTTTCTGGGTTTTAAATGCTGGTCTGAATTCTGGGGTGTTAAAATCATTTCATGTATACTTAGTTTATTCATTGAAGCACAATATGAAAACACTCATCATTTCAACATGATATTAATTCAGGATCAACACAGTGCACCAATATGCAAGTACATACTCTATCTAGATACTTAATCAAATTCAATGATTCACCATTCATGTGAACAACAAATATCCACTAACACATGGAATAACAAGTATGCTCAAAGGCCAATCAATGGCTTATGATACAAGCCTTATCAAACCATATTCATCGAATTCAAGTATGTACGAGGACTACATAATTAAGTATCCATTATAGGAGTGCACATTCAACCAAAATTGAGTCTACGCTCTAATTATATGATTATATACATATATGTGTACTTCCACATGTCTACCATTCATCCCTAGCTACAGCGCCATTAACTCCTCAACTTTCCACACCTAATCCCCTATTTTTATTAGACCACCCGTCAATATGATAATAACCTTAGTTCATTCATCTTACAATAGGTTATACTTTAGTATCTAGCCATGTCTTTCTCAAACCTTTATGATAGAACATCACTTTTCTTTTTTAAGATAATTCTTATTTAACACGTTATTCTACTCCACACTTAGGGGTTACAACAATGAGGTTAGTGAATCAAGCATGTTACGCCAATCTTATAAGGTCTAACACAATTTCACATAAATAACCAAGTAGTAACACAAAAATCAAGAATACATGTTTAAATATTTGATTTCGTGGCCATTCTATTTCATCTTTCATATTTAGTTACGGCTTCCACTACCACAATGAATACATTATCTACGTCCCATAAATAATATGGCATAGATCTCAATTCACATTCACATCCAGCTACACATAATGTAAACATGTATATTTGCAAGGATTACAATCTTATCAATTTATTTCAACTAAATTCCATCCAGACTCCATGCCCGAATGACTAATCATGCATTCTCCCATCAATTCTATGCAGTGTATACATTTAGCTAATTTGAATCTGCTACTCATAAACACTAACCTACCTCGACGCCAAGTTATTGCAACAAGCAAGCTATACCATAGATGTTCTTTCTTTCCCTTCACGCTTCAGGACGTTAAATATCTAAAAACAAATAAGCAATTATAAGAGTAATTAATCAATTACTCTTCAAATAAAACCTTTGGGATTTCAAACCACTAGTTCTACCCCTTAACCGAGGTCTGTATCATTCTCCAAGGGTCAATTAATCATTAAGTAACCCTACAATATCCATGTAATCAACACCCATAAAGTTTCTAATCAAGTTAGCCCCTTTTTAGATATTTTTATGCCTAAAGGTCTCATCTTTATGGAAATTAAGGTTTTTCATTAGCCGTAATTATGTTTAGAATTATCAATTTCATGCTCAGAATCAAAGAAGAATATCATAGGATCAATTCTAGGTGATAATACACTTACCTATAGGTTTTCCCCATAATTTCAAGAACCTAGGGTTCTAACCCATAAAAATTTCATCATAATTCCCCATTCTAAGGATTCTAGAAGAATGGATTAATTAATGTAAAAGGGAGTAATAATCTTACCTCAACGAAGAATTTTCACCCTAGCCTTGGGAAAATTTCCCCTCTAAGATTTTAGAATGAGGTTTTGATGTTATGGGGCATAAACCACTGAAAATGCATTTAATGGGTATTCTGCCCTGTGTTGCTTATCGCAATGAGCTCTTTATTGTTTTGATGACTCGTCACCACGAGCACCCCCTCATTACAACAAGCCCTGCTTTCCAGCACAAACACCCTTCAATAAAAAAGCCATAACTTTCTACTCCGAACACGAAATAATGAATGGTTAGTGACGTTCAAAAGAAGACTTAAAGACCTTTAGTTTGTGGTTCTTGGCCTTCATAACTATTATATTCTAGGAGATATTTTCATTTGAAGTTGATCCTAGCAAAATCTTATATTAAAGCTCAATCGGTATGAATATTTTCAATTCAACTTTGTGTTAGGGGTCTTGTAAAACCTTAATTCATGTCTCATGCACTTCCAAACTAAGGTGTTGACCCTAACAACTATGGAAATTAAGATCTTATGTCTTTACCACATATATTTTTAGTAAAGATGGAATGGATCTTTATAATATGATCTACTTGTACTTAGTGAGCATCATAGGCCGACTAAGCTTAAGCAGTTACTATATCTAATAAAGAATACTAAAATAACTCTGCGTGTAGAAAAGTTTCAGTAGTTCAATATCAATAATAACATGGTATATCTTAATCAAAACAACCATTCAAGCAATCTCTCCTGAAAACTCACTAGAAACTCGTGAGCATCCTCTCTCGGAGCACCTGAAAACCTCCTAAAACATCATCCCCCTGTGTCGCTACCTGAGCAGAAGTTTGTGCCTCATCTCTAACATATAAACTACTCAGAGTGCCAGATAAAGTCCCCACCTATGACATACCCTCTAAAAAGCCAAGGATCCTGATCAATGTATCCCGAAGAACCATCGTGGCTACAAATCCAAGCAAATCTAAAATTTATGCAATTGTAAATGAGTGTATTATACTTTCCTTGTTTGTTTTGCTAATTATTAAAAAAGTGTCAAAATGACATAACGAGGACCTACTATGGGTGTATAAAATGTATAATACTTACTTAAAGTGTCTATGAGAAAAATAGTGTCAATTTAATGTTAGGATTTGCCCTGAATTTTCTATGTTATTTGAATTTTACACAATTGTATTCTAATTCAAAAAATTTTCTTGACGGAAAAGATTTTCTTGGTAAAAAAGAACTCTACAATATCTATAATTTTCTTGAATGAGAAGTTTTGTAATTCTATAAATAGAAGATATGTTCTTCTCAAATAGAACTCAATAACATCCACAATGTAGTCATTTAGAGTGTCTTATTTAGGGGGAGATTATTCTCCCTATAAGTATTGTGCTTTTTAATTTTAGTTTTTAATATGTAGGTCACCTGACCAGACCATATTAACATATTATGATTTTTAGTATTTTTTTGTTGTCATCTGGTTTATCGCCTTTAATGTTTGTAATTATTAGCTTTCGTATGATGCCATATAAATTTAGATCCCAACAACTAGTATCAGAGCAAATGGTTTAATGGGTTCAATGAGCCAATGATCCAACAATTCAATGGTCCAATGATTCAACGGTCCATTAATTAAACGAGGTTGAAGATAGGTTTAAGGAGGTAACAAATCAAGTTGCAATCAATTTATGATAAAGGAATTTTTGAAGGAGATTTTTGTCCAGATACTACATGTGGAGACAAAGTTTCAATCATATTCTTAACAATCCTATAGCTCCATATTTAAAAAAAAAATTAATTTTCAACCCATGGTTACTTTAATGCATGGGCTCCAACTTTCAACCCTGCTAACTTTTAACGTTTGAGGCACCAACTTTCAACCCTGCTAATTTTCAACCCATTGTTTTCCTTATGAGTCTTGATTTTTAGGAAGCAATGAAGTTGGGGAAGGGGTGTTGGGCAAAAATTTCAAGAAGAAGATGATTAATTTGCTACATTTTGGTGAAACTTTTGTAGTCATGAATTATGGTAGTGACTAGTTGGTTATTGTTTGGTAATATTGTGAAAGGAAAAACATGTTAGCTGGGACATTGTGGTGTCATAGTTGATTAACCTTGATAAGGGGGGAAGTAAGTACCCTACTTCGGTAACTATGAACACCACACTAGTGAATTAAGTGTGGGATCATTACGACCTCGTTAAACATTAATTTTGCTAGCTTTGTTTGTACTTGGGAGGATTCTTGCAAATTATGTGTTGATAGGTACAATGACACCCTATGGGAAGAAGGCTGCCACAGAAGATGCAGGGACTAAGTGGTCCTGCAAAAGAAGAGCATCCGAGTCAGCAGCCCTATCGGTCCCTCAGGCACCTCCTTGAAACTTTGGTATCTGAGCGGGGAAAACCTATAGAGAGGATTAGTGTGAACCGCAAAAAGGAATCAAAGTATCATGCGGATGAACATGTTGATGAAGTGAAGCTACAAGACAAATTCCCATAAATTCATGAAATGATCTATAATTTGGGCATCCAATACATCTTTCAATACTAAGGTGAGTGCAACCTTACTCTAGTGCTTGAGTTTTATGCTAATTGGAACACGAATGCTGGTAAGAGTAAAAGAGTGGATATATATGGAATGCTGATCAAATTCACCACTCGGGCTTTGAATGAGTTTCTAGGGATACTGCATATTGATGTTGCTCCTTCTTTGGAAATAAAAAAGGAAACACCATATAGAGATATCCGTCACACTCTTTGTGGCATGAATTTGACTACCTGATGGGATAGGAGCAAGGACACGGGGTGTCATGCCACCTTTAACTACTCTTATTTGAATCAAGATACTTAAGTGTGGCTGAAAATTATATGTAGTACCCTCCTACCATGCAAGCACATAGTAAAGGGTATCAAGGATAGGGTGGTTATAGTATACATATTGATGAAAGGGATGCCTATTAATGTTGTTTCTGTTTTGCCACACAATATGATGAGATTCAGAAATAAGAAGAGTTGGCAATTTTGATATGGCAGTTTGGTGACTCGGTTCTTGAGAAAGTATAATATAAAAGAAGAAATTCATAATCTATGACCTCCCAGAGTTCCATACTTGATGAGCCAGCGAGTTAATATTACAAAGACTAAAGGACGGGATGCTTTGCAAGGGCCTACACTTTCTACTATAGATTATCAAGCACATGATGACAGTTGGATAGGTAGAATGTTTGGAATGGTATAATTATAGCTGAGGATCGGTGGTCGACCTATGACCAAGGAGTAGATGGTTGGTTTGGCAGACAAGTACCTATTGACAGATCGTACCATATACATGTGCAAGATGGGCTCTGCCTTTCACGAGTTGTTAGATGATGATGAGCCTACGATTCATGCTACCTATGTAGTTGAGGATGATAAGGTGGATGATGCTGGTACATCTTACATAGCAGTTGATAATGCCATGGCTGAGGAGGATTGAGAATGTATTCCCTATGATGATGATGATGATGCCTAGATGTCCAGGGAGTTCCTTCTCTCACTCTTTACTTTTGTACTTATTTGAAACATTAGGGCCAGTGCTATATTTATGTGTGGGGTGGGGGAATAGAATTCCCTTGTTTTTCAGTGTTATATCTTGAGTAAAGGCATGTTGTGGGTGTTGTTAGGTTGGTTTGTGCTATGGTTAGTTGTGAAGTATGAATGTAGGTAGTTTTTTTAGGATGGGTTCCTCGGCTTTTATGTTTGGTTCTTTTCCCGAAGATAGTCCCTTTGAACTGGGTAGGTTTTTTTTAGGATAGCATCAGTCATAGAAGTAATGACTTGTCCTGATGATGGAAGGATGATGACCCTCTTATGGGAAAATTAGTCATAGCTTTGTAGGATTAGGAGTCGTGCCTTTTGATCTCTTGATGCTCCACCTAGGTGTTAGCAAGACATCATGGGTAGTTCACTTGAAATCTTGCATGTAAAGAAGAACTTCATTAGAGACACATAGGCTCTTTAACTTGACTCGAGAAATGAAGAATATGGGCTAAATTGTATAATATCACTCAATGTGTTTGTGTATGAACATGCAATTGTAATATTCTTGTATTTCAATCATGGTGCCATGTGTGGTGAGTTTTTTCTTGATTTCTTGCATAAAATAGCATCTACAACTTACCTCGTGTGTATATAAAAATTTGACTTGGTATGAAGATTGTGGGATATGATTAAGGCATCTCATTGTATTGACTTTTCTTATTTCTTTGATGATTGTTTGTGCCTCCTTGACATTATCCCTAGTGAAGCCGCATTGAGCAATGAAGCCTACTTCTTTATAAAGTCACATAATGAGCCTACCTATTTTGTTGATACCCTATGTTAATTTGATCCAAATAAAGTCCCTAATGCACTTTGTAATTGGAAAATTTAAAGAAAAAGGGAAACAAAAGAATAAGGGTGAATAGAAGTGGGAGGAAAATGTGGTGAAAGAAAGAGGGTCTATGGAGCTTGGTTAAAATAGTAAAGTGCTTGTTGTCATGAGTTAGAAAACAAAAGAAAAAAAAGATAGAAAATTGAAGTAAAATAAATGTTTTTTCTAGCAATAAGTACATGTAAACGAGGGGAAAGAATAAGTGATAATAAAGGGAGGTGTAAGAATAAGTGATAATAAAGGGAGGTGTGAACATAAGAGGAAACAAAGCAAAGTAAGAAAAAAGAAAGAAAGAGTAAAGTGTAGTGTTTTAAAAGTGCATAGGGAGGAGAGTCACTATTTACCAAAAAGTATTGTAATGATTGGATCCCTCGTTATGGATAAATATTTTGTGCCAACTTTCGGGTTAGAAAACTCTCGAGTTTGGGAGTTGGAAATTTTTGGCTAGGCTAGTCTCAGATGATTTTTGAGCGAGATATGGTCTAGGGTGATTCAGGTGAGGATTGGGTAATGTATCTTGTGTTGAGCTAGTTTTTCCATTAGCTAAGACATTAAGGAGTCCAGAGACTTTTCAGAAAGTAATTCGGGTAAGTAGAACTCTCGGTATTAAGGTTGACGGGAAGGAGTTGTTCCAGAATATCAGAATTTAAGGTGTATTGTAAAATAGACACTTTTGGGGGATTTTCTGAGATTCTTTTCCATGTCAAAAGCTATAGAGGTTGACACAGCGCTACAACGACTACCTTTATGGCAGAGAAATTCCTGCTATAGTGGAAGTCAACATTGGTTAGCATCACCATAGCAGTCAATTCTTCTATGACGGTGCCGTTATAGCAGTGTACAGACCGCTATAGCGGAATAAGTCAGGATTAATATAGAAACTTCCCCAAAAATATTCAAATTTTCTGAAGAACATTTTGGGGAAGAGTTAAGGCAATTTTGGCTATTTCAAGGCAGTTTTCTACCAAATTTCATCCTAAATGTAAGGATTTTGATCCCCTAAATTAGTACTATGGTTCCTACATAATATAATTGTTATCTATGGGATTGGGGAAAGGTATAGGTTGACCTAAGGATGTAGAATTTGGTGAAAAGGGGGATTCTAGGTGGTGTAATTCTGGGATTGTGTTTATTATCGCTTATGCATGTTAAAAACACCAGCATTCGCTAAATGTAATCGTAAAATAGTAGTTTAGAGCGAATTAACAATGGAAAAGCCTGAGAATGGGTGGAATGATTATGGGCCTGGGGATTTGAATTTTGCATAATCTAGGTAATTTTTGGCCATTGGAATAATTTTAGTATATTGTGTGCTTGATTTTAGACCAAGAGCAAGCAAAAGCTTTCGAAAATGGGAAGGATCCGGTCCAATAAAGTTCAGGCTATTCGAGATAGGTGATGGTTATTGTCTTGCCAAATGCAATGTATATACATGTAACTATAGCTTAGTAATGTGTGTGTTTTCATGCCTAGGAAAGGAAGTTATGAATATCCAAGTATATGGGGCGTCAATTATGTGAAATGAACTTGATTATTGCTTGTTAGTTGTACATGGGTGTTTTTTGTTTATTTAAGTATTGACTATTGGTTTTGTATGACATTCGGTTGGCTCGGGTATCACGCCTGGTATGGGATACTAACAGTTGGCTCGGGTGCCACGCCTAATACAATTTCAATATCAATTGGCTTGGGTACCACGCCTGGTACGAGTTTAATTATGCATTATTGATTGTGTTTGTCGATTGTCCCATGAGTGTACTGGGTTGATTGTTGAATTTGTGATTGATTATATTGGTCCTTGAGAGGTCGGGTTATTACACTTAATGTAGGTATGGTCCTGGGCTAGATCGGGCATTGTATGTTAACACTTAGTTGTGGGTCTAGGGAACCTTTGATGGTTCGGATAACGTGAAAAGGAATAAGCGTCATGATTATTGTTCATTGTTAGAAGATTGTTGAACCTGTTTCATGTGGTTGATGTGTTGGAAGGTAGGCTGAGAGACTAGAGTTATAGTACTGGTTGTTTTACATGTTTGTGCTACTTTACTCAGTTTTGGTTTATTGTATCTATATTGTTTGTTGGAGCTGGCCGATGATCCTACCAGTACACGGTGGTTTTGTACTGATTTTGCACTTGTTTCCTTTTTATTAGTATAGGAACTCTTCCGGAGGCTTCTACGCGACCTCAGATCTAGTCCCAGCGATTCCAGATTTCAAGGGTGAGCTGCTTTCGTTGGGCTACTTTGTTTTCATCCAATTTAATTCTAGTCCATCTGTTCGGACTTGGACTCTTATTTTTGGGGTTGCATCCCCGTTTCTAGACATTTGGTAGATTGTTTTGGTACGATGACTTTCAGTTTCTAAGGGTAATTTCCGCAGGATATTATTAGCTCTTCAATTTAGATGTGAATGCTAGTTTATCTTTGATGCGAATCGGTTTTGAGTTGTTAGACTTTACTAAGTGTTGAGTTGATATTGGTCCGCTCATCTAGGAGTTTTGGGTTGGTGCCACCCACAGCGGGTTAGGTGTTGACAAAGATGGTATTAGAGCCCTAGGTTCATTGATCTCGTCGTACCAAAACGGGTCTAGCAGAGTCTTGCAGAACGATACGGAAAAGGCTGTACTTTTCTGTGAGAGGCTATAGAACTTTAGGAAACTATCTCTTCTTTCTTCCTTGGTGCTATAACTTAATTCCAATTGGTATCTGGTGATACAAATTGGTATCTAACCTCTTTCACTCTTTTGTCCGCAGATGGTTAACACGAGGCGCAAAGGAGTGAGAGCGGCAGCTTCAATGGTGGAAATAGCAGCCAGGGGGCGAGGAAAGGGCGGGGACAGGGGCAGAGGTAGAGGCAGAGGAAGAGTAGCACCCGCTGGGGGTGAAGCTCAGGCAGTTGTTAGACCAAGAAAGGCGACACCTCCCCTACCCCAGGATTCTATTGAGGAGGAAATTGAAGTTGTTCTTGAGGAGGGCGAGGAACAGGAGGAGGTTGCACCGGCCGGTGGTGCGGGCCTTCCCTCTATAACGCCTGAGGCTTTCAGCAAGTGTGGACTTTTCTGAGTGGGATGGTTGGTGCCGGAGCCACCCCCATGGGTACTGCAAATCAAGTTTTGGGCACCCAGCCAGCGGTTGCAGCGGCTCCTAGGATGGATGCAGCATCGGGTACTGATGACTTCTTTCGTCTGATGCTAGGTCCGATTATGACGAGGAATGAACATGAGATGCTGACTAAGTTCTTGAAATTGAAACCTCATACGTTTCAGGGTACCGAGAAAGAGTATGCTTATGAGTTCTATTGACACCCAATTTTTTTTCTTCCGCCTTTGAATTAATTGTTGAGCTTTTAAATTTTGAACAATTTTTAATAATTAATTTTGTAATTAAAAGAATTTTTCAAAATTAATCCCGAAGAATATTCTATAATTTTCATGAATAAAAATATGTCTACATATACTTATAATATATATATAGATGTATATTATTTTGTGAATTTTAATGGATATTAAAAGGATTTTTTCAAAATATTTTAAAACTGTCTATTTTGGTCAAAATAATTTAACAGGGAAATAAATTGTGAAATTGGTGTTTTATAACCACGTGATTAAATATGATGGAAAATTAATTATTTAGTTGTTTTAAATAGTGAAATCTCAATTAAATTAATCACGTTTAATTCATCCCTATTCCAATTACAGCCTAATTTCTTTGAATTCATTCAATTGGGTCCTATTTTGAATCTAATTTGGCCACAATCTTAATCATTTGGCCAAACTATAAATTACTAGGTTATCAATTCAACCAAATCTGGCCACATTTGCAAAAGTGTCCAATCCTTAACCCATCATTTAATCCCACTTTAGCTCATTTCCCGGCTCAAATCAACAATTTCTCTTGGCCCAAATAATACCCCAACCCGACAGCCCACACCCTTACACCTTATCACTCTTTTCCCACTAAAACACACACTAAATGACCCTATCTTTTCTCCCTTCTCCTCTCTATTTTCTCTCAACAATGAAAAACGAACCCAGTTTCTTCTCTGTTACCAACAACTACCAGACGACAACCAAAACTCCACCAAACGACCTCAAATCATCAAGAAATCATTATCCCTCCGCCTGTTTTCCTCACCATCGTTCGTTGTACGAAAATGATGAGTTGTCCAAGTTCTACAAGAACCCATAAGAGGACAGATGGCACCTCAACATTCTCATCCCTAAATTCACGGTGGATTATTCTCAAGATCAATGGTTTATGATCGAATTTTGTACCAAGAAGGTACCAATGTCTAAGCATCAGGAGGGTTTCAATTTTGATTTTCAAAATCTCTCAAATTCTATCTGAATTTCTTCCTGTTTCCCCCAATTTCCATCTGTTGTAAACCCCCTAAATTCTCTCCAATATAAACCCCCATTCTCCACTGTTGAGGGGTGAGTTTTTGGGTAGCAAAGTACTTGGAGAGTCCTTTTCTCCGATTTTTGGGAAACCTAAGAACTCAAGCTGAAACAAAGTGAAAAGAGTACTGGTTTACTAATTTTCTCAGAGATTTTTTTGGTTCTCTTCATTGCCGTTTAGAAGCTAGCAACGTCAGTTCGTCGGAAAGTCATCAAAAACTCAACTCGTCATTCTAGTTGCTGCACTAAAGAAGGTAAAAGCTCCATCTCCTGTATTTCTTTTTCTTCTTTTCTTTCGGTTCTCTAAATTTTGATGATGTGACAAAGACTCCTCTGTTATCACGAATTCAAACTTCTGGGCTGGTCTTGTTTGAGATTGTTTGTTTATATGATGAAAATTAGGAGTGAGTTTGGAATCTTCTATTTGTTTGAAGGTTTTACTTGTATGATCATGTAAGGATGACTGTGATTTTCGTATGATATAGAACAAAGAGTTCCTTAAGGGGTTCTTTAGTTTACGGCACGAATACAGAATCCATTATGGAAGAAAAAGCTTAGAGGATTACTTCCTAGTCTTCCTTTATGCTTTCACTACGAGAGATGAATAAACCCTCCAATTAGGGCTCTATTTCATCAACAAATTTTGCTTCTTAAAAGCTCCAAATGAGCATAGTTTGTGACTGATTTTTATTGGTTGTACTCGTTGTTTCTTAGTTGCCTATGTCTTAGGATGGTTGAGTAGCAAGATTGAATTTCAAGTGTCTCCTTAGTTCATACTAAGAAAGATTCTCGAAAGAAGGAATAAAGGATGGAAGAGTTCATCCCATAGCTCATTTCCAACCCTTCAAGTCCTTTGGTCTTGCTTTGTTGGCGGTGAAAGTTCAATACCTGAGCTAATTCGTGAAATTTCTATGACGCTGCTAACTTTGGAATACTGATTCGCTTAGCCATAGCTATTGAATTGGCTAAGCTTGTTGCATTCAAATCCTCAAGAATGGCCTAGCTGTAGAAGTCTTTAATTTAATCGAGCAGAATTATTTTGGTAGTAAAAATAGAGTTTAAACATCCATGCTTGGTTGTTCACTAATAAACTTTTGGCCAAAAGTTATTTGCTTGAGTATTTGTTCGAAAGACTTAAGAGTATGTGTTGAAACTTGAATTGATTTCTGAAAAGACAACAACAACAACATACCCAGTATATTCCCACAAAGTGGGGTCTGGGGAGGGTGAGATGTACGCAGACCATACCTTTACCCCAGAATGAAGTAAAGAGGTTGTTTTCGATAGACCCTCAGCTCAAAGCAATCCAGGAGATATAACCAATAAACAAAACAACAGCTAACACAAAACTATACTACTACAAAATAATATAAAAATCTAGCTACACAAGGCACTAGCAAGTAACTGGCGCAGAAGAAACAAAAGCTACAAGCGTAGCCTTTCAACTACTAAAAGAACAACAAAACCCCGCACTCCTGCTTACAAAGAAACCAACCAACCTACTAACCTACAACCCTAATCTGATCCCTCCACACCTTCCTATCTAAGGTCATGTCCTCGGTAAGCTGCAAATGCGCCAAATCCCGCCTGATCACCTCTCTCCAATATTTCTTCGGTCTACCACGACCTCTCTTAAACCCATCCATAGCCAGCCTCTCACAACGCCACACAGGGGACTCTGAACCTCTCCTCATCACATGCCCAAACCATCGCAACCTCCTTTCCCGCATCTTATCTTCCACGGAAGACACTCCCACCTTCTCACGAATATCCGCATTCCTAAGCCTATCCCTCCTAGTAAACCCACACATCCAGCGCAACATCCTCATCTCAGCTACCTTCATCTTCTGAACGTGAGAGTTCTTGACCGGCCAACACTCCGCCCCATACAACATAGTGGGTCTAACTGCTGCTCTGTAGAACTTGCCTTTCAGTTTGAGAGGCACCTTTTTATCACACAAGACCCCGGATGCGAGCCGCCATTTCATCCACCCTGCACCAATCCGATGGGTCACATCCTCGTCAATCTCACCATTACCCTGGATAATAGACCCAAGGTACTTGAAGCTATCTCTTTTTCGGATGACATGCGCGTCAAGCCTCACTTCCACGTCGGTCACATATGTCACCTCACTGAACTTGCACTCCACATATTCCGTCTTGGTCCTACTTAACCTAAACCCTTTAGACTCCAGGGTCTTTCTCCAAACCTCCAATTTGTCGTTAACTCCTTCGCGGGTCTCCTCAATCAAAACTACGTCATCCGCAAATAACATACACCAGGGCACCTCGCCTTGAATTTTCCGCGTCAACACATCTATCACCAAGGCAAATAAAAAGGTGCTAAGGGACGATCCCTGGTGCAATCCCATCCCCACAGGGAAATGCTCGGAATCTCCCCCCGCTGACCTAACTCGAGTCTTTGCGCCATCGTACATGTCCCTAATCACCTTAGTGTAAGCCATGGGCACCCCCCTGACCTCCAAGCACCTCCAAAGAACCTCCCTGGGTACTCTGTCGTAAGCCTTTTCTAGGTCGATAAACACCATATGCAAATCCTTCTTCCTCTCCCTATACTGCTCCACCAATTTCCTCACGAGATGAATAGCCTCAGTAGTCGACCGTCCTGGCACGAAACCGAACTGATTCTCAGAAATAGTCACAATTCCTCTTAACCTCAACTCCACAACTCTCTCCCAGACCTTCATGGTGTGACTCAACAACTTGATACCCCTATAGTTGTTGCAATTTTGGATGTCACCCTTATTCTTGTACAATGGAATCATCGTGCTCCATCTCCAAGCTCTAGACATCTTCGCCGTCCTGAAAATAACATTGAACAACCCCGTCAGCCATTCCATCCCTACGCTGCCCGTACATTTCCAAAAATTCACTAGAATTTCATCAGGTCCGACCGCTCTACCCCTATGCAACCTACGAATAACACCTCTCACCTCCTCTACCCTAAAATGCCTACAATAACCATAGTCACAGCGCCTCTTCGAAAGCTCTAACTCTCCCAACACAATGCCTCTGTCGCCCTCTTCATTTAGGAGCCGATGGAAATAAGTCTGCCATCTCTTCCTAATGAGCATATCCTCCACCAACACTTTACCATCCTCATCTTTGATGCACTTCACCTGATCAAGGTCCCGGGCCCTCCTCTCCCTAGCCTTGGCTAGCCTAAACAACTTCTTATATCCACCTTTACCTTCCAAAGCAGCGTATAAACTCTCGAAAGCTGCAGTCTTAGCTGCCGTAACCACCAACTTAGCCTCTCTCCTAGCTATCTTGTACTTCTCCCTACTCTTTCGCTTCTCCTCCTCATCCTTACTTTCAGCCAACTTCGCGTACGCCCTTTTTTTTGCCTCCACCTTCCCTTTTACTTCTCCATTCCACCACCAATCCCCTCGATGCTTTTCAGAGCGGCCTCTCGAGACACCTAACACCTCACTAGTTGTCTCCCTTATGCAGCTGGAAGTCGCCTCCCACATACTATCCGCATCTCCTCTGCTATCCCATTCCCTCGAGGTCATCAACTTCTCCCCTATTTCTAGGGCACTACCCATAGTCAAGCTACCCCATCTAATTCTCGGCCGATCATCCACCCTCTTCTTTCTTCTCTCCTGTCTAATCTCCAAGTCCATCACCAAGAGCTTATGCTGGGTCGAAAGGTTCTCACTCGGTATTAGCTTACAGTCTTTACACAGACCTCTATCCCCCTTCCTAAAGAGCAAAAAATCAATTTGCGTCTTGGCCACCGAACTACGAAAGGTAACCAAATGCTCCTCTTTTTTCGGGAAAGAATGAGTCATTATAGTTAAAGATGTAGGCTTTTTTTATATGTCTCTCTCTTCTTGATTGCCTCTTTTTGGATGATGTTTTAACATCTGGTAATTTTGTCCCTGCTAGATGACTCTAAGTATTCACATGATTCAACATCACGTTGCTTTTACAATCTCTATCATTTGTTCTGTTTAAATAGAGTTTTTTGGTGGATAATCACTCAACAAGTCGCTGTGAAACTATGCTAATTGATTTCCCCATATCCCTAATATGAACAAACTCATCCTTTACAACTTTCTTAATATTTGATTGTTGGTCCTAAAATACACAAGTGTCCTTTTATTCTTCGCATCCGGTTCATAATTATTTATTTCCATGTGTTCGCACCTTGATTAAAACCATTTTTGTGTTTTCGTTATGACTACTGTTATCTGAGTAATATCCCTTGCCCTACTCCTTAAAGTTGAGATTTTGCATGATTTCAATTGTGTTGATTCAAGAGTAAGCAATGGATGCTAAAAATCTAAGATCACGTGACCCTTCCTCTATTAAAACTTCTTCTTTATGTGATCGATGGTGTGGATTCATTTTCTTTACTTCATCTATGTTCAAGTATGAATAGTTAACAACCTCTTGTTACTTAAATTAAGTGAGAATGCTTTAGTTCAGTTATTTGCCGTATGATTAAGTCGATAAAAATTTCCCTTCTAATCCTTATCTTTTCTTTGGCATGAACTTCCCCTTTCTTATGAGTCCAATCGACTCTCACTTCGCATTTTCGGATGGGGCTAAGCCAAATTTCTCGAGTCAAGTCCATGAAGGGCCAGTATACAGTAGTATACGAGTAAAGGAGCTGATATACAGGTCTTGGGAGCGGAAAAATATGAAATATACAGCTGATATGCAGTAGTATACACAGTTGATATACAAGTAAAGAATGGACTCAAAGTCCCTAAATCAGCCTATTCCAGATCTGGACAGATTTGAAGTGCGCTAAGAAACTCATTTCCTCTTTCTCCCTTCTCTTATTTAATTACTTTATAATTTATCTTGATTAGTTATACTAACTTAATTTAATTAACCTAAATAGATCCCCTAAAGTGTTGCTATTTTAGTTTTATCTTTGCTTAATTTTCGCAATGTGTTTTATTCAAGTCTCGTAATCAACTCGGGTTTTGGTTAAAATGGACGAGATAGACTTTGTGTTAATTAGCCTAAAAATTGAATTTTTCAAATTGAATGCTTTCCTTTTCTCATTATTGTGCTATTAGTCTCATTTAGGATCAATAATTTCTTGAATGTCATAAGAAAATAGTTTTCATGTTAATCAATTTTTCAAGCTAGTCTAAAGATCTCCTTGATTATTAATTCTTTTAAATTAATACATCTTTCTTTAAAAATAGACTTTGTTTTCTTTCAACTCCCATATTTGCGTGAAATGAATCCTTTAAGATCTTGGTTCAAAAAGAGATTTTCAAACTCGATTTTTTAAATAGTCTTTTAAACTTTAATCTTAATAATTCCGTTTTCTCAAAATAATAGTCGTGTTAAATAAATTTGCAATCCTTTATTTATCACTTTTAACTTGAAAAGGATAAGAATTTTGTTCAAATTCTTTCTTTATATAATAATCTTGCTCAAGTAATTCTTTGTTTCCCTCTAGTTAGAATAACTCATCTCTCTATTGGAAAAATCATATTCATATGTTTTCTTTAAATTTTTCATAAAATAAATTATTTACAAAATTAGTCATTTTTACAAGTTAGTCAAATTATTTGGTCAACCGTTTTTTAAACGGACGTTCTTAAGTACCTTAAAACCCTTCTAGGGACGTTACTTGAACCCTCACCCATTTTCTCAATTTTAAAGATTTATTTATGTTTTTAAGTCTTTGAATTTTTTTTAGGTTTTCTTAATTTCTTTATAAAAATTAAGTGACGACTCTATTTGTTTTAGAATTATTTTAGAAATTTTCTTTTAAGTTTTTGAAATAATTTTAAAAGTGTCAAAAATTATTTTATTTTCCTTTTATAAAAATAATATTGTCACGACTCTATTTTTAAGGTCATGATGGCACCTACAACCCCCAGTAGGTGAATCAATCCCCGTAGCCCGGAACAATTAGTAATGGGCTACTACCTAACCAATATTCACCATAAGCAGAAATAAGCGGAAGCAGAATATAAAGATAGACAAAGTAGAAGCAATAACCTGAATATATACAAAACGAAACTATACCAACCCCAAGACTTGGTATCGATATTGCAGAAGCTTCTAATAGAATACAAGTGCTAGAAGTAACAAAATGATAAATACAACTGTCTCCGAATATACAATGAGTAACAGTACAAAAGATGAGATATGGTTAAGCCCTGACCGTCAGGCGCTCACCCTAGTCTCGAATATTCAAAAGTTGCACGAGTCTCCAATGCGATCAACGACGAAAGCTCAACTAATATCTGCACCAGAAAGATGCAGAAGTGTAGTATGAGCACCAATTGCTAAACAACGGGTACCCAGTAGACATCATCGATCGACTGAGCGCATATAAGATAAAAAACAGTAATATAGCAGATAGCAAGAAAGCAATCACTGAAACAACAGAGAAAGCACAAGGAACTAGCACGGAGAATAGTCAACTAAGCGTTAAAAGCACACAATGCTAGCACAGAAGATATATATACACAGAACACAGGTGAAACAAGGAAGAATGCACCTGGAATCCTTGCAACAATAGTATATTAAAGGAGAGAGTTTAGAAACATGACGGTATATCGGTAACCTCAAGTAAAAGGACAGAAGGAAAGCAATTTAACATACTCAACATGAAATCAATATACATAAGAGAATCATATTACAAATCCAATTTCAAGATAAGCATAAATAAGAATCCACCTCACAAGTACAACCCTAGGATGAGATAACTAAACCACAATAACCAAGAGCCACTACTCAAATCATGATAAGGAATAGAATCAGAAACCCACAATCCGCTCAGAAGACCACTCAACAGTGTCTCAATAATATACGACTCACTAGCCCCATAATAATCCAAGTCCAATAATCGAAGCCTCAACAGGCTAACAATCGTTAATCCACCAAGAATTGAATGCGATAACAAGCTCTATAAATGACAAGAGTAATATAATCTACCTACAGTCCCAACGGGTGCCCATACAATCGAGGAACGCAATCAAGTGAAAACAAACCTTCTGGCCGCTCATACAACTAGAGCGTACACTGAGCACACAAATACCAAGGGTAGAATCGGAACACAATATGCATGATGATGTATAAAGAATCTGGTGTGATAATAGAACCGTATGTTACCCCCTTTGGTACCTATAAGGACCAATAGAGGCAGGACCCATGGAAGGACTTTACCCGTATACCTCTCCTACGCCATACACCCTCATCTGACACACGCAGCCCAAAGCCCCTGGTCCTTGATCGACAGGATCCATGGAGGTCTACTCGTAGACCACATACTAAAACTGCGAATCTCAATAGGTAACTCAATAGATAGAACCTCGTAGTACGTGCTCGGCTTCAACCCAGGTCTAAATCAATAGTGGTAATCTCTAAAGACCCTCTCAAAGGTTGCCCAAAGTATACTCGGGTCTAAATCAATGCTAAAAATCTCAATAACCCTCTCAAAAGGTGCCCAGAGCGTATCCAGGTCTAAATCTGTGATAAAATCAAGTCTAGTGCTACAGCCCTGCCGAGCCTAGTATCAGTAGGAAATCCAGTCTAGTGATACGGCCCTGTCGAGGCTAGTATTAGTAGGAAAACCCGTGTGAAATCATCCAAATCCCATTTTATCATCATTTAAATCAAAAATGGGACTCCGGGGCCATGCAAGGTTTAGAAAATCAACAATAGGTAGGCCCGAAGCCAAAACAGTAGTAAGACATGCACGGAAAAATTTTTCATGGATGATATGCTCGCAAATAATATAAATTAGCCCAACGGCTCACAAACATTTCTACCGGCCATGCACAGGATCAACAGCTCTACAACACACATAACTAGCCTAGAATAATATTTCCATGTCCGGGACTCGCGGACATTCCCAAATAACTCACCATCTATGTTCCTGAGTCGATACAAGGTCGCACAGGAACACAAGTGTAATATACAATACTACACGAATACTACAAACAACGTATGAAATAAACGGACAGAAAAAGCGGGCAAGGTCTGAGGGTACCAACCTAGAAAACCAATCCAAGGATGCTAATTAATACAGTTATAGCCTATATACGTAGAGTCTAGGTAGGGAAAACCATAACCTACCTGGCGTCCAATGACTAGCTGCCGGGACGGTGTCGTCCAAGCTCAAATTGCTCCCGAAAGCTCTAATTCACGAAACCACTATCAACACAATAATCTAGTCATCAAAACAAGAGTAACGATACCCATAATGCCATAATACTAGCCGGGTCAAAATCCAGGTCACAAATGGGCCCATGAGCCCCGCAACTCGAAACTGGAAATAAAAAACACACATGTGTTCCTTACCATCCCGGGAGCACATGTTCAAAATTTGAGCAGAAACGGACAACAAATGGGGCTCCAAAACAGCCCGCTCAAGTCAAGAATTAAAAGATGGAATTTCAAGGAATAAATCCAGAAATTAATCAAAAGATACTTACCACAACGAGAAGACAAGCTAAGGAGGTGAAAACTCCGAACCCACGATCATGCAAAGCTCAAGAGGGCAGATTCTATAAGGAATTTCCAAGCTTTGAAAAATAGCAACAACTGAAGTTTGAACAATGGAGGAAGAAGGTAACTTTGGGGAAGAAGAACTTACCCAACAACGAGGGAATAAGATTTCCCCAATAATTTGATGAATTCTCCAAGCTTAGGATTGATTTGGAGCAAGTTCTAGAGAGTTGAAACTAATTTGGAGTTGGGGAAATTATGAAACAAAGGCTGAAAAAATGAAGAAAGAGAAATTTATAGGCCTGGGCATAAGCCAGCACTATCGCGCTAAAGGAGCGCGATCATGCTGAAGGGAGGATCACAGACCAGCGCTATCACGCTGAAGAACAAATCACAGGCTAGCGCGATCGCGTTGCCCGTGTGCTATCGCGCTGAAGGCCACCAGAAGCAGAAAAAACCAACAACAGCCAAAACTTCTACGGGGCATTCCGGGCACAATCAGAACCCGATACTCAAAAACCAATAGTGCTATTAGAGTGGAAACAACGTTCTGGACTCAAAAAAATTAATGAAACTTTCATACGAGGTCATCTCTGAGGAATGTTGACCCAAGTCAACACTAACTAATGTCAACCAAACATCCAAAATGAACTCGGCTTACCCGGGACCCAAACCAACCAACTAACTAACACAAACTCGGCATTCTGGAGCTAATAGAGCTGACAGAATTTCCATCCGAGGTCGTCTTCTCCGAATGTTGACCAAAGTCAACCAAGCAAGCCCAACTGGCTTAAAAACACAAAACGGGAGAGAATTTCAAGCTGAATAGCTCCCAAATCCCGACCCAAGGTTCCACTAGACCAAAGTCCATGCTCCAAAGCTAACAGAACTATGGGAATTCAATTTTGAGCATGATAGCTAAGAATGTTGGCTAAAGTCAATAATTTCCAAAGTCTAAAGCTCCAAAATAAGAAACGGCCAAAAAGACCAAATAAATGGCCCGGACACCAAACTACTGGTCCCAACAAGCCATAAATGACTTGGAGCCGCTACAGGCAAGATCTAACAGTATAAGAAAGGTGAAAATGCATAAATGACCGGAAGGGTCATTACAAATATATTTCGAAAAGGAATAAAACAGAAATGGCAACTCCGTTGGGGATTTATTTAGGTTCTAACCAAATTTAAATATTTTGACTAACTTTATGTGACTAACTATTTGAAAGTTTGTAATAGTTAGTAAATTTTTGTAACGACCAGGTTCGTCACTATGGGTATACTTTTCGTGCCAAGTTCTAAGTCAGAAAACTTCCAGATTTGAGACTTGAAAATTCTGGGCTAGGCTAGTCTTGGCCGATTTTGGAGCGAGGTATGATCTAGGGCAATCTGAGTAAGGATTGGGTAATGTGTCTAGTTGTGAGCTAGTTTTCTATTTATCATCCTACCAGTACACGTTGTTTATGTACTGACTCTGCACTTGCTTTTCTTTTTGTGAGTACAGGCAATCTTCCGGTGGCTGACACGCGACCTCACCTGTAGTCCCTGCACTTTCAGACATCAAGGGTGAGTTGTTTCGATCAAGGTACCTTGGTTTCTTCGTGTTAGTTATAGCCCACTTGTTTCGAGCTTAGACCTTGCTTTTTTTAGGGTTGCATCCCCGTATTTTCTAGACAATTTGGTAGTATGTTTGGTACGATGACTTTCAGGTTCTAGGGAGGATGTTTCTGCAGGTATGATATGGTGTTTTGGGATTTTATTGCTAGTTTATTTTATGCATTGGTTTTAAGCTTCTAGAATGGTTAAGTATTGGTCGGTATTGGTTTGCTCACTCGAGGGTATTAGGTGGGTGCCACTCACGGCGGCCTGAGTCATGAAAAAGATGGTATTAGAGCCCTAGGTTCGTTGATCTCATTTTACCAAAATAAGTCTAGTTGAGTCTTGCGGAACGGTACGAAGACGTCTGTACTTTTCTTCGAGAGGCTATATGACTTTAGGAAAACTCTCTTCTTTCTTCCTTCATGCTATACTTGATTCCAATTGGTATTTGGTGATACAAATTGGTATCTGACTTTGTTCACTCTTCTATCCGTAGATGGTTAAAACAAGGAACAATCGAGCAAGAGCAGCGATCCCAGCAGCTGGCCCGGCTATCAAAGGAAGAGGAAAAGGAAGGGGCAAGGGCTGGGGTAGAGCAACACCCGCCAAGGGTGGAGCTCAAGAGGCTGCAGGAGCATGTGAGGTGACCCCTCCCCCACCCCAGGATCAAGTTGAAGAAGAGGTCGAGGTTGCTATTGAGGAGGGTGTAGAGCAGGCGGAGGCAGCACCGGCTGGAGGTGTAGGGCTTCCCCTTATCACACCCGAAGCATTTCCGCAAGTGTGGTCCTTCCTGAGTTAGCTTGTTGGTGCTGGAGCCAACCCCACGGGGACTGCAGATCAGGTTCTAGGTACTAAGCCAGCGGCTACTACAGCTCCTAGAATGGATGCGGCGTCGAGCACAAATGACTTTTTCAAACCAATGCTAGGTCCGATAATGACAGGGAATGAGCATGAGATGCTGACTAAGTTCCTCAAGCTGAAACCTCCTACGTTTCAGGGTACTGATAAGGAAGATGCTTATGAGTTCATATTGGACTATTATAAGAGGTTGCATAAGCTGGGCATTGTGCAACAACATAGGGTTGAGTTTCTTGCTTTTCAGTTACAGGGTGATGCTAAGTAGTGGTGGAGGTCTCATGTGGAATGTCGGTCCTCTGCTTAGCCCCCACTGACTTGAGAGCAGTTCCACGCTCTGTTCTTAGAGAAGTATGTTCCTCGTACTTTGAGAGATCGCAAAAAGGATAAGTTCCTGGCTCTAGAATAGGGTACTATGCTGGTCTCTGCTTATGAGGCGAAGTTTCATGCCTTGTCTCATTTTGCTACACAGTTATTGGGTTCTGAGGAGGAGCAGATTCGGTTATTTGTGAAGGGCTTGAACACGGATTTATAGGTATTATTTGTGCACATGACTTCAGCAGGGAAGGGATTCAATGAGGTAACTGCTTATGTTAAGAAGTTAGAAGGGGTCAAGCAGGTTGGGCAGGCTAAAGTGTTTGCCAAGAGGCCCCTAAATGATGGAAACCGCAGTGGCTAGCACTCCAGGGGTCACAATCAACAAGTGTACTCTTCCTATCCTATTCAGTCAGCTTTGCCAGCTGCTACAGGTGGTCATTCGGGAGCTAATCAGCAGTTTTCAGCTATTCGGGGCCAGGGAGCTTCTTACACATCTACCAGCAAACCTTAGCTTGATAGTGGTTATTTCCATTGTGGTGATCCGGGCCACTTTAAGAGGGATTTCCCTCATAGACAGACTGGTGATCAGGCTCAGTATCAGTCTAAGGATGTGGTTTCGGCAGGTAGAGGTGGCCATGCTAGAGGTCATACACAGGATGGGTGAGGTAACTTTCAGAGAAGCCGAGGATTCAGGGGGAACAGCGGCGCCGACAGGGGTGTGGCGCAACCAGCCAAGGAAGTAGCTCGAATTGATGATCTGGCTTAGTATTATGCTTTTCCAGGGAGGTCTGAGGTAGAGGTATCAGACGCAGTGATCACAGGTATAATTCTTATATGTGATAGGATGGCTTCGGTACTTTTTGACCCAAGTTCTACCTACTCTTATGTGTCTGTGAATTTTAATATGGGTTTGGACTTGATTTGTGATATCCTTGATTCCCCTATCTATGTTTCCACCCCGGTCAAAGAGTCCGTGATTGTGACTCATGTTTATCGTGCTTGTTCTGTAATATTTCTGGGGTTGCATACTTGGGTAGACTTGATAATTCTAGATATGGTAGACTTCGATGTCATTTTGGGCATGACCTGGTTATCCCATTATCATGTTGTATTGAATTGTAACACCAAAACTATGGCTCTAGAGATTCCGGGTAAGGATAGGCTAGAGCGGGAAGGTGTGTACAGCCCTAAGCCGGTTAAGATCATATCTTTCATTTGGGCTAGGAAGCTAGTGGGGAGAGAGTGTTTAGACTTTTTGGCTCATCTACGAGATGATAGCGTGGAGTCCTCATCTATTGAGTCAGTTTTGGTTGTTTCAGAGTTTCAGGAGGTGTTTTTGGCAGATTTTCCTAGTATGCCTCCGGACATGGATATTGATTTCTGTATTGACTTGGAGCCGGGCACTTACCCAATTTCCATTCCTCCATATCGTATGGCTCCGAAAGAGTTAAGGAAACTTAAGACTCAGCTTCAAGAACTCCTAGATAAGGGATTTATCCATCCCAGTGCTTCACCTTGGGGTGCTCTGGTCTTGTTTGTGAAGAAAAAGGATGGTAGTATGCGGATGTGCATAGATTACAGACAGTTGAATAAGGTGGCCATCCGGAATAAGTACCCTTTACCCCATATAGATGATTTATTTGACTAGTTACAGGGTGCATCTGTGTTCTCAAAAATTGACTTGAGGTCAGGGTATCATCAGTTGAAGAATAGGCCCAAGGAAATTCCTAAGACTACTTTTTAGACTCGGTATGGGCATTACGAGTTCTTAGTGATGTCATTTGGGTTGACTAATGCACCGGCAACATTCATGAGTTTTATGAATGGGGTGTTTAAATCTTATTTGGACACGTTCATCATCGTTTTTATTGATGATATTTTGATCTACTTTAAGAGTAGGGAGGAGCATACTGAACATCTCCGTATTGTGTTGTACATATTGAGGCACCAAAAGCTTTACGCGAAGTTCTCCAAATGTTAATTTTGGTTGACTTCAGTCGCGTTCTTGGGGCATGTAGTTTCAGAAAAGAGGGTGATGGTGGATCCCCATAAGATTGAGGCAGTCAAGAATTAGGCTCGGCCTAGCTCTGTGACTGAAGTGAGGAGTTTTGTGGGACTTGTAGGTTACTACCGTAGATTTGTCAAGGGCTTTGCATCTATTGCTACTCACTTGACAATGTTGACTCAGAAGGAGGTACCTTTTGTGTGGTCAGACAACTGTGAGGAGAGCTTACAAAAGCTAAAGACACTCTTTACCACGGCTCCTATCCTTTCATTGCCGGTGGAAGGTAAGGATTTTATTGTTTATTGTGATGCTTCACATTTGGGTTTAGGTGCTGTGTTGATGCAGGACAGGAATGTGATAGCCTATGCATCCAGGTAGTTGAAAGTTCATGGGAGGAATTACCCAATCCCAACTTAGAGTTGGAAGCGGTCCTGTTTGCACTCAAGATTTGGAGACACTATCTCTATGGTGTCAAGCGTGAGGTGGTCACTGATCATCATAGTCTGCAGCATGTCTTTGGATGGATTTGTTAAAGGACTATGATGTGACCATTCAGTACCATCCAGGTAAGGCTAATATGGTGGCAAACGCATTGAGCTGGAAGGCAGTTAGCATGGGCAGTTTGGCTTGTTTGGGGGTGTCCAAACGACCATTGGCTAAGGAGATTCAGGCATTGGAATCCAAGTTCATGCACCTGGGTATCTCAAAATGGGGTGGAGTATTGGATAGTATTGAGGTCAAATCCACTTTCATAGAGGAGATAAAGGCCAAACAGTTCAGGATTCGCAGTTGAGCAGGCTTCGAAGCAAGGTAAAATCCGGAGAGTCTGGGGATGCCACGTTAGATGCTGGCAGGGTGTTGAATTTCAAAGAGAGGATCTGTGTCCCTCGGGTTGATGACAACATTCAGAAAGTATTGGCAGAGGCTCATGGCTCGCGATATTTGATTCATCTGGGTGTAACCAAGATGTACAGGGATTTGAGGCAGCTTTACTGGTGGCCTGGGATGAAAAGAGACATAGCTGATTTTGTGTCCAAATGTCAGAATTGCCAGCAGGTAAAGTATGAGCACCAAAGACCTGCAGGACTACTTCAGAAGATTCCCATTCCAGAGTGGAAGTGGGAAAGGATAGCACATGGACTTCGTGGTGGGTCTTCCCAAAACTTTGGGAAAGTATGACTCCATTTGGTTCATTGTGGGCAGGCTGACCAAGTCAGATCATTTTATTCCGGTCAGGGTGGACTACAATTCGCAGCAATTGGCCAAGATCTATGTGAAAGAGATCGTGAGATTTCCTCGGGAACCATTGTCCATCATTTCAGACAGGGGTACGTAGTTTACCTCTAAGTTTTGGGGTAAGTTACATGAAGAGTTGGGCACTCAACTCACCTTCAGTATAACTTTCCATCCTCAGACTAATGGTCAGTAGGAGAGGACGATTCAGGTATTGGAGGACATGCTGAGAGCATGTGTGATTGACTTTGGGGGCCATTGGGACCAGTTTCTACCATTGTGTGAGTTCTCATATAACAATAGCTACCACTCCAGTATCGACATGGCACCATTTGAGGCACTGTATGGGAGGAGTTGTAGGTCACCTGTATGGTGGTTTGATGTCACGACCCAACCTACATGGCCGTGCGGGCGCCTACTCTAATCACCTAGATAGACGAACCCTCACCCCCTGTTCAATAGGTAACTTGCAGAAATAAAGTAAACCGTTAACTTAAGCTACTTTTATACATAACAGAAAATCCTTTCTTTACAAATCCTGTTCAGAAATAGTCTACAACACAAACTGCAGAAAATCTTTAACAACATTTTGAAAAGAACACCATCCCCTAGGATGTAGTCTAAACAGGTACAAGAGCTACTACAAGATGACACAAAGAGATAAAAGACCCAACTTTCGCCATGGAAATCAAAGACAGAAGTTGTTGGAGATCTCATCACTGTGAACCTATGAAATGTCACCAACCTGCAACCAGACTATGCCAAAAGGTATAGGAAGAGTAGAGTTAGTACAAACACACATACTGGTAGGCATCATCAGTCGACCCGAGTCCACTCCTACCATCATATAAGAAAAATAGGAAAATACATGATTGAAAGTAAATAACTTGGTTTCTACCCCCACGTTCTTCCGCTGCCAACTCCCTCACTCTCAAGGCTTCCAAGTCACACTAACCTTAGACTTCCTAAGACTTACCTTATCCCCGAATTCCCAAGTCACCTTACCCTTGACTTGGGTAGTCACCTTACCCTTCACAGATGTCCATATCCATACCTGGACTATCCTTCCCTTACCTAAGTCCACTGTTCTAACTAGCATTCTGACTTAGCCTGGGTAGCTGCCCAACTCAACCACTTATACTTGTAACATTACTCATCAGGGTCCAACCTTCCACGGATCTCTAGTAAACCTTCTAATAAATATGCAATAGTCAGAACCACAACCCAGACTCCCATTCTATCCATCAAATGTGATCCACCTAGAAACCCTTGCTACATTTAATGACAACCCTAGAGTTACATCTAATCTCCTTACTGTACATGACCCGGACCCTCCAAGGATCCCCTTAACCACACCCAAGTGTCCAACCTGCTGCCCTGGTCTACCCCAAGACCAACCATTAGCTCATCAATCATAATTAACCCCTGACCGCCCTTAGTACCCTTATTGACAACAACTCCTGAGCTTAAGCCTCCTCCACATAGTTCAGACCCATCTCGGGATCCCCTCTAGACACATACTAAAAGTAATGATTCAACCCGGCCTAACCCTAGACCAAACACAGCAGTTATACCAAGTTCTCGGCCACTCAAGGACCACCAACAATAGCACCTTTAACTAGACAACTTGGTCTACTCACGGAACCAATACCAAGTATCACATCCAGTAAAACAACCCGGTCCACTCACGGAACCATTACCAAGTATTACATCCAGTAAACACAATTCGGTCCACTCACGGAATCAATATCAACCAATGCAATACAATAGTCAATGAAATAATGCAAGATACAATAAAGTAAACCCGTACTAGGCGTGGTACCCGTGCCAACCAAATGTTATACACGTACCAAGTGTGGTATCCGTGCCAACCAGGTGTTATACCCATACCAGGCATGGTACCCGAGCCAACCGAATATCAACAACAACAGTCAATAGATGAATGCACACCCCTTGTAAAGCTAACAAGTAAACAAACATAGACTGTAAACCGAACTTAGACATTCCACACAATTCCCCTAATCAATGTAATGCACAACATTACTTAGACAATGAGTACAATGAATATACACATTCACAGAAACACGAAAGCCTTCACCTACCCCTTTCCGGGTACAACTACGAACCATCGATTCCCGTCCTAAGTCTATTTCCCGGTTCTTCCTTTTTATTAACATGTAACTAGCGTTTTCCTTTTTTAGATAAAACACACAAGTATGCGACACACTCCCCTTTTCTAACCTTAGCCATACCGCCGCTAAGCCTCAAGCAATAAACATTCCTGAAACCCCACCTAGGAGCTTCCCATTTCCATTTCCCGTGCTCCCAAGCACTTCCCCGGTTCCCCGAATCCTCCCGATATACCAGTCTCGTGACCTATCATTGTAACCCTCATATGAATAAACTAATCACACAATACAAACCACAAGACCATCCATTCCGTACACCCTATAAACAATGCAACCACCCAAATTTGCCAGACTCCGTGCCCGGAGGCCTAAACATTGATTCTCCATTTTTATTATATAACAAGTACAAAAGGTAAGCAGGTCTAACTACTCATAAAAAAAATCTAGCCTACCTGGGCGCCAAGCAGCTGCAACAGTGCGTTTCTGGCTCCGTGGTTGCATTCCTGGTTGAACCGTGATCCTGGAATTTGTTGTTCCGCATACCTTTAGCCATGACCTCTTCTCCTCATGATTTCCCAGCCTTGGAGCACCATGGAAGGGTTTTTTAGAGGAACACTCGTATGTTGCCCAACTGAGGAGATGAGACTTTTTAATAAAATCTCATCACAGGTTTTGTCTCCCGTAATCCCGCTATAGCGGTCTGCCTTACCGCGATAGCAGTGCCGCTATAGCGGAACAATTACCGCTATAGCGGTATGATGTCATCCCAGATTCTTTCCAAAAATCAGAAATTATTCATGATGTTACCCTATTGTTCCGAACGTATTTTTAACCATTTTCCCAAAATTTATAGATTCGGGAAAAATTAACATAACGACAGACCCAGTCATTACAACAGATACCAATTTACCCATCGTTCATCCCCAAATGATCCCGAATCAAATCGGAGGAGAGGAACTGACCCGAGACTCTTACCATCCAAAGTGACAGCGCAATCATAGGACCTACGCAAGTTGTCAAACCTTCCCTTTACAAGTCTAACCGACCAAAGGTAAATCTATTATTACCTCATTCCGATGAGGAATTTATGAGCCTCACAAGGACTATGACACATGTCCCCATCTCGAGTACCCAAGAATTTTGGGGACTCATGTCATTTTGGAATGGACGAATTTAAAAAGTCCCGGGAGAACCTTTCCCGTACCCCGACTGACTGGTCATTCGCTGTAGCGGACAATTCTCTGCTATAGCGGTCCCGCTATCACGGATAGCCGACCGCTATAGCGGTTGACAACAGAATGAAATAGGGGAGAAATGGTTTTCTCCCCTCATTCTCCCCATATTCCACTCAAACACTACACTTTCTCTCCCGATCGTCCCACTACCAACGTCGGAATTTCAAGATAATGATTATAATCTCTCTCTCTTACTCCCTTGCACAATTTTGCACATGAATGGGGTAGGATTTTAGGAACTTGTAGTATATTTTGAAATGGGTTTTGAACTTGAAACCCCCCTGGTCAGATTTCTATCGGATTCCCGAAGCATGGATGCTTTCCTTACGTTTACAACGTCTCCAAGGCATTCTGACGTAAGGATTATACTAATGTTGGCAAAAAAGGGGCCAAAAACGGGTGGGGAAAGTGAAGGTTGTTTCTTGAACAACCTAGTGATTCGAGCGAATTTTAGGGGTTATTATGCCCAAATTTTTATAGAAACTAAAAATGGGGCACTTTGGGTGGATAGATCCGGTCTTGGAATGACAAAATCGGAGTTTTGGACCAAGGGGAGCCATTGATGCACCCCTTAAAGGTCTGGAATGATGAAGATCTTTATAGCGGTAGGGCTCCGCTATGGCGGTCCCGCTACATCAGACATTTCACCGCTATAGCGGTACCGCTATCGCGGAAGTACTACCCGCTATAGCGGAAGGCCACAAATCAGTGTCCCTCCCGAGCTACACTTAGAAAATTTTCCTCCTCCTTTCCGTGTCCCTTTACTCTCCTAACCCCATTTCTTCCCTAACCTTGTAGGATAACACCATGGCTGAGCAACAACAAGCGCCTGAATACAACTATGAGTGATTCCCCAACGAAGCTAGTCAGGAAAGGCTCCTAGGTTACCAAAAATTTAGCTTCTGCTCTGAGAGAGGTTGCCGCATGACTGGAATAGATGGAAAAATGACTGAGTTTCACCGCTGGGTCCGAGAGTTTGGGTGGGAACCTTTACTAATGGCTCCTCCTCCTGCACTAACTGGCTGGGTGCGGGAGTTCTATGCCATCCTTCCTACGATCGGCTGGAGCGAGCCGAATCCTACTATCAGACTACGAGGGGTGGATATTCCCGTGGATGCTCGGACCATCAATGAGGTGCTAGGGGTGCCCCACGTCTCTAATGCGACGTACATGGCTAAGTCCTGGCTGTGGGACATAACCTGGTTGAGAGATACTCTGTTGGACCCGCATCCAAGGACAAGGTGTACTGGGTCAACCCCGAGGGTATTACTAGTGCCTATTTCTCATCCGAGGCTAGGATGTGGCTTAATTTGGTGTCCCGAAGGATCCATATGTCAAGAAATCAAACCAACGTGACCTATGCCCGAGCTTTGGTGATTGCTTGTGCCATGCAGGGGGTTCTTATGAATATGGGAGAGCAGATCATTTCAGAATGGAAGAGCTTCTATAGTGGCCCCAGGAAGGGCCCTTATCTACTCGGGCTAGTTTCGGAGATGTGCAGGCAAGTTGGCATGCCTCAGGACCACACCGATACAGAGGGGGTTATGGATGAGCCCTTTTACCCGGTCTGGGTGAAGGACATTTCCAAGAAGAAGAGGAAGGTGAGTGAGGCAGGGAGCAGTCAGCCGGTGGAGGAGGCTGTCGATGATGTGGAGGAGGATGATACCCCTGCCCCTTCCCAGTCCCAGCCCCAGCCCCCGATCTCTAAGGCCCAGCTGGAGGAGAACCTAGCAGTTGTCCGGAGGTTCATGGGGGATCCTAACGCTGGCGGTGCAGCCCCTCACCCAACCACTCAGGAACTTGCAGCACTCTGAAGGGAGTTAGAAGAGGAGAAAAGGAAGAGGCGTTCCCGGGACCGTATGTTTGCCCGGATGTGGAAAACCATAAAGGTCATGTTCTCCTGTATTGCCCCTGGTCAGGAGCTCCCCACCCTCGAGCCTTAGGACGTGCATGAGTTCCCTTTTATGAGCGAGGATGAGGCCTAGGACTCCCCCCCCCCTTCATTACTGATATTACTACTGTTGTTTTACCCCGTTCGGGGCTTGTTTCAGACAATCTTTCCCCTTCCCTTTTTTATTTTGGGCACGTGGATGCCTATATTAGACATTATTTCCCTTCCTGCATATGCTCTATATATATATATATAGAACTGCTTTTCCTTGGTTTATACAGTGGTTTTGGTGATTTACGCTTGTTTTTATCTTGTCCCCGGAAGGGACCAAAAACAGGGGAAAATAGAGCAGCTTACTGCTTCACTGACCTCCGCTATAGCGAATGGTTATGCCGCGAAAGTGGTCCCGCTATAGCAGACATTTCACCGCTATAGCGGTTCCGACGGTAATGGTGCAGAAAATTTGATTTCCAGCTATGTGCACTCAATCCCCTTCCCAGTTACCACTGTCCCGACCTGTAAGTCCCGCCATGGTCTTAAACCACCCTCAAGACCACTCCTGGCACTGAAAGCCTTAAAAACAAACATACCCCATCATAAACACATCAAAAATTATAAGGGGTTCACAACAATCAATTGTTTTCCGGCATTACCTTCCCGCCATTACACACTAGTGACTCTCTTGTTCCCATGGTTCCCAACTGAAATTTCGACTGTTCTGAAGCCGAAGCTTCCCTACAATCCCCGTTACCCATCCCTTACCATATTAACCGATGATAAGCCCTTTATCATGTAGTACCCTTTTTCAAACCAAAACATATAACAGACTAAACAGTCTAAGGAACACAAAATCTCCATTCAACGACTCCCTGTAGACTCTACATGCACATCAATTAAAAGCCTACACACACACCAACAAGTCATACAAGGTTGTACACACAATAATTTAAATTTTTAAATCTCAATAAAAGCAATTTATGGCCAAATCAATTCATAAGTTTTCACCTTCGTTGCACCATGGGTGACCATTAGCCGGTTATCCATGTTTGTCACAGCCTCTCAAGCCAGATACCAATTGGAACCTTCCCGGTTCCAATTTCCCTTGCTTGTCCCATCGTAACTGAAGTACGGAGACCTCCTTTACCTTGTTGAGATACCAATTGGAATCGAGAGATACCAATTGGATTCAACCCATACAAGCAAGTACGAACCGCACGAAGGAATGAAAGAAGAGTGAAAAATTTCTAGAATGCCTTATAGTTCCCCAAAGATTAGATGTGGACGTCAACACACCAATCCGTGGGACCCTATTCAACATTTTGCTCTTGTACTAGGAGACCGATAACCTAGGCTCTGATACCATCTGTCACGACCCAACCTACCAAGCTATGTGAGCGCCTACTCTAATCACCTAGATAGATGAACCCTCACCCCCTGTCCAACAGGTAACTTGCAGAAATAAAGTAAACCATTAACTTAAGCTACTTTTATACACAACAGAAAATTCTTTCTTTACTAATCCTGTTCAGAAATAGTCTACAACACAAACTGCGAACCTATGAAACGTCACCAACATGCAACCATACTATACCAAAAAATAGAGTCAGTATAAACACACGTACTGGTAGACATCATCGGTCGACCCGAGTCCACTCCTACCATCATATAAGAAAAATAGGGAAATACATGACTGAAAGTAAATAACTTATTTTCTACCCCCACGTTCTTCCGCTGCCAACTCCCTCACTCTCAAGGCTTCCAAGTCACACTAACCTTAGACTTCCTAAGCCTTACCTTATCCCCGACTTCCCAAGTCACCTTACCTTTGACTTGGGTAGTCACCTTGCCCTTCACAGATGTCCATATCCATACCTGGACTACCCTTCCCTTACCTAAGTCCACTGTTCTAACTAGCATTCTGACTTAGCCTGGGTAGCTGCCCAACTCAACCACTTATACTTGTAACATTACTCACCAGGGTCCAACCTTCCACGGATCTCTAGTAAACCTTCTAATAAATATGCAATAGTCAGAACCACAACCCAGACTCCCATTCTATCCATCAAATGTGATCCACCTAGAAACCCTTGCTACATTTAATGACAACCCTAGAGTTACATCTAATCTCCTTACTGTACGTGACCCGGACCCTCCAAGGATCCCCTTAACCACACCCAGGTGTCCAACCTGCTACCCCGATCTACCCCAAGACCAACCCTTAGCTCAACGATCATAATTAACCCCTGACCACCCTTAGTACCCTTATTGACAATAACTTATGAACTTAAGCCTCCTCCACATAGTCCAGACCCACCCCGGGATCCCCTCTAGACACATACTAAAAGTAATGATTCAACTCGGCCTAACCCTAGACCAAACACAGCAGTTATACCAAGTTCCCAGCCACTCAAGGACCACCAACAATAGCACATTTAACTAGATAACCCGATCCACTCACGGAACTAATACCAAGTATCACATCCAGTAGAACAACCTGGTTCACTCACAAAACCATTACCAAGTATTACATCCAGTAAAACAACCCGGTCCACTCACGAAACCAATTTCAACCAATGCAATACAATAGTCAATGAAATAATGCAAGATGCAATAATGTAAACCCATACCAGGCGTGGTACCTGTGCCAACCGAATATTATACACGTACCAGGCATGGTACCCATGCCAACCATGTGTTATACTCGTACCAGGCATGGTACCCTAGCCAACCGAATGTCAACAACAACAGTCAATAGATGAATGCACACCCCTTGTAAAGCCAATAAGTAAAACCTTTCAAACATAGACTGTAAACCAAACTTAGACATTCCACTCAATTCCCCTAAGCAATGTAATGCACACCATTACTTAAACAACGAGTACAATAAATATACACATTCGTAAAAACACAAAAGCCATCACCTACCCCTTTTCGGGTACAACTACGAACCATCGATTCCCGTCCTAAGATTATTTCCTGGTTCACCCTTTTTATTAACATGTAACTAGGATTTTCCCTTATTAGATAAAACATACAAGCATATGACACGCTCCCCTTTTCTAACCTTAGGCAGACCGCCACTAAGCCTCAAGCAATAAACATTCCTGAAACCCTACCTAGGAGCTTCTTATTTCCGTTTCCTGTGCTCCCAAGCACTTCCCCGGTTCCCCGAATCCTCTCAATATACTAGTCCTGTGACCTATCATTTTCACCCCAATATGAATAAACTAATCACACAATACAAACCACAAGACCAGCCATTCCGTACACCCTAGAAACAACGCAACCACCCAAATCCACCAGACTCCGTGCCCGGAGGCCTAAACATGGATTCTCTATTTCTATTATATAACAAATATAGAAGGTAAGCATGTCTAACTACTCATAAAAAAAACCTAGCCTACCTGGGCGCCAAACAGCTGCAACGGTACGTTTCTGGCTCCGTGGTTGCATTCCCAACTTCACCGTAATCCTGGAATTCATTGTTCCGCGTCCCTTTAGCCATGACCTCTTCTCCTCATGATTTCTCAGCCTTGGAGCAGCATGGGAGGGTTTTTTTGGAGGAACCCTTGTATGTTGCCCAACTGAGGAGATGAGACTTTTTAATAAAATTCCATCACAGGTTCTGTCTCTCGTAACCCCGCTATAGTGGTTCGCCTTACCGCGACAGTGGTGCCGCTATAGCAGAACAAGTACCTCTATAGCGGTGTGATGTCATCCCAGATTCTTTTCAGAAATCAGAAATTATTCATGATGTTACCCTATTATTCCAAACGTATTTTTAACCATTTTCCCCAAATTTATGAAATTGGAAAAAATTAACATAATGACAAACCCGGCCGTTACATTTTAGGAGGGCGATGTAAAGCCTTTGGGCGTGCACTTGGTCAGGGAGGTATAAGAAAAGGTAAGAGGCATTCAGACAAAGTTTTTAGCGGCCCAAAGTAGGTAGAAAGAATATGCGGATCGCAAGGTAACAGACATGGATTTTCTGATTGGTGAACAAGTGCTATTGAAAGTGTCACCGATGAAGGGAGTTATGCATTTTGGTAAGAAGGGCAAGCTCAGCCCTCGATTTATCGGACCATTCGAAGTTCTTGAGATTGTAGGGCTAGTGGCTTACAGTTTGCACTGCCGCTTAATTTTTCAGGTGTCCATCTAGTATTCCATGTATCCATGCTAAAATGATACCATGGGGATGGGGACTACATCATCAAGTGGGATGAGGTGTTATTTGACAAGTACCTGCGCTATGAAGAGGAACCGGTTGTGATTCTTGATCGGGATGTCCAAAAATTGAGGACAAAGATAATCAGCATAGTAAAGGTTCAATAGAAGCATCGTCCGATTGAAGAAGCCACTTGGGAAATCGAGAAGGACATGTGGGACAAGTACCCTCACTTATTTGAGGATTCAGGTACTATACATCCCTTTCTTTATTTTTGTAATTTCGAGTTGGATAATTCCGGGAAGAACGATTGGTAAATTTGTATCTATTGTAATAATTGGGTTCATCATTATGGGTAAACATTTCGTGCCAAGTTTCGAGTTAGAAAACTTCCGGGTTTGGGAGTTGAAAATTCTGAGCTAGGTTAGTCTCGGTTAGTTTTGGAGCAAGGTATGATCTAGGGTAATTCGGGTAAGTATTGGGTAATATATCTTGATTTGAGCTAGTTTTCTGGGTAGCTAAGACATAAAGTAGTCCGGGGGACTTTTTGGAATCGAATTCGGGTAAGTAAAACTCCCGGTATTGTGGTTGACGTGAAGGGATTATTTTGAAACGTCAGGAAAATGAGTGTGTTGTAAAATGGACCCTTTTGAGAGAATTTATGACTTTCTGTCCCGTGTCAACTGCTGTAGTGGTTGACACACTGCCATAGCGACCTCCGCTATAGCGGAGAAATTATTGCTATAGCGGAAGTCAACACCGGTCAGCCTCCGCCATAGCGATGGACTCTGTTACGGTGGTACCACTATAGCAGCGCGGACCGATATAGTGGAGCATGATGGGATATAGTTGTGATTGATTTGGACTTGTTATGACATTCGGTTGGCTCGGGTACCACGCTTGGTATGGGAATTACTAATGGTTGGCTTGAGTACCACGCCTGGTACGGGTATACTAATGGTTGGCTCGGGTACCACGCTTGGTATGGGTTATTTAATTGCATTTTTGATTGCTTTCGATGGGTCCATGAGTGGACATGGTTGTATTACTGAATTTTGAATTCTGCTAATGGTCCTTGAGAGGCAGGGTGATTTTATGTTAAATGTGAGTTGGTCTTCGAGTAGACCAGGATTGTTTGTCTAATACTCAGGTGATGTTAGGGGGATCCTTGGTGGGTCCAGGTTATGTGAAAAAGGGTATATGTTGTTGTTTTTGGGTGTGGTCAATGATTGTTATTTGGTTCACGTGTAAATAAGCTAAGAAAGGGATTTAATATCTGGCTACTTGTTGACTTACTACAAGTTTCCTGTACCTTACTATGTTATGATTTACTGTTCATATTATATTTATTGGAGTTGGCCGATGATCCTATCAGTACGTATATTGATTCTGCACTTGCTTTTATTTTTGTGAGTACATGCAATCTTCCGGCGGCTGACACGCGACCTCACCTCCACCATTTCCAGACATCAAGGGTGAGCTGCTTCGATCGAGCTACCTTGGTCTCTTTCATTTCAGTTAAAGCCCACTTGTTTCGGGCTTAGACTCTTGTTTATTTTGGGGTTGCATCTCCATATTTTCTAGACAGTTTTGGTAGAATATTTTGGTATGATGACTTTCAGGTCTTAGGGAGGGATTTTCCACAGGTTATTTTTAATAGTATTGATATTGTTATTGAATTGCTAGTTTATTTTCTTGCACACTCATTTTGAGCTTTTAGAACGGTTAAGTTCGGGGTCGTTAATGATTCGCTCACCCGGGAGTTGGGTGGTGCCAATCACAGTGGTCTAGGTCGTGACACTATTAAAGCATGTTTTTCTGCAATATTATACAATTTTTAAAATAGATAATCAAATGCATATAAACAAAGCTATTACTAGTATTAATTAAGAATATGAATCAACATCTTACTAGAACCACTGTTTACAAAAAAAAATGTATCTTGACTTGTAAATTGAACGCAACTCATTAGTAGCAAATACTACAATGTTTTGTCTAACAGTCCTAGCAAAACAATAACAAATTTGTCAAACTCTTTTAAAATCTTCCTAATTGCATCTTGACTTGTAAATTGAAGCTCCAAGTCCTGTAAAATGTATAAAACAAAATGTTTAGAAAACGAAATATGTTCATAACCAAATCACACAAAATTCCAGTTGAAGAAAATAAGAGAATGCATTCTAGAGTTTCAGTTCCTAATTACTCTACCATCTACTTGAACAAAATATGATGGTACCGTGCAAGTGCATTGAACAGCTAAATTGGCTCAAACGCCTCAATGTTATTCAAGCATTTGTTAGAGTGCAATTATATTTTTTTCTCTTTATTCGTTTTTGAAGGGGAAGGGGCTAAGGTTACAAAAACATAACTTCTACTCTTGCTTCTTGTTCTTCTATATACCTTTCTTATCTTTCTAATTAACTACTTTCTGGATGGTTTCTTCTTACTTACCAAAATATTTCATTTGTCGTTTTTAGTTTCTCCAACATGTTGACCTACTGCTGATGGTGGCACTTCAATAGAATCCCTAAGTTGGAAAATATAATAACTTTGAGACACGACAGATGCTAGCCACTGGATTTATGACTTGTCCTAAGCATTTGCTTGCCTGTTTGGAATTTTTTTTCCCAAAGACATAAACGTCAAAGTATCAGCAGTGAAGAGACAAAGAGGTGATGGACGAAAGAAAGAGATAATACTTGTTTATTTACTGGGTTTCGACCCCAAGAACGGCTCACTATTTGCTTGACAATAGCAGTTCCATCCAACTTCTGTAAGGCTTCCTCTGTTTCATTCCCACAACAACAAATTATATAGATTTGTTACTGAATATTTATCGTCTAATGAGATACCTAATGACTTGAAAAATCACAATCGACAAGCTACCTGTTAGCGAATTGCACAATCCCACACCCTTTTCCAACTGGTATTTTTACAGAAACTATTACACCATGTTGTGCAAAAGGTTGTCTAAGATCTACATCACTGACATTGGGGTCAAGACCTCCAACAAAAATCTATGATGATATCAATTAGCCAAAGGGACTCGAAAATTAGAATAAGAGTAAGAGAAAAGAATAGTGTAGTTAACACAATGGTATTTGTAGAATCTGGCATCAGGTTGTGATCCTTGAGCTGGTGCATCATTGGAGCATCCACCTACCAAATGCAATTCAGAAGTCAAGTATTACAGCACAAAATACTCAACTCGACTACAACAACATCCACGGTAATTATTTGAAATTAATGAACCATCATTTTGATGTTTACCTTATAAATATTGTTAAACCCCAAAAGAAAAACAACTAACTACCTACAACTTATAGAGAACTACAAATGAAGTGAAATTGGAAACAAAACTTAATGGTTAATAAGGAAATACACACATTCATTTACTTTTCGACTTTAGACAATTTAATAATTTATCAAGTTACCACAAATATCATTCATGCTTTCACTTTAAGGTGCCTAAATCACAACATGATACGTACTGGTTGCAACTAAAAAAATCACTTTTTGTAAAAATATCAGCTAAAATAAATAGCTACAAGCAAAGATGATAGTTACAAACACAACCTCAAGATGGAAGCTACATAACAACCAAGTAAGGTACTTGAATATATCCATTTTTCACTAGTTGAAGGAAAGGGGTTCATCTCTTTTTCCTCCTCTTCTTCAAGAATTAGATTTTGTTAGTTAAATCATGTAAATATAAAAAAATGCATATTAATCAGTAGTAAGTCCACAAGTGTTAAGTTTTCCTCTATAAAATCACTAATGCTACAAGGATTGGGTGCATGGACATCTGTCTTAAAAGCATAATGACAATGGCATCAAACAGTGACACTCTTTTGAAGTTACTGAATTAGAAAAGGAAGAAAGGACTAATTTTTTGACTTCATATGCTCAGAAATGACTCCATTTTTACAATTGTACAACCTTGTACATGAAGACTAAAGATGAATACAAATATCTATCTTTATCTTCTTCCCTGCAGCTGAAACCAAACAATGGACGATCCATTTCATACTAGGTTAGCATTATCTGAAAACAAGTTTGCATTTACAGTGGCCGAAATATACATGAAGCTCAAGTTTGTTAACACATGTGTTTGAGGCTTGACGAATAGCATCACTTAGTTTGTTAGGATCTCAACTCAAAGTAACTTCCAAAAATTCATGACTTTGCAAATTAACTACCAGAGGTAACTGCAAATTTACATCCAAAAGAAGATTTTTTAATTGAATTTTCACCTGAAATACAGTGAAGGAAAGAATAATCTATTCTTCTCCAGTTTGATAAAAAAAAATCATAGCTACGTGTATGATAACAAATAACTGAATCACAAAAAATTCTTAAAATATCGATTATATAAAATTCAGAATTACAACAAGACAAAACCATCAAAGACAAAAAAAAGGCCTTACAAAAGCCTATTATGTAGTAGCTAAACAAATCACATAATATGCACAACGCTTAAATCTATCATTTGTAAAGCCTCAGAATAACTCACTAATCGGGATCTCATATAAATTGAAATATCAATTACAAAAGAAAAAACATAATGACAGCTTGCCATTCAAACATGTCGCGTAAAAAAGACCTTTCTTGATGATTAATATGAAATTTTATGTTGTAAAAAAGGAGTTGGACATGCCCATCATACTGAACAAGTAAAAGACGGACATAAAACAAAGAGGACTCCACAAAATTATGGCACTGAATGAAACATATACATAGCATCCTATGCATCTAAATCCCTAAATACATGCTCTCTATTGCAGACAAGCGGATGCAACCAAATACACACGAACCCATCAATGTTCTATTACACATTAGGGATAAATAGAATATTGACATATTTCAAATAAGAACTCAAAGGCAATGATGAAGATAACACAATCAGAGTGCAAACAAAACACTTAGCATACTCAAATTAAAAGAAAAGAGTGACCTTAATGGCGTGAAAATAATGAAACAGAGGAGAGCATCAAAAATCATGGAGCACCCACAAAATTCAAAAAATTGAGTTTAGATATGCGAGATAGGATTTTGGAGTGTTCTTAGCTCATGGTCAAGTTCACACACTCGATAATATGGATAGGTGAGAAAAACATATCTCAATAATACATAATAGAAATTCAATTGATCATAAAATCAAAACGTTACCAGAATGATTTTTCCGCTAGGTCCAGCAACAACTAAAGAACACAAGAGGGCCGTTTTGCCTCAGCCGCCTCCTGTAGCGCAACAACAATATAGCTTTGGAACTGGAGATCAGTCTTGAATTCCTGAGAAATTTCACGAACCAAACATTGGAAGGGAAGTTTTCGAATGAGGAGTTAAGTTTATTTCTGATACTTTCGGATTATTCTGAGCACCACAGTTCCTGGCCTGAATTTGTGTGGCTTTTTGACTCCTCCAGTAGCGATGATGGAAAATCGACATACAATTAATTTTTTTTGTGTGAGCCATTGAAAAATATAAGGTTCAAAAAAGATGTAAGGTTTGTGCTTTGAGATTTCGGATGAGTGTTTTGAGCGATGAAATTTGTTTTTTCTTTATGAAGTTGGGTTTTAGGGATTATATTTTTTAATTATAAATTAAAACACCCAGATCTTTATTATTTTTTTTTCATTTTTAAGTAATCAAAATTTATGTTCGCTCTTAGTGGCACTCAATTTGGGGGTATTAGGACCAATTGTTGATAATATTAGGGACCATATTTAGCCCCTTCATCATAAAATTCGAGAATTAAGGACTAGAAAAAACTCTGGTCCTAATATGTATGCTTTTAAGGATAGATTTTTAACTCGTCGCTATATGTTGGTCTCTAACGAGCCTTTTTCTTGTAGTGAAATGTAATTTGATTAATTTTATTTTTATTACTTTTTAAAATAATAATTTTTTTTAATTTGATGCATCTATTATCAATTTTATACAGCGTACCCAAATATATGTATATGGTATCAAAGATATATGTATTTGGTGTCAAAGATGCACATATACATCCGTCAAATTTCATCTAGTGTATCTATTTATATGTATCTAGTATTAATTTCATGTATATATTTACATGTATTTAGTAATTTCATGTATCTGCTTATATGTATGTAGTATTAATTTCATGTATCTGTTTATATGTATCCAATATTAATTTGATGTATTCAGTAACAAATTCATACATTATATCCAATATACATGTATCTAGTATCAAACTTACAGTATCCAATATCAATATCATCTATATATCCAGTATTAATTTGATGTATACAATATTAGTTTCGTACATGTATTCAAAAATATATGTATATCAAAGTTTCTCTGTTAAAACTTTTAATACATGTATTTGTAAATAGATACATGCTTAGAAGAATATAAGAAGAAACACATATACATCTTTATCAAAATAAAACAACACGAAAAATAACAGCCCAAATTTCCCTACACCCTTGAGAAAACAGAGCTCCCCCACACTCTCATAGGGGTTGAGTCCGCCGAATCTTCTCCATGTCAAACATCACCAGAGCTCCACTAGCAAAATCATCGCTTGCACCACCCTTGGCGGCCGGACTTTCTAGATCGAGAAGAGTTCTATAGCACCAACTTGTTTCCATCAATATTTTTCAAAACAGTACGATAGAAACACCAACTTCTTGAAACTGTTTTCTCATTCAGAGGTTGACAGAGGAAATAGGGAAGGAGGGGAGAGTTGTATGGCGGCTGGAGAGGAAAAGAATGTGATGAGGACTAGGTTTTAGGGCTCTTTGTGCCTAATTGTCATTCTTAGATATGGACGAGATTTGCGACAAGTTTGTTGGAGGAGTTACTACTGTTCTAGTACTGAGGTGATACGAAATTATGAAGAAGAGAGATATTATGTAATTAATTTAAAGTAGTGAGAGAATAAATGAATATAGTAAAATGTTTGGTTAATTAGGCAGTTTACACTAAAATCAAATAAATCACATGTATGCCAAAATGGGGTCCAAATATCGCATGTGTGCCAAAATGGGGTCCAAGCAACTTCACCTCTTCTAAAAAACACAACCATTGCCCATATATCCAAATATAGCCCACAAGCTCAACATTAATCAGATAGCAATCAAAAAGACGAAAAAAGAAAATGGCAGTCTCTTCACTATCCTTTACATCACCTAAGCTTCAAACACTTCAAGCCTTCACCTCAAAACCCACCTTTGCAGCCACATTTAAGGCTTCTTCTTCTCACCAAACAACTCCTTCTATCAACAAGAAGCAAATTTTCCAAGTGGGTGTTGGAATTTTGGCTGCTTCAATAGTGGCTTCAGCACCCTTAAATGCTGATGCTACCAGAATTGAATACTATGCAACTACAGCTGAGCCCACTTGTGAGTTCAATTTTGTCCGCTCTGGACTTGGGTATTGTGATATTGCTGTTGGGTCTGGTCAAGAGGCTCCATATAATCAACTCGTTAATGTAAGTTTGTATCTCGCTCCTTTCATTTATTGAAGTGTAAATACTATTCCCTACGTTTCAGTACGTTTGTTGTTAAAAGAAGAATTTTGAATTTTGTAATTTTAAACACTTAGAAAGTTGGAATTATAGAGTTTTAAAAAAAAGTGACATTCTTTTTTTAAACAGACTAAAACGTAAAGTAACAAACAAATTGAAACAAAGGGAGTAGAATTTTCGTGTGTTTGTGTTGATGCATATTGTTGGAATTTTTGTACAAATTCTCCTAAAGTTCGTTTATTGTCATAGTCCCTGTTTCAAATTGACATTTTGCTTTCAAGAGTTCAGTGGTGCAGAGAATGTGGTCTGTGCTATCTTGATGAGAAAATCACAAAAAAAGTTTGAGGGAAGATTCAAAATTGTCATTTATGTGTGCACTTAATAGTGTTAGTCCTTTAAGTTTACCAAAAGTTAGTGCACTTTTAGTCTCTGTTAAATATTTACGGAACACTGCCGGTTACATTTAAAGGGAACTATAAAAGAAAAAAGCGGAAACTCACATTTAGAGGTACAATTTTTGTAGTTTCTACTATTTTTAATTTATTTCTAGAGTGATGCAATTTTTTGAGGTGTAATTTCTTTTATTTCATTGTTATATCTTTCAAGTGTCTAGTGTAGTTTTTGTGTTGCATACTTTAGAAGTTGATGAGGCTTTCTTGGTGTTTATAGTTAAAAAAGAATTCCATTATTTCCGTCAAATATTTTACAGAGACTAAATGTGTTAACTTTTGACAAATTTAAAGGATCAAAATGCTTAAGTGCATACTTAAGGGACTATTTTAAACCTACCCTCAAACATAAGGGATCATTTTTGTCTTTTTTTCGTATCTTGATTATCCTAACAAGTTTCTTCTATGAGGTTCTAAGGTTGTATTATTATTGTTGGAATAGCAAAAGAGAACAAATATTACTACAATATTTTGTTTGAATCTTTTGAAATATTGCCAAAAATTATATGTACAAATATATTTTCTTTTCTCTGGCATAATACTGTGAAAATGAAATTCGAAACTATGTGGTTCGTATGTCATTTTGGAGACTCAAAAAGGAAAGAAAAGAAAGACTTAATTAAAGAAAAATAAAAATAAAAGAATAAAGTTCTATGCATTGACGATGTAAAAAATATTTATACCGTCAGGTTACTTAGAAGGTAATTACATATAAATTTTTATGATTAGATTAATCAATAACTTGGTAAAAATGATAATATTGACTTGCCATCACATGTTACATTAGACTGATAGTGTCAAACTTCTATACACTATCAGTCATATAACTTAAATCCAAAATAAAAAACAGGAAGAAAAAGAAAAAGAGTTGATTTTTGGTCTTCTATTCTTCATAGAACAGAGGAGAATAATGAGAAAGATAAATTGAAGTTATTAGAGGATTGCATCCTTAGTATTTCGTGCTCAAACACGAGATTGAACAAAGAAGGAAGAAAGGGTCATTGGTTGCTTTTTTCCCCCATGAAGACATACCACAGCCTCTATTAGTCACAGGGGAAAAGAAAATTTTGAGTTTGAATATCTTGTTAGATACCTCTAATTTTTCTTGAACCTGAGAATGGTTCATTAAGTATCCTATTCATGCAGATTCACTATACTGCAAGGTTCGCGGATGGTATAGTTTTTGACAGCAGCTATAAACGTGGTCGGGCCCTGACCATGCGCCTCGGCATGGGTAAGGTATGTTTTTCCATTTTAGGGTCAGACCTAAGTTATTGTAACTGGTGGTATATATAAAGTGTGACTCTGTATTACCTTCTGCATTATTTTTCTTTCCCAGATTATAAAATTAGGACCAGTTGTCTATCAGATAGAGAGTTGAAAAGGTTTTCATATGTCTATAGTTCAATACACTATATGCATCAAAAGATCATAAAAAATGTATGAAGCTGGACGTATATCTATGTACTTACAAAACTAAATATGTTTAGCATTTTGAAGAGAACAATGTGAAAGACAATGTCATTGGAGTTAGCAACTGTTAGAGCATTATCATCCACGTAGTATCATCAGTTTTCATTTCCGCTATTTTCTTGTCTTCCTTAAATGCTGGAAGTTGAAAATAGTTATAATTTTGATACAATCTCTTACTTTACAAAAGCAAGTCTCTGTCAAGTACTCCATCATCCAACTTTACTAGAGTTCTAGACTTTATTAGGTTAGTCTTATCTGGATATGTATTAACATTTTTCCTATTCCTCTGCGCTCCCCATTCACTATTTTTGCTACCGAGATATGTTATCCATACTTATCAAAAAAGAAAAAAAGATTATTTACCCGTACAAAAGAGAAGGAAAATGAAAGAAGAATAAGAGAAGATTGCAGAAAGGAGACAAACCATGTTTTGGGATATGAAATGGAGTTGGACGAAATATGTTCATTTCCACATAACATCAACAACCTCATTTGCTTATTGAAAAAAGGACGACAGAAATAATGTGCTGATAACAAATTCTTTCCAGTAAGCCATCACTTCTTTCTGTTATACTGGAATCTCTTGCTATATATATTCACTATGAGGTAATTTACACCTCAAATTGCAATTAGGATGACAGCCAAGAGCTTTATCGGAGGCTCATATAGAAGGAATACATGAATCAGAAACATAATCGAGAAACTAAATGAAGAATATAGTTCAATTTTTGCAATATCTCATCTACAATTCGTGAACTCCGGAGCATGTTGTTGGCAGGTGATCAAGGGATTAGATCAAGGGATTTTGGGAGGTGAAGGGGTGCCACCAATGCTAGTTGGTAAGATTTTACAGCTAATAAGAGCCTCATGTGAACGATTTGTTTATTCTCTTTTCGATATTCCCAGTAGAGTTCACTTTAGAAGTTTTAATACATAGGTGGAAAACGTAAGCTTCAGATTCCTCCACATTTGGCATATGGACCAGAACCAGCAGGCTGCTTTTCAGGTGTGTTTGTGATATGTTTTAAATGCATTATATTTTTTGGATCCTTGAGACAAATATCAGCTCACGACATCAGATTATAAGGCTTATCTTTATCTTCATGCTCTCGAAGCAAGCTAGCAGAAATGAGTTGTAATTTTTTTTCCTTTGTTTTACTGGTGACATCCGAATATACCAAAACTGTTGGAGAAGAAAACTTGCATTTCTGTTGGAAAAAAAACACTTAATTGTAAATAGCATATTAAACAACTTTGCTTACTATGTTCTGAAGGATGGATGTGAATAGTTTTGCAATTTATATTAGTAATCTTCATCAATGTATATATCCCTCATTTACATGGTGTAGGCTACCATTGTCCATGAGAGGTTGTGAAGGACTCATATACCCAGTTTCATTGTGTTACTCATCTAACTTTTTTCATCTCTTTAAATAAAAAGAAGATATTCAGTTTGTCGCGATAGCAGTTGTTTACACAGTAATAAAGATTATGTTTTTTTATTTGTGTAGGAGACTGCAATATTCCTGGAAATGCAACACTTGTATATGACATCAATTTCGTTGAACTATACTCGGGAAACAGGAAAATGTGATATGATGAGAAATCTGAAGCTCAAGCACAACTAGTGAGTTCCTAAGCCACCTTGTGATTAAGGGTTTCTCTTACTTGCTTTGTTATATCATGGCGTCACACTTGCTTTTGTACTCCCTCCCTCCGTCCGGATCATGACCCTATTATATGTTACCATATGAGACTTACCTAGAGGAGATTCAGGACGATAGTTAAAATGTATATAAAGTGGAGTGTCAAAGAAATGTCACAACTAGTTAAGTGGAGGTGCACGGATGCCCCAGTGCGAAGGTGTGACAGGTTGGCTATGGATGGATTCAGGAGAGGTAGAGGTAGACCGAAGAAATATTGGGGAGAGGTGATTAGACAGAACATGACGCAATTACAACTTACCGAGGACATGACCCAAGATAGGAAGGTGTGGAGGACGCGAATTAAGGTAGAAGGTTAGTAGGTAGGAGTGCGTCCATGCTAGTAGGTAGGAGTGTTTTGTCTTGTTGTCCGTACTAGTAGCCATAGTGCTACACTTGTAGGTTCTTGTTCTTGGATTCTATTGATGTCTGTTGTTTCGGGTAGTTTGATTGTAGTATTATTTGGTGGTAATCTTGTTTTGTTACTATCTGTTGTTTGTACTTCTTTTATGACTGTTTTTGTCTTGAGCCGGAGGTCTATTCAGAAACAACCTCTCTACCTCATATATGAGGTAGTGGTATAGATTGCGTACACTCTATCCTCCCCAGACCCACTTTGTGGGAATACACTGGGTATGTTGTTGTTGATTATTTAGTTTGTATCCACATAACTAACAAAAATAAAATATAGTGTTAGCTTAAATTTATATATGAACTGCGCCTAATTCCAACTAGTTGGGTCGACTGTATGACTCCTCGAATTAGTTTGACCATTTTTTGCTAAACGTCATCGTATCGTACGACAACAACATACCCACTGTAATCCAACGAGTGGGTTTGGGAGGGTAGAGTGGACGCAAACCTTACCCATACCTTGAGGAGGTAGAGAGGCTGTTTCATCGTATCGTACCTCTCCTCTTTTATCTCGGCTTATGACCTGTTATACTTTGCACATAGGCGGAATTTGTATGTATACATTTTTAGTTAAAATTATCATATTAGGGATTTTCATCCAAAGAAGGTCAAGTAGCTTGGGATTAGGAAAAACTCATTACCTGGGAGTCTGGGACAGAGAAAGTAGCACTCAACTTTTTCTTTTTGTGGAACTTCATGAGACGAATAAATTATTTTGCATCTACCAACATGTCATGTTTTATGATTCACGTACATGATTTGTCCAGTGGTGTATCATACTATGTTTATAAACGATGCATTAAGCAAAAGTTAATTGCTCATATGGAAAAGAGAAGATAAAAAAGAAGAGTGAGTTACTGTTGCTGATTTCTAGCAGACTGGTAGCTCTCTTAATTGCTGTTCCTAGAGAGAAAGTTTCCAGCAAACAGATATTCAACATAGTTATTTACCAGGAGAGTATGCTCGCAACTTTTGGAACAAAGCTCCTACATCATCATACAAAAGGAATGTGTTCATTTTCTAAGTAGGAAATGTCATACAACCAGAGATCAGGAAAGTCAATGAAAGACCGATGAGTGATCCTGTGGACTATTCTGTGACTACACTATGTTCTTGTTAAAGTCTGCGGTTGCACTTCCTACCACAACCCCCTCCCCCGCCAAAAAAAAAAAGAAAAAGACACACATACATGTAGACATAATGGCTTTCCCATAATGACTGGTGGTTGGTTGGTCCTTCTATAATCTAACATACACTTCTATCTAATTTAACTGTTCCTTACACCTGTAACACATCTCCACAAAAATTTGTTTATGCAGGTTTTAAGGTAAAAGATTTCCAGGTCTACCCTTTCCCTTGTTTCATTCTAATAAATGAACTCAGGATGACTCGATATAAATATTCTGTCTCCTGAACTCTGGCTGGCTTTGGTGGTATTTGGTCAAGAAAGACACTAAAGTAAAATCCCGCTCCAGCTGGGTCTGACATTTGTTAAAGAAATCGAATAAAGTACATTTTCTAGATAAGTCGTCTGTAATAAGTTCAATGGAAAAGTAGAACAATGTGTTATTGTTCCTGTTTACCACATCCTTTTTTCATCAGTAAAAGGTAATTTTTTTTAAAAAACTTAGTACCTAGCTAGTCCTGAGTTTAGTATAAAATATTGCTGTGAAGGAACCCCACAAAGCTGAAAAGATTCCAGTAGTCCAGCATTACAGTAATATCAGTGGCAAAATCAGCAGTACACCATATTATTGAACTGTGGATAGTGGATACATCTATTTTTCAACAGTGAAGAATCCTTCTCCTTCCCCTGAAAACATCTGAGATTTCTCTCAAGCTAAATACTTACTTGTTAAGAGAATGGACATTGGGCCTAACTCACCTCTAATAGCTATCTCATGAGGTGAGGATTGTCCAAGACTATATAAAGAGTCTAATTGTCCACCTCACAAAAAATATAGGACTATTAACAACCCCTCACATGCCTAGACTTACCAACTGGGGCGTGGACAACATAAAATGGGGGCCCAACATCGGATAAATTAAGAAATGGGATGGGACTGACTTTGATAACATATTAAGAAAATGGACATTGAGCCTAACTCAACCCTAAAAGATAAATCATGAGGTGAGGATTGCCCTAGGCCATACAAAGAGTCCAATTTCCCATCCCAAAAACGATGTGGGACTACTAACAATACTCCACATTATGCAAAGCGGAATGGTCTTCCAGTCTTCTTCATCTCTTTCCTCATTTTCCGGCTTTGCCAACTCTGTAGAGCTTTCTTACATCTGTTGGCATAATCCATTGGACTCCATAAAAATTGAGAACCATGCACCAAAGTTGGTGCCCAAAGATCATGCCACCACCTATGGAAACGTTAACAAGGAGATGTTTGGACATACAATCTGCCTTGATTCTGTTGCACTTGGGTCTAGCTAGGACCTCTAGGTGACATGTTGACCCACCCACAATATCTGTTGTAGTTAACGATCAAAAAGAATATCCATCGTAGTTGGTAAACGTCAGATGTTACTTTCAAGGATTCACCATTTGTATAGTTTTATGTTGAATTTCTTCGAGTGTTGGACTCTGCTATGCTGAAATGCTTTGTATGTTGTGGCATCTGTAAGGGACATTATGGTGACTAGTTATCTATACTCTACAATGATAATAGCGATAAAATTGTGGAGTTATTTTAGTTGCCATTCTGAGGCTAGGTACTGCCAAATTTTCAGTGACATTGTGACATCCCAATTACTCCATTTCAGATGCTGTTTCTAGAAGATGAATCCATGCAATGATTTTTATATGGATTCTGGTAATGTTTCGAGAATTCTTGATCTCTGATATGATCATTAACTTTTAATGAGGTAAGAATGAATTCTGATTAGATCTTACCGAAAAATAACAAAAATAATTAATTCAGATATAGAATTATAAAGTGTTCGTCAAAAGCTGTTCCACAGTGTCTTTTGCCCCATTATTCATGTAGGTTTTTGTGCTTTGGTGCTGGAAGATCCTTTTTAATTAAAGATCTTTGAGTCCCTAACTTTTGGCATCATGATTGGTTAAATCAAGGAAGCATGTATGGTAAAGCAACCGTATTCCTATGTTGCTCGGACTTGGTGCAGGTGTCCGATTCGTTTGGGGATCTAGAGGTCGGATTCTTCATTTTCTAAATTCTAAGATTCAGTGTTATGGATATGGGTGCGAGGATTCGGCTAAAAATAATTCAAATATCTAAAACTAGAGTTATAAAAATATGTCTAAATTATGAAAAATTATATGGGAAACATACAAGGTATTCTGAGGAGAAAATATTGATCAAGAAGAGAATCCCAAATGAAGATAAAAGGAAAAGGACTAACACAGAAATTTCTATATACAAGTTACTCCATTTTCTTCAATTTCACTTTAGCTTTTGTTTTTATCTGTCCCAAATTTCTTCATCGATTTTTGTCAAAGTATCCAAAATCAGTTGACCAGATCCAGTAAGGATCCCACACTCACACCCATGTCGTGTCGACACGGGTGCGGCACCAAAAGTGAAGAGTCCGAGCAACTTAGCCGTATTCATATCGTACCTACTGTTAAGAACATTTTTCATTTGAATGGCATAGCAAGCACTCATTCTTCTGTGTATTCTCTCTCATTTGGCGTGACGTATGTGCTTTGAGCTACTTCAAATCTGTGGGCTTACAGAGTAAGAAGTTTCAATATCCTGCAGGTTGCATGGCTAACACTTGAAGATCTTATGCAGAAAATATTGACTTCTCATTTCTTCAGTAATGTGGGGCTTGTTTAATGTACTGACATACTGTTTATCTCTTTACATAGGATCCGCCCAGAATTAGTTTGAATGAAGATATAGAGCAAAAGTTGACGGATTATTTCTCTAGAGGTAATAAGAGTAAGTCAAGAAAAGAGATGGCTTTTTCCATACAAGATGCAACTTACCTAATGGTGAGGAGTGCTTGCAGGTGCCAACTTTCTGGGATCAATTTTGAGCTGGTAATCTAAGTTCCTAACATTGTGTATTATTGACTGTGTACTTGATTTAAGTTTATGTATACTAGAGTTTCATGTTCAAAATACTTGAAAATCTTGTATAATTATTTCATGTATATTTTGTGACAGATACTTCTAATCTTGTATAATTATTTTATGTATATTATGTGACTGATACCATTAGAAATTAAATGTTATACCCCTGTTTATCAGCACTCCTCTGCTTCTACTGTCTGCACTTATAGGCAATATCCCTGGCCTTAATGAAACATCATGTAAGTTCATCGTTCACTATACAACATGAAGTCAAAAAGAGTCCGGACCATTCCATTTGGCCCCTTTTCCTTTCTTTTTCAATAATAATGGTGTTCGGGCCAGTTTGTGCACCATCTCGATTCTTTAACTGGTTACATGTTACCTCCCATCAACACAGGCACTAGACAACTCTTCCCTTCAAGACTTAAATAGATGGGAACAATCCTAGCTTATTTTGTTTCTATAACAAGAGTAATCGAACTCTAGTGTCTCGGATTGTCACCAAACATTGACCGTCAAGCCATCTCCTTGCGTGTATCCGTTTTGGTCTCTTATCCGCTGCTGCTATCTTCAGAAAGATAATTCCAATGCTGGAGGGAGGATCCTAGGTTGAAACTAGTTGAAATTATGGGATTCTTTGATGTCATAGCTCAATAATGCATATTCTATAGCAGGATTTTAATAAAATATCGTGACATTCTCGTACCCACATCCACTATTTTGAAGGCCTATGTAGATGGTTTTAAGCATATTCATTGGGATCTTGTGTGAGGTACATGCACCTACTACTATACCAATTGAACTACGACTTATATAATGTTTCTGAATCTTGGAGATCGATCTGCTCATGTAATTTGTAATGATCTCGATAGAGATCCCAAATTCAATTCACAAACAGAAATGTAATTCGAGCTATTTTGAGAATTTTCCGGATATATTCATAGATAAGTGGAAGTCTATTACAAGGAATTTAAATGCTAAATTAAACTAAGGTAACTAGGATAGATGAATCTCCATGTCTGCGCTTGAATCTGCAGAGAAGAAAAGAGGTGAGAAGGGAGTCAGATCTAGTGAGAAGAGAAAGAATTTTGAGAGGGAAAGAAGAAGAACACGAGGGAGAAGTGAACACCAATTTTTTTGTTAATCCTTCTCTCTCCTCTGTGATGTGTATATATAACTGCCTGGACACGTAGCCTCATCTTGACCCTTGAGCCTCATTAACTTGAAATTAATCTAAGCCCTTCATCCCAAACACGCGTGTTTCTGTTATAACTAACCCCCTCGACTTCGAACCCCAACAACTACATTTCTACTGTTATATAGAGATCATAACAAACCCCACTGCATCAAAAGATCCTTGTCCTCAAGGATCAGAATTAAAAGCTGGAAATTTGGTACGAATGAACTGGTAATCTTCCCAAGTAGCATCCTCGGGGGGGAGATTGGACCATTAGATTAAGACTCTCACAACTACTGCATTGTTCATTTTCACCATTTGCCTTAGAAGGATTGCCACAGGGTGCACATTAAACTGTCCATCAGAACTAGTGGCAGGTAAAACTGACTGCACCACAACTCGATTACTAACCTTTTTCTTGAGTACGAACACATGAAACATAGGATGGATCTTAGATTCTGGGGGTAGAGCTAACTTGTAAACAACAGAGCCTATTCTGGCAAGAATTAGGAATGGACCATAGTACTTAGAGCTAAGCTTCATATTCTTTCTAAGAGCCAAGGAAGTCTGTCTGTATGGATGCAATTTCAAATACACCTGGTCACCCACTACAAACTCTCTATCAGTCCTTTTATTATCAGCAAAAACATTCATCCTAGCTTGAGCCTTGGTTAAGTTATACTTGAGTAACTGCAAAAAACTGTTGTCTCTGCATAACCATATCTTCAGCAGCCTGAACAACAAACTCCAGGAGAGGACCAATGGATAATTGGGGAGGAGTATAGCCATAGAGGGCTTCAAAAGGAGAACATTGCAATCCAGTGTGGAAATTAGTATTATACCACCATTCAACAGCTGGAAGCCACTTCTTCAATTATGCAGGCCTGCTAGCCACTATACACCTGAGATAAGTCTCTAAACACCTGTTAACCCTTTCAGTTTGCCCATCACTCTGAGGGTGATAAGAAGTGCTATAATGAAGTTGAATGCCCAGTAACTTGAACATAGTTTGCCAGAAGTTGCTAAGGAACACCTTATTTCTATCAGTTACAATAGACTCTAGAGTACTATGAAGACAATGGACTCTCTTCCAATATATATCATCTATGAAAGAAGCTGTGTAAGGATGTGATAATGCAATGAAGTGAGCATACTTAGTGAACCTGTCCACTACCACTAATATGGCATCCTTAGTCTTTGACTTGGGCAGGCCTTCTATAAAGTCCATGCTGATATGACACCATGCCTGATTGGGAATGGGCAATGGTTGTAACAACCCAGGGTAGGCTGCATTATCATCTTTACTCCTATGGCAAACATCACAACCTGAGATATAATCATTCACCATGAGTTTCATCAAGGGCCAGTAAAACAACTGAGAAAGCTCTTGAAAGTTCCCAACTGTCCAGAGTGACCTCCTATAGGAGTATCATGGAATGTGGAAATCAGTTGTTTTCTGAAGGTCAACTGATAAAATAGTAAGCCACTCATGATGTATAGCTTTCCACCACTTCCTATATCCAAGTAGGAGTGCAGGTACTAATAGCCATTAGCCGACCTGAAATGCAAGTATCAGGAACCTCTAACCCATCATGTTGCCTAGATAGGGCATCAACAACTTTATTTTCAGCCCCTTTCATATATTGCACCTCATAATCAAGTCCTAAGAGCTTGGTTAACCCATTCTGTTGGATTACTGAAGTAACCTTTTTCTCAAGTAGGTACTTCAAACTATGGTGATATGTTCTTACTATAAAATGCTTGAATTAAAGGTAGTTCCTCCACCTGTCTACTGCACTAAGTAATTCCATGTACTCCTTTTCATATATAGACCTACCTCTATGCTTCATTGCTAGCACCTTGTTGAAATAAGCAATAGGTCTGCCTTGCTGCATGAGTACAACCCCAATACCCCCCATGACTAGCATCTGTTTCTACCATAAACTCCTTAGTATAATCAGGAAGAGCTAGCACTGGGGTGGTAGTGATGAGAGGCTAAAAGTACTCTTTTATTCGATCATTCTCCTCTCATTTGTCCTCTTTTTAGTGTCGTCTTGAGCGTAAATATTATAAATTACACTTGTGTTTTATATATTGTTTATGTAGGAGTGTCTTGATGAATTTGGAGCTTAAATGAGATAAAAAGGAGCACCAAGGAACCAAAAAGAACCAAGGAAGAAGCAACGCCGCAAAGCGACGCAGAAACGAGCGAAAAATGGAAAAACCTTGTTGTGCCTTGCACCACTGCTGCAAAGCAGGCAGTGGCACGGATTTGGGGCATTATCTGAAGTTTTCCAGCACCAAAGGCTTGCGCCACACACCCCAAAGCGGGCAGTGGCGCGGATTTGAGCAGTAGTTTAAAGTTTTGTGTGTTCCTTGCGCCACTTCTCCGCTTTTGGGCAGTGGCGCGAGCGGGATTGAATCATAACCCGATTTGGATTGGTTTTCTTAGTCCTAAGGGTTCCTAAACTCTATAAATACTCCTCCACCACATTTTCAATGAACAACAACTAATTTGGGAAAGGAAAAACCTACGGCAAAGCTCAAGAATAAGGTCTAGTTTTATTTTTTTATTTTATTTTCCATTATTTTCTTGTAAACTCATGAACTCTCTTCTTCCAAAGAGATTCATTAGTATCTAAACCTTTAGTATCTAGGGTTATGGTTAAAGACATGAAGGTTGATGTTTAATTATCATATTGTTTAGTTTGGATTTCCATTATTGAGTTATTTATCTTCCTTTGCTCTTAATTGTTTGTTAACTTGATCACCTAGCAAACGCTATCTATGGTGCATAAATTGGACTAGGAATATGGTGTTTATGTATACAATAAGGGAAGGTAGGGATTGGTTGTGAACTCTATAGGGAAGGAGGAGCGATTCGCTAACGTGGATAGGAATATACCCGTTAGCCTTGCCCAGTTGATACGAAAGAGAAATCATATTCCCTTCACTATTGATCGACGACCATAGGAATATGGGCGTTAGGAATAGTCGAGGAGACCTAGAGTTGTTGGCAAAACGCTCAACATGGTTAATATCAACCCACAACTAGTAACTCAGGAAATCAACTAAACGTATGGTTTGAGAACTCAATTGGATTGTCAAAATACCATAACCCTGGAACTTTTCCCAAATTTGAATTACAACCCATTAAATCAAAGCTTGTCACCATTTGTTATTTATTTTCTTTCAAAATACACAAATCACTCTTCATTATTGGTTACCTAATGAATAGTTCGTATAAGAATTCAACCTAGTTAATCAATTCATCAAATTACTTGGGTACATATCTGGAGTCACATCCTATATTACTTGTACGGCCGCGTACACTTGCGTGTGCAAAAGGAAGCAACAAGTTTTTGGGCCGTTGCGGGGGATTTGATTTGAAATTGATACTACCTTGGATATTTGTTGAACTATTCAGATTTCACTTTTGTTTGTTGTTTTTGTTTATTTCAGGTCACAGGTTAGTTTATGCTAAACACTCGGAGTCAAGGCAATCCCTTGATTCCCATTGATCACGAGATTGAACGCACTCTCAGAGGTCTGAGAGCTATGGGTGACCATGTGAATGACCCAATTGATCTGAATAATATTGAAAATAGGGCTGCAGTCTAGCCCGCTGCTCTACCACATGTCCCAGTGCTTAACTTTGTAAGGACAAACCGGGAAAATGCCTCCAAAGCTATTGTCAAGCCAACCATCACAGGAACTTCGATCTAAGAGAAGACATGGTGCGACTAGTGCAGAAACCTTGTCAATTTTAGGGTAAACCACATGAAGACCCACACAAGCATATGCAAGAGTTCGTTGACTTGAGTGATAACTTTCACTACCAGAATGCGAGTAACGAATATGTGAAGTTGACTTTGTTCCCTTTCTCATGATTGGAGAATCGAAGCAGTGGTTGTAAAGTGAACCTGCCGGTTCTATCACATCATGGGACATATTATCTGAATGGTTCCTCAATAGGTTCTTCTCATCTCGAAGAACAAAAAAGCTCAGAGGTAGAATTTTTGGATTTTGTTCAAAAAGATACTGAATCCCTTCCCCAAGCTTGGGAGAGATACAAGGGATATTTGAGAGATTATCAGCACCATCAGCAGCCCAAGGAGATCATTGGGCACAATTTTATTGAAGGGATGAGGCCAAACTCAAAATCACTTCTTGATGCTACAGTTCAAGGGCAAGTCTTGTCCAAGTGCTATGATGAAATAGAGGCGTTGCTTAACCTTATGTCTGCAGGACACAGAGATTATACAGAACCCAACAGAATATTCACCGCAACTCATAAGACACTGGGTAAGCTTGAATTGGATGATGTAGCTGCCATATGGTCGGACATTAGTCAGCTGGTCAACATGGTAAACAAATTGGTAACCAACCCAAATGTGAGCCAGGTTTAACAAGTACAATAGGTTCAAGCAGCTGCATTGTTTTGTGAAAAGTGTGGTAAGAATCATGCTTATTCGGGATGCCCATTGAATCCTGAGTCTATTTTCTATGTGGGGCAATAGGATTATAGAAACCATCCAAACTTTTCTTGGGGTGGAGTTCAGCAGGGCCAAAGACAGCATTATGTACAACAAGGTCAAAAAGTGAGTAGTTCTTTGAAGGAAATTCTAAAGCAGTTTATTATCCAACAACAACAAGTTCAGCAGGCACAGACATAGGTTAATGTTGAAAATAAGAAGGCTATCATAGAATTACAAATTCAGATGGGGAAACTTGCCACCACACTTCATGATAGTACTCAAGGTACCTTGCCTAGCTATACAGATATGCCCAAGTAGGTTATGATAGTCACTTTGAGAAATGGGCGAGAGTTTCAAGAAAAAGAGCCTCCAAAGAGAAAAGGTCACTGGGGAGAGGGGCTTGAAAACTACAAGAATCCACCTCCATTTCCACGAGCATTGATTGCTGCACCAACTCCTGAGCCATAGTTAGAGAGTGCGCCAGAAAAGTTAGTTGAAGAAGGGACTGTTGAGCAGCCTGAGATGGTAAGAGAAAGACCTCCACCACCATTCCCCCAAAGGTTCCAGAAATGCAAGGAAGATGCTAACTATAAGAAGTTTCTTGACATCTTTAAGCAGCTTCACATCAACATTCCTTAGATTGATGCTTTGAAAGACATACCAAAGTATGCTAAGTACAGCGGACCCCAACCGAAAGGCGCTAGACGGACTAAGGGCAAGCGAGATAAAGAAAGCAGCTGGCCCTATGTGTAAAACCTTGCCGCGGGAGAGTCTTTCTCCAATGAGAATAAAGAAAGTTTTTGGGCAAGACAAGAAAGGAACTCGCCCTTTGACACCAAGGGATAAGAGATGTGGTGGCTTGAAAGAGAAGGATGAGAGAGTTCGAGACGGTTGCATTCACTGAAGAGTGTAGTTCGAGGGTATTGAGCAAACTTCCTAAAAAGCTCAAAGACCTGGGAGCTTCACCCTCCCCATACAAATTGGTGAAGATGAGGTTGGGCATGCATTGTGTGATCTTGGAGCGAGTATTAACTTAATGCCTCTATATGTTTTAAAGACACTAAACTTGGGAGAGCCGCGCCCCGCCACTATTTGTCTCCAGCTAGCAGACAGATATGGTGTATATCCAGAGGGAATAATTGAGGATGTTCTCATCAAGGTGGGTAAGTTTGTGATTCCTGCCGACTTTATTATTTTGGATTATGAAGCAGATGAGCAGGTACCGGTTATCTTGGGACGCCCATTCCTTGTAACTGGTGGAGCTTTGATAGATGTGCGAAAAGGAGAATTGAAGATGAGAGTTCATGATGAGGAAACGACGTTCAAGGTATATAAGTCACTCTCTACCCCTTCACACTACATAGATTTATGCATGATCACAGAGGTGGTCAAAAATAAGTGTGGGGTGGAAGAGAATGGGTTTGAAAAAGTTGAAACTTTGAATATTGCTACTGAATTATCTGAGGTGCAGCAAAAAGAATCACTAAAGTTATTGAGGGAGCATGATCATGTATTTAGATGGTTGGACAGTGACCCGAAGAGGAATATAAAGACAAAGAGGAATGTGAAAGAAGAAAGTGATCCTCCAAGAGTGAAGAAGAGGAAAAAGCTCTATCGTAGGGGGAGGAAGATATTAAGAGAAATTGATTGATTGGTGACTTGCGTCATGCCGCGACGTTAAATCAGGCGCTGATTGGGAGGCAACCCAATTTTGTAATAGTTTAGCTTTTTTATATAGTGTCACTTTTTGTTTTTGTTTGTGCTTTTGTGCAGGTTTGGGGAAGTCTGAGTACCCGAATTTTGAAGCTAAGGAGCATAGTCGAAGTTTAAGTGCGGGGTCGTTCGCCCCTTTGATTGAGAATTGAAGAAAGCATGCTGCTAGCTAGGCCCTATAGGGCCTCAGGAAGTATCTCTAACCCGATTTTTATCTTATTTATTACTTTGGGAACAAAGCATGAATTTAAGTGAGGGGTGGGATATTTTCCGATATTTGTTAAGGGTGAAGTATGCCATAGGTTGTTAAGTTTTCTGTTTTATTTTACTAAGTTAAATTTAAAAGAAAAAAAATTGAAAAAGTCTAAAAACACAAAATGATTTTCTTTTATTCTTTAGTTAGGGTAGTTTTTAACTTTTACTTCTTTTTAGAGGCATAATTCGTCCACCCCTTGGTTTTTTTTTTCGGTTCTTTTCCAAGGGGGAGCCCTTTGAACTGAGTATCCTTTTTATTTTTAATTTTAGGAGTATTTTTTTAGGTAGAAGGACTTTTCCCAATGATGGATGGTTGACGAGCGTCTTGAGGGAAGAGTTAGTCATTAGGAGATAGAGAGTCGTTAGGACCAATTGAATGCTAGGTGCTCTTGTTAGGAATTATAATTGACTGAATGATGCAAGTTGGTTTTAAATTTGAAAGCATGTTGTATGAAAGATTGAAGACTTCTTTTGAGACACCTAGGCTCTTTTACTTGACTCTTATATGACGTTTGGACTAAATTTGAACTCTTGTTGGTTGCTTGATTGAGAGTCTGTATGGATCTTTCTCGAGTCGAACATGTGCCATGTGTGTTAGAATTTTATGATATTCCATGCTTTCATATTGATGTCTAGAATTTTCCCGGTGTGTTTGCAAAATGAAATGAAGAATGTTAAGTTTAGGAGATGATATAGGCGTTCCTTTGATTAGCCAATTTTTGTCCTTTGCTTTACCTACCCAAAAGATGTCCCTAGTTAGCCCCGTTGAGCCTTTAGCCTATTCTTTTGGTAGCCACATCTAAAGCTTAATCCTTTTGTTTCAATTGACCTTTAATTTTATCCAAAACTCCTAAGCGCTTTAATTGAAAAATAAGAGTCAGAGGGAGTAAGAAAGAAAAAAAGGAAATAGTTGAGGATGAAAGCCTGTAGGAAAGTCTAAGGGTGCAAGAAAGAAAAAAATCATATACTTTAGTAGGGAGTAGAAAAAGAACAAAGAAAAAAAGTATTTGATAATTGAGTACTCCTTACTAGTGGTGTAAACGTGCTTAAAGATATGGGAAAATAAAGAATTCTAGGGGCAAGAAGAGAAGAAGAAAGAAGTTGGTTGATTGGGAAAGGTGCTTAATGAAAAAATATGATGTAGTAAAGCTCTTAGGGAAGGTAGTCACTATTTTAGCCAAAATAATTTCTACCCATCCCTTAGCCGATATTACAACCCAAAAAGTCCTACTTGATCTTGAGTTTAACGTTCTTAAATTAGTGGATTAGTACACTAAGGGCAAGCCTATGGTTCATCGTATGTTGCATGTGAACTTCTTTGTGAGAGTGAGTGTAATTTGATTTTTATACCCATTTATATGATAAAGTGTATTCTTGTGAGTGAATATGGGTAACTCTCTTGTGGTGAGGGCACATGTTTGATGATAGATAAGTGAAATGCTTGATATCTTGATTGGGTAAGTTATGAGTGTTTACTATGATCGTAGAGTCAATTCTTGAGGCTAAGAGGTCTTGAAGTAGTTATTTATGAGCTTTGGTTGAATGAAGCATGTGGTGCTAAGCGCTTGCCATCTAGTCGTTGTAGTCTTAGCTTGAGTGTTCTTGTTTTCAATTGGTGTAGTTTGTAGTAGAGTCTATGTCATGAGTGTATAGATTACTCGAGGATGAGCAAGATTTTAAGTGTGGGGTGTTGATGAGAGGCTAAAAGTACTCTTTTATTCGATCATTCACCTCTCATTTGTCCTCTTTTTAGTGTCATCTTGAGCGTAAATGTTATAAATTACACTTGTGTTTTATATTTTGTTTATGTAGGACTGTCTTGAGGAATTTGGAGCTTAAATGATTTATCCATCCCAGTGCTTCGTCTTGGGGTGCTCCGGTCTTGTTTGTGAAGAAGAAGGATGCTAGTATGCAGATGTGCATAGATTACAGACAACTGAACAAGGTCACCATCCGGAATAAGTACCCTCTACCCCGTATTGATGATCTGTTTGACCAGTTACAGGGTGCATCGGTGTTTTTGAAAATTGACTTGAGGTCAGGGTATCATCAGTTGAAAATTAGGCCCGAGGATGTTCCTAAGATTGCTTTTTGGACTCGGTATGGGCATTACGAGTTCTTAGTGATGTCGTTTGGTTTGACCAATGCACCGGCGGCATTCATGAGTTTGATGAATGGGGTGTTTAAATCTTACTTGGATTCGTTCGTCATCATTTTTATTGATGATATTTTGATCTACTCCAAGAGCAGGGAAGAGCATGCTAAACATCTCCGTATAGTGCTGGACATTCTGAGACGTCAAAAGCTTTATGCGAAGTTCACCATGTGTGAGTTCTGGTTGACTTTGGTAGCATTCTTGGGGCATGTAGTGTCAGAAAAGGGGGTGATGGTAGATCCCTAGAATATAGAGGCAGTCAAGAGTTGGGCCCAGCCTAGCTCTGTGACTAAGGTGAGGAGTTTTGTTAGGCTCGCAGGTTATTACCAGAGGTTTGTCAAGGATTTTGCCTCTATTGCTACCCACTTGACAAGGCTGACACAGAAAGATGTACCGTTTGTGTGGTCCGACAAGTGCGAGGAGAGCTTCCAAAGGCCCAAGACACTTCTGACCACGACTCCTATTTTGTCCTTGCCGGTTGAAGGTAAAGACTTTATTATTTACTATAATGCTTCACATTCTGGTTTAGGTCCTGTGTTGATGCAAGATAGGAATGTGATAGCCTATGCTTCTAGGCAGTTGAAGGTGCATGAGAAAAACTATCCGACTCATGATTTAGAGTTGGCAGCGGTGGTCTTTGCACTCAAGATTTTGAGACACTATCTTTATGGTGTCAAGTGTGAGGTGTTCATTGATCATCGCAGCCTGCAATATGTTTTCACTCAGAAGGACTTGAATATGAGGCAGAGAAGATGGATGGAGTTGTTGAAGGACTATGATGTGACTATTACGTACCATCCAGGTAAGGCTAATGTGGTGGCAGACGCATTGAGCCAAAAAATAGTTAGCATGGACAATTTGGCTTGTTTGGGGGTGTCCAAACGACCACTAGCAAGGGAAATTCAGGCATTGTAGTCCAAGTTCATGCACTTGGGTATTTCAGAACAAGGTGGGATTTTGGCCAGTATTGAGGTCAAATCCACATTCATAGAGGAGATAAAGGCCAAAGAGTTTTAGGATTCGTAGTTGAGCAGGCTACGGAGCAAGGCAATATCTGGAGAGTCCGGGGATGCCATGTTGGACTCTGGTAGTGTGTTAAATTTTAGAGAAAGGATATGTGTTCCACGGGTTGATGACATGATTTAAAAGGTGTTGGCAGAGGCTCATGGTTCGCGGTATTCAATTCATCCGGGTGTAACTAAGATACACAGGAATTTGAGGCAACTTTATGGTGGCCTAAGATGAAAAGGGACATAGCTGATTTTGTGTCCAAGTGTAAAAATTTCCAGCAGGTAAAGTATGAGCACCAGAGACCTGCAGGACTACTAGAGGATGCCCATTCCAGAGTGGAAGTGGGAGAGAATAACTATGGATTTTGTGGTGGGTCTCCCCAAGACTTTGGGGAAGTATGACTCTATTTGGGTCATTGTTGACAGGCTGACCAAGTCAACTCACTTCATTTCGGTCAGGGTGTTGTTGTTGAAAGTTTCACCAATAAAGGGAGTTATGCGTTTCGGTAAGAGGGGCAAGCTCAGGCCCCAATTTATCGGACCATTTGAAGTTCTTGAGATCGTAGCGCCTGTCGCTTACAGATTGGCGCTGCCGCCCAGTCTGTTGGGTGTCCATCCGATGTTTCATGTATCCATGCTAAAGCGATACCATGGGGATGGGAACTACATTATCAAGTGGGATGAGGTGCTTTTTGATAAGGATCTTCGCTATGAAGAGGAACCGATTTTGATTCTTGATCGGGATGTCCAAAAATTGAGGACAAAGGTGATCAGTATTGTAAAGGTTCAATGGAAGCACATTCTGGTTGAGAAATCCACTTGGGAACCCGAGAGGGACATGCGGGACAAGTACCCTCACTTGTTTGAGGATACATGTACTACTCTTTCTTTCTTTACCTTTCCGTATTTTTGGGTTTGATCATTCAGGGATGAAAGATGGGTAAATTAGTATCTGTTATAATGATCAGGTCCGTCGTTACGGGTAAACCATTCGTGCCAATTTTTAGAGTTAGAAAACTCCGGGTTTCGGAGTTTGAAATTTTGGGCTAGGCTAGTCTCAGCTGGATTTGGAGCGAGGTATGGTCTAGGGAAATTCAGGTAAGGATTGGGTTTGATGCCTTGATTCGAGCTAGATTACCTTGTAGCTTACACATAAAGGAGTCTGGGGGACTTTTTAGAATCGAATTCGGGTAAGTAGAACTCCCGAAATCGAGGTTGACGTGAAGGGGTTATTCCGGGACGTCAGAAAAATAAGTGTGTTGTAAAATGGACTAGTTTTGGAGATTTTATGACTTTCTCTCCTGTGTAAACCGATACAAAAGTTGACACTCCGCCATAGCGACCTCCGCTATAGCGGAGAAATTATCGCTACAGCGGAAGTCAATGATGGTCAGCCTCCGCCATATCGGACGACTCTGCTATGGCGGTACCTCTATAGCAGAGAAGACTTCTATAACGGAGCGTGATGGGATTTAATGCAGAAACTTTTCCAAAACAGTTCAGTTTTTCTTGAAATATTTTGGGAGAAGAAGGGGGCGATTTTGGGAGATTTCTACCGATTTTTCATCATTTTTCGTTCTAAAGGTAAGGATCCTACTCCCCAAACTCTGTGATATCTTTCCTATACTATAAAATTTCTAGGGATGGACTTGGGAAAAGGCTTGGGATAACCTAGGATTGTAGAATCCGGGGAATAAGGAGATTCTAGGGTGCTAGAGTTCTTGAGTCTTGATTCTTGGTAATGGGTAATGATCATTTAGCCATAATTCTCTAAGGAAATCCATAAAAATGATGAATTTAGGTAAATTAATGGTGGAAAAGCCCATGAATGGGTGGAATGATCATGGTTGGCCTGGGGTTTGGGATTTTTCATAATCCGGGTAATTTGTAGGCCATGAGGATTGATTTTTGGATACTGTGTATTGTTTCTAAACCAAGAACAAGCAAGGGATCCTGAAAGGGGAAAAGCTCCATCATTGTAGAGCTTGCTTATTCGAGGTAGGTGATGGTTATTGCTTTCTGTATGCACTGTATGCTTGTGTACTTTGGTCTAAGTATTTGTATGATTTGCATTACTTAGGGAAGGATTTAGAATGTCCTAAAGTCCTATTTTTTGGTCTTGTGAAATGAAATAGGTGTATTTCTTGTTGGTTTACAAGTGTTGATTGTTCATTATTTGTGACTGTGAATTTATGTGACATTCGGTTGGCTCGAATACCATGCCTGGTATGGGATAATACTAACGGTTAGCTCGGGTACCACGCCTGATATGAGATAATACTAATGGCTAACTCGGGTACCATGCTTGGTACGAGTTTACTTTATTGTGTTGTTGCATCTTTATTTAATGGTTCCCTGAGTGGACCGGGTTGTATTTATGAATTGTGGTTGTGTATATTTTTGGTCCTTGAGAGGCTGGGTTGTTACATTGCTTATGAGTTTGGTCTTGGTGTAGACCGGGGTGTATGTATGAAACTTAGGTGTTGTCTAGAGGGGATCCAGGGTGGGTCCGGGATTGTACGAGATATAATTGCTATTGTTGTGGATTATTGATCATAACTGTGAAGTGGTTTACATGTGGGACAAGTTAGGTAGAGACTTGTAGTCTAGGAATACCTGTTGACTTGCCTATGTGTTTCTGTAATCTTACTTAATCTCTGTCCTACTCACACACTATTTATTTGGAATTGGCTGATGATCCTACTAGTATATGGTGGTTGTGTATTGATACTGCAGTTGCTTGTCTTTTTGTGAGTATAGGAAATCTTTCGACGGTTAACGCACGACCTCACTTGTAGGCCTGACACTTTGAGATATCAAGGGTGAGCTATTCGACCAAGCTGCCTTGATTTCCATCTATTGAGTTGTAGCTCATTTGTTTCGGACTTAGACTATTTCTATTTTTGGGGTTGCATCCCCGTACTCTAGTTTTTGATAGATGCTTTTGGCATGATGACTTTTAGATTCTAGAGAGGAATTTTTCGCAGGCTATATTTTTATAGAGTTGTTTTGATTATGTTGATTGCTAGTTTACATTTCTGCACACTGGTTTTAGGCTGTTAGGCTATGCTGGGAGTTGGACTCTATTGGTTTCCTCATCCGGGGGTTGGGTGGGTGCCACTCACGGCGATCTGGGTCGTGACAAGAACTAACATCCCTACCATATCTACTATTTCTCCCATTAGTTTATTTTAATTACTTAATATACCACATCTCATTAGAAATCCCCTTCTTTATATCAGATAAATCACCAAAGCAGATTCCTTCTTCAATGGCGTAAATTACGCTCCTTCCAAATTCAAATCACCCAAATCACAGTTAATCTATCTTTCCTTCTTCCTTCTCTTCTCTTCTTCCTCTTCTAAAAATAAAACAACCGTCGCCTCCACCACCACAGCCACCGCCTCCACCCAATTAAATGGTCACCTTTGGATCTTGGTAACTTGGAGTTTTTCCTAACCACAATTCATGGTCTGATCATTCATGGGTCAAATATTACTTTGTCCGGTGAAGTCAGGATAGTGACGTACAGTGCTGCCTCAAGTTTGTTTCGATCTTTTCTGAGATCTGCTAAACATTTTTTGAAGTCTGACCTTATAACTTATGACGAGGTTATCTTTTCTTTGAATATGATGTTAAAGTTTTTCAAGAGTGTATATGAAAATATG
>QJPP01000469.1:0-13093 GCA_003996215.1 Jaltomata sinuosa
TTTTAACTTAATACAAACTACATTTTACTTATTTTAAGTCACTAGTTTAAAATTTTAACTTAATACAAACTACACTTTACTTATTTTAAGTCACTAGTTCACAATTTTAACTTACTAAACTTCACTATTTTAAGTCACTAGTTCAAAATTTCAACTAACAACTAACTACACTTTACTTATTTTAAGTCACTAGTTCAAAATTTTAACTTACTACACTTCACTATTTTAAGTCACTAGTTCAACTAACTACACTTTACTTATTTTAAGTCACTAGTTCAAAATTTTAACTTACTACACTTCACTATTTTAAGTCACTAGTTCAAAATTCCAACTAACAACTAACTACACTTTACTTATTTTAAGTCACTAGTTCAAAATTTTAACTTAATACAAACTATACTTTACTTATTTTAGGTCACTAATTCAAATTTTAACTTAATACAAACTACACTTTACTTATTTTAAGTCACTAATTCAAATTTTAACTTAATAAACTTCATTATTTTAAGTCACTAGTTCACAATTCCAACTAACAACTAACTACACTTTACTTATTTTAAGTCACTAGTTCAAAATTTTAACTTACTACACTTCACTATTTTAGGTCACTAGTTCAAAATTTCAACTTACTACACTTCACAATCTTAAGTCATATTTTCAGTTTATATGCATGATAATGATGTGCCAAACACAATCAGTAGCCCAATGGCTCACAAATAAACCTATTGGCCCTGCACAGGCTCCAATCGCTCTACAGCATACATAACCAGCTCTATAATCGAGATATCGATGTCCGAGACTCACGGACATTCCCAAATAACCCACCATCTATGGTCCAGAGGCATAATCAAGGCCACACAGGGCCACAAGGGTAATACTTAATGCTAATTAGTATTAAGTGTCAACACTAGATGGACACAAATTGATCTTGCAAGAAAATCAATTTTGTCATCAATAGGATCAACTAGTCTTGACACTTACTAATCAACCACATTATAATCAAATTAAAGACTAAGTGTCAACACTAGATGGACACAAATTGATCTTGCAAGAAAATTAATTTTGTCATCAATAGGATCAACTAGTGTTGACACTTATGCTAAACAAATACATTATAACTAAATTAAAGACTAAGTGTCAACACTAGGTGGACATAAATTGATCTTCCAAGAAAATCAATTTTGTCATCAATAGGATCAACTAGTGTTGACACTTATGCTAAACAAATACATTAACAATGACATGCCCTAGTTAAATGATAAATCCTAATTTAGTAACTAAAATTAACAAAGATAAACCCTAATTTAATAACTATAATTAATTAACAAGAAAATTAAAATTACTTACCTTGATGGACCCCCACCGGAGCAGCAACAGTGACGGCGATAGGCGGCAGCGGCAGCGACAACAACCTTCAGCAGCAGCAGCGGCAGCAGCAGCGGCAGCAACAGCGGCAGCAGCAGCAGCAGCAACCTTCAGCAGCAGCAGCGGCAGCAATGTGCAACAGCAGCGGCAGCGGTGGAAGGCACCAACAAACTTCAGCAGCAGCAGCGGTAGCGGTGGAAGGCACCAACAACCTTCAGCAGCAGCAGCGGCAGCGGTGGAAGGTGGAGGGGGGGGGGACGCCGGAGGGAATGTTTTCGGAGGGAGGGGGCGCCGGAGGTGAGGGTGGTGTGAGTGTGAGTGTTAGTGTTAGGGTGTTAGGGATTTTAGGTAATAAAATTAAAAAAAAAACTGACCACTTGAGGTCGGTATTTTTAAAAAATAAAGTTTTTTTGATAAAACCGACCACTTGAGGTCGGTTTTTTTAAAAAAACTAAAAGTAATTAATAAAAATTATTTAATCATCAACATATTTCATAAACTCGGATACATTATTGATTCGTTACATTACTCAATGATTATGCTACTATACAATATATTTCATACTACTTGAATGGATTATCAATTGATTAATTAATTAGCTTTTGAATACGTACTATATATGTACATCATGACTAGATGAGACATATATTTCAGACGACAGACCAGTAATATATAGGACTTGGTTAATTATATTACTCAACGATCGTCATCGTATAGTACCTCATATGTACGTAATACAATGTATTCCACTAGCTACTTGGATGAATTGTCGATTAGTTAATTAGCTTTTGAATATGTACTATATATATAAACATACATCACTAAAGACGAGACATATATATTCAAGATGATGGACCATTTAATATACAGGACTTGATTAATTATATTACTCTATGATCGTATATTACCTCATATATGTACGTAATACAATGTATTCCATACTACTTGGATGGATTATCGATTGGTTAATTAGCTTTTGAATACGTACTATATATATACGTACAATATCGTCACAAAAAAACATATATTCAAGACGACAGATCATTACTATATATATAGGACTTGCTTATTTACATTACTCAACAATAGTATATTACCTCGTGTGTACGTAATACAATGGTATTCCACTGCTTGGATGGATTATCGATTAGTTAATTAGCTTTTGAGTACGTACTATATATATACGTACAATATCGCAACAAAAAAATATATATTCAAGACGACGGATCATTATAGTACATAGAATAACTTGGTTAATTATATTCAATGATCGTATATTAACTCATATGTACGTAATATACAACATATTCCATACTACTTGGTTATTGATTATATATCGATTGGTTAATTAGCTTTTGAATACGTACTATGTAGATACGTACATCACTAAACGAGACATATATTCAAGACGATGGATCATTATTATATATAATATATAGGACTTGGTTAATTACATTTCTCAATGATCATATATTAACTCATATGTACGTAATATATGACGTATCCATACTACGTATTTGGATATGTATTATCGATCGGTTAATTAGCTTTTGAATACGTACTATATATATATATATATACGTATATACATCACTAGACGAGACATATGTATATTCAAGACGATGTATAAGTTATGAGGGAATCTATGTATTATCTTATACAGGATATAGAAGGTGGAATAAGTAATACTTGTATAATTAATACATGAATAACTAATCTCTACATAACTAATACATGTATAAATAATATATAGATTCCCTCATAACTAATATCTACATTACTAATACCTATATAGCTTTAACTAGCTACCAAACGACCCCTTAGTGTTATAAACAATAGAAAAATAGTGATTATTACAAATATTTTAAAGGTAATACCGACATCCGGAGGTCGATTTTATTCAAAATAATTAAATAAAAGTAAAATACCGACCTCCGGAGGGCGGTATTACCTTTAATTTTAATGAAAATAAAAGTAAAATACCGACCTCCGGAGGTCGGTATTACCTTTAATTTTAATGAAAATAAAATTAATTATGTTAAATAAATAATACCGACCTCTGAATGTCGGTATTAATATTATTTTTATTTTATAATATAAATAAAATAATTAAATAAAAAATAAAAAATAAATACCGACTTCGTGAAGTCGGTATAAGAATAATTTAAGGTAAATAAAATCAATTATGTAAATTTAATATTACCGACATCAGGAAGTCGGTATTAATTTGTTTATTACCGACATCAGGAGGACGGTTTATTTAAAAGTTATTAAAAATATTTCTTTTTTTCATTTTTTTTATATTTAATTGAGATAAATTTAAATTTTATTTTTTATTTACTAATTCGATACCGACTACAAGAGGTCGGTTTTTCTTAATTTTATTTTTTTCTGGGAAAGTTTCCGACCATCGGAGGTCGGTATTTGGTTTTCCCGCATTTTTTTTTCCAAATAAACCGACATCTTGAAGTCGGTTTTCTTAAGAAAATAAAATAATTTTTTGTTTTTAACAATACCGACTTCCGGAAGTCGGAAATTACCGACTTCCATAGGAGGTCGGTAATTTTGAGGTCGGTATTCGCAGTTTTTTTAGTAGTGATAGACCTATGTAAAATTTAGGTGTGCCTCCGGGGTTTCAGTCATAGTTTAGGGTGATACTTATGCCTTATCTCTAGTAAAATAGACATAACTTTTTACTCCAAAGTTGTATAGACAGTTATTTTTCTGAAAATTAGACTTATAGATATTTCTTTTGATAGGTATCTCAACCTCTAACTTTCTATATACTAGGAGATATTCTTGTTCAAAGTCTGACCATGTGCGAAGTCACTTGAGATGCTTCGTCATAATGAACCCTTCAACTAGAACTTTTGTTTTAAGGCTCCCTTTGGCCTCTGACTTTAGTATAACACTTAATATGATATAATATAAGGATTCCTTGATATACTTACCCATTTGTAATTTTATTCTCCTGATTTCACAATTCGATTTATTGACGTTTGTAAGTCGCACATGTACTAGAACTACATGGTGTTACACTCTAATAGGGAACATGATAGTTTTAGTTAGTTTTAAATATTTAATGTTGATTATCATTTGGTGTCTTCACAACAATTTATGTCACAACTACTCTTCATTACTAGCATCATGCAATTTGCAATTTGCAATTTGCTTGCAATATTATTTTATTCTACTAGTATTTTATCGCAATTTTTTTTTGTACTTTTGCTAATTTGAGATGGAGTGAGTAAAGCTTTAAGGAGAGGTATATAACTTTGTGTTTATTTTATATAATTTGCTTCTGTGATCCTAAGATCAATTGATATCTGTTTGTTGATAAGTTTAAGCAATTAATTACCCATTTTTTCTTTTCTTGTTGCGTGCTAGATGCTTACTTTACTGTCCATTTATGCAATTAATTTTTTTTATTTTGTAGGGTAAAAAATATGAAGGGACAAAATCCAAAAGAATTAAGTTTTACAAATACACTCATTACTCAAGTGAATAAGATTGATCATCTCAAGAAGCTAAACTAACTATGTGAGAAAGCAAATATCTTAATCGTGAATTCAATATGATTTATTCATTATTATCATAAACTTTAAATAATGCGTTATTCTTTTTGAAGAATAATATGAATGATTTAAAAGCTCAATATACTTCGGGGAGTCTTCTATGACTATTGATGAAATTGTACATGTTGTACTTGATACAAAGTCAGAGTACATAAAAGATCTCGATATGATCCAAAATTTAATACTACTCAAGCAACACAAAGGAGAATGATAAATTTAGAAAACTCTCTTAAAAAGGCAAAAGTGCAAGTTATTAATGTCCAACATGATTTACAAAAATGATTAAATGCAGCTGAAGTTATGGTAGAAATTCAGTAATCCCAAAAACAAATATTAAATTCACAATTGGATACTGTATTGGCATGCCAAGATGATATTTTAAAATAACTGTAAGATTTTATGAGTTCGTCTTGATCAAGGTTAGAATTAGTATATCTCAAAATTATAAATTTTATTATAGTTCTTTTTATTAAGTGTATAACAACTTTATAGCTTTTAACACCTAACTTGGTTTTTCTTTCATGATACAATGATTAGTGAACCTATCAAGTTATCCAATGAGGTAAATGTAATGATCCTACCAGTCGTTATAGGGTGGTAAGGACCATACATACCCTGTTAAAGGTCTCATAGTGAGTTGAGCTAATAAAATCTCAAGGCGGAGTGGTTTAAGGCTGAAATTGAGTATTGTATCTAATAGTGGTAAATTATGATTCACGGTGTTGTATTTTAGATTTTCATATTTCATTAGGAGGTGAGTTAATAATCTAGACCTCCATAGAAAATTCTGGAATTGTAAATGAATTCGTAACATGTGATTGTACTGACTGCCACAATGAGATAGTTTCGTGATGTCTTAAGTTTGAAACTTATGTTATGAAAAAGGGCAATCGTGCAAAATTCGTGAGTTACTGGTTCAAGCACCACTGCAGCAGAAAGATTACTGTTGCAGCAAGACCGTCATAGCGATCGGAGTGTCGCCATAGCGAGAATGACCATTTTGTCATAACTCACCGTAACAAGTCCAATTTTGCTACAGCAGTCTCGCCGTAGTGAGAAAGGGACTGCTGCAGTGAGCAACGGGGAGGCAGAATGCCTGTTTAAGTCAGTTATTTCAAGTTTTATTTCATAAACTCAAAAACTTCATTCCAGAGCTTCAGAGAGGCAATTTTCCCAAGGTTAGAGTAAAAGTTCTCGTTGAGGTAAGTTATTCCACCAATCTCTTCGCCTAGTTTTTCATTATCAATATAGAATCGCTAGAGAGAATGTTATGGGGAGCTTATGAGTTACAACCCTAGGTTCATGAAAAGGGTGAGAAAATCTAATCATCTAGAATGCTTCTAGCGTGTAAATTAACACTTTCTAGTTTGTAATTGTTGTAATTGAACATGAATTATAGGGATTGAAAACCTTAAGTTCCATAAAAATGAGACATGTAGCATAAAAACTACTTGAAATGGGGAAATTAGGGTTGAAACTCCATGAATGATGATAATGTGAATAATGTGAGACTAGTTTATGGGTAATTGACCCTTGGAGAATGCTACAGACCTCGAATAAGGTTAGAGTTAGTGAGTTTGAGTGCCCAAGTTTTGAATTTAATAGAGTAGATGATTAATTACTCTCAATATCATTTAATTCTAGACTTTGAAAGTTCTGAGACGTTGAGAAAATGCAAGCCTATTGCAGTGTAGCTTGTTGATTCAAAAAAATCGATTGAGGTAGGTTACGATTTCTATATGGAGTTAGACTTAATATAGTCTCTCGTATGTGTTACTGAATTGATAAGCATGTTGGTTGGTCTTCAAACATAATCTGTAGTTGAATATTTGTTTGGCTTTACAAATCTTATATAAATAAGATTTTAATTGCTTGAAGTCTGTCTTTAAATGACTTATGATTATGAAGTGCACTTGTTAATTATAACGATCGGGTCCGTTGTTATGGGTAAACTTTTTGTGTCAAGTTTCGGGTTAGAAAACTTCCGAGTTTGGGAGTTAAAAATTCTGGGCTAGGTTAATCTCGGAGTTTTTCTGTTAGCTAAGACATAGAGGAGTCTGGGGGACTTTTTGAAAGTGAATTCGGGTGAGTAGAACTCCCGGTATCGAGGTTGATGTGAAAGGGTTGTTCCAGAATGTCAGGGATTTAAGGTGTATTATAAAATGGGCACTTCTTGGGGATTGTATGACTTTCTGTCCTGTGTCAACTATCGTGACACAGCGTGGTAGAGACCACTACTATAGCGAAATAATTTTCGCCATAGCAGAAGTCAACTTTGGTCAGCAACGCCATGGCGATTGGTTCCGCTATAGTGGCGGTGCTATAGCGGTGTATGGACTGCTATAGCAGACTAAGTTGGGATTTAATGCAGAAACTTCTCCAAAACATTCAGTTTTTCCTCAAGAGCATTTTGGAGAAGGAAAGGGCGATTTAGGCAATTTCAACTCCGTTCTTCACCATTTTTCATCGCTAAGATAAGGGTTCCACTCCCCTAACTTAATACTACATTTTATACATTGTAGAATTGCTAGTTGTGGACATGAGTAAAGGTTTGGGTTGGCCTAGGAATGGTAGAATTTGGGGAAAAGGGGGATTTTAGAGCGTAGAAGTTCTTGGGTCTTGAATATTCTTGTTGGGTTATGATCAATTAGCCCTAATTCTCTAAATGTATCTGCAAAAATGATAGACTTAGATGAATTAATGGTGGGAAAGCCCGAGAATGGGTGGAATGATCATTGTTTGTCCTGGGGTATGGGATTTTACATAATTTGGGTAATTAGTAGACTATGTGGACTGATTTTAGTATCTTGTAATTATTTTTAGACCAAGAACAAGCACAAGCTTCGGAACACGGGAAGGCTCCAGTCCAGTAGAGCTTTTGTGTATTTTGAGGTAGGTGATGATTATTATTTCCCAATATGCAATATGTGTTCATGTACTATCGCTTAGTATTTTATGAGTTTGCATGCTTAGAGAATGAGATTATGAATGTCTACTTATTCAGTTATTAGTCTTGTGAAATGAACTTATTTTATTGCTTGTTGGTTTACAAGTATGCTTTTGTTCATTATTTGTTAATTGATGAGATTTTGTGTGACATTTGGTTGGCTCGGGTACCACACCTGATACGGGATTCATAATGGTTGGCTCGAGTACCATGTCTGGTATGGGTTTGATTTACTTGCATTGATTGTATTCTCTCGATGGTTCCATGAGTGGATGGGGTTCTATTCTTGAATTGTGATTATTTCATAAGGTCTATGAGAGGTCAGGTGATTATATTTAAATGTGAGGTTGGTCTTAGTGTAGACCGGGATTGCATGTTGAACACATAGGTGGTGTTCTAGGGATACTTGGTTAGTTTGGGTTGTGTATGAAGGGATATATGTTTATTGTCACTGGGTATTGTCAGTGGTTGTTAATTGGTTACATGTGGTTGTTAAGTTAAGGAAGAGACTTGTACTCTAGTTAGATTGTTGACTTGTATTACATGTTTACTTTGTTTTACTCAGCTTTGGTTTACTGTTCATATCTTATTTATTGTAGCTGACCGATGATCCTACCAATACACGGTGGTTGTGAACTGATTCTACACTTTTTTTTCCTTTTTGTGAGTACAGGACATCTTTCGGCGACTGAAGCGCGATCTCACTTGTAGATTCAGCGAATTCGAGATTCAAGGGTGAGATGTTCTTCTAGGCTACCTTGTTTTCGTCCATGACTATTTATAGACCACGTGTTTCGGGCTTAAACTCTCATTTTGCTTTTGAGGTTGCATCCCCGTATTCTAGACGATTGGTAAAATATTTTGATACGGTGACTTTCAGGTTCTAGGGAAGTTTTCTGGAGATTTTTATTTTGCTAGGTGATGTGACGCTAATTTACGTCACTTTCGACTCCTTTTTACTAAGAACAATCGTATGTTTTCAAGCAACCATTGTTGTTTTTGATGTTTTTATGTTGTATTTGTAGGAAATGGAAACAAACACGGAAACGGAAGAAAAGACGCGAAAAACAACATTCTGCCTAAGAGTGACGGCCTGAGTGACGGCCAGTCACACATGTGACGGTCCGTCACTGTGACCGTCACACCCAGGCAACAACTTCAGGCAGTCCACTGCCTAAGGGTGACGGTCCAGGCGACGGTCCGTCAACCCTGTGACGGTCCGTCAAGCCTGGCCGTCACGCTTAGGCAGTGACTTCAGGCGGCGACCCGCGTTTTGGGGATTCCTAGCCCGTTTTGGATTTGGTTTCTTTGGCTCCTATAAATACCCTATGTTAGGTTTATGTTAATTATTATTCTCCCATTAGTTTAAACAAGTTTTTAAGTCATTTTTGAGAGCAACAACACGTTTCCGGATTCTTGAATTCGTGTTCTTGATTCTTTCGTGAGTTCTTGGTATTTCTTGCGCTTGGATGTTGGAAGATTGATTGTTTCATTTTATTGTAAGACTTTTCTTCCCTTTATTATGAATACAACTATTTTCTCTTATTTATCGAGCATGAGTAACTAGAACTCCCGCAACTAGGGTTGTGGGAGCCATGGAAATGTAGCAATATAGATTCCGGGTAGCGTTGGGTTCGATATATGTATTGTCATGTTGTTAATCATTCAATTAGTCACGTTTTCTAGTGGTTGCAAACATTAGAACATACCTAGGTTTAATTTGCTTGAGTAAAGAAGTTAAAACCGGGAAAACTTGATTAACGACAAGGATTCGAGACTACCAACTCTCGTCTTAAAGATTAATGCCGTAACTGGACTAGTCTGCTTGATGTTAGGATTGAGAGCTAAAAAGCACATCTTTTTGAGATCGAAAGAAGATAAAAGGAAATTTGTTTATTTGGTCGAGAGACGTTTAGACGATACAATTGACGCAATCACATCGTGACAAGCATATAGAAAGAACCCGGTTAAGCCTAGAATCGACATTGTTACAACGCCATGGTGAACACATCCCTAGTTCATTCTCTCCTACTGATTTAAACTCTTACGTTTACTATTGTTTTGTTTACAATTTGATTACAAAACCCCCCCTTATTTACTGGAATCGATTGACAACTAGTCATTTAATTCACCAAAGACTTAATCTTCACCATATTCTCTGTGGGATTCGACCCCAACCTTGTTGGGTTCTTTACTTGACAACGATCGCTTACGCCTCATTAATTTGAGGTGTAGTTTGAGCGTTATCAAAAAGTGGCGCCGTTGCCGGGGAATACGGTTTTTGATTAAGTCTAGTGTGTTTATTTGACTCTTAGTCATTCTGGGGTGTCTTGATGAAGTCTGAGTAATCAAGACACCCGCGTCGTGCCGTGACGTTAAATCAGGCGCTGTATGGGAGGCAACCCATAAATTGTTGTTGTATTATAGTCTAATTAATTCGTGGGGAAACCTGTGAGTCACCACCGAGGGTTTTTGTTGCCGTGTTTCTTTTCCCTCCGGTGTGCTATCTAGTAGAACCGGCATGTTTAGGTTGTTTATTTTAAATTTTTTTTAGTGTCTATAGCAAAGCATGCGATTTCTTATCAAAGTAGCGCCCCTTTAAAAATTTTCTGGTTGTGCACTTATGTTGAAACGATTGACTGTCTGGATCCTTGTATGTCATTGTGTGATTATGAGTAGAATGAGCATTCTTAAGCCGAGCGGTTGTTTGATAGTTGGTAGCAATGTAGTTTCTTGGTGCCAAGAGCGTGTGAGATTATTGTCATAAATTCTTACTCTGTGCATGCATCTAGAACTTGCCCGGTCTATTTTGTTAAGTTTGAAGTTGGTTGCTTAGGAAAGGATCACAGGCCCTTTTTGTGTGCAGTCCACTTAACCTAAAAGACCGTCCAAATATAAATAATCCCTTGATCCCTGTTTGAGCCATAATTGATTTTTTCTTTCAATAACCTGTCAACATTCCTGTTTAACTTTGAATCCCTATTTTGGCCCTGGTCCTTCCTTGGACATCGTGCACCTCAACTCAGGCAATCAGCCTAAGTTGAGGGTGGCTACTATAGAGGTAAACCCTGTTTTGGCCCTGGTCCTGCTTGGACATTGTGCACCTTAACGCAGGCAAGCAGCCTAAGATGGGGGTGGCTACTACAGAGGTGAATGGTAAGAAAAAGATGATGGAGAAGATTGGTTTTTGAATAGAATGAAAATCCGGGTGTGCGCCTAAGAAAAGAAAAGAAAAAAAATAAAGAAAGATGAAAAAGATCGAAAAAGAAACAAAAAGAATTGTCAATAAAGAGGCCGCACCTGTATCTAGAATCAAGGAAATAAAAAGGTGAATAAAGGATGGATAAAGTGAAGTTATGTGGTGATAAGATGTAAATGGTTCCAAGGAGGGCTTAGTCACTAACCCCTAAATGTATCATACCTGCACCCGAAGCCTCATTACAAGCCTAAACAAGTCCTGTAGTGATCCTGAGTAGCTTTCTAAAGAACTGAAATAGAATAGTAAGGGCAAGCCTATGGTATCGCATATGCATTGTTTGAAATCATTTGTGAGTGTGAGCGCTTACCTAGTCCCAAATCTTGTGTGTGGGATTTCTTTGTGGTGAGGGCATCAAGATGTCTGTATTGTCTATTGCTTGTTAGGATAGCTGCGCGTGGGTATGCATAATGTTCTATCATAACGGAATGACATATTTGGATCCTTGCAAGTTAGTATTTCATACATACGTGTGCTACGAGGGAGCTTGATTTAATTGAATAAGTGTTGAATGACCATGAGTTGCTATAGACATGAGTTGGTGTTCTTAGTTGAGTCGTATTATTGTTTTATGTCATGTTGCTTGAGGACAAGCGAACGTTTTAAGTTGGGGGTGTTGATGTGACGCTAATTTACGTCACTTTCGACTCCTTTTTACTAAGAACAATCGTATGTTTTCAAGCAACCATTGTTGTTTTTGATGTTTTTATGTTGTATTTGTAGGAAATGGAAACAAACACGGAAACGGAAGAAAAGACGCGAAAAACAACATTCTGCCTAAGAGTGACGGCCTGAGGGACGGCCAGTCACACATGTGACGGTCCGTCACTGTGACCGTCACACCCAGGCAGCAACTTCAGGCAGTCCACTGCCTAAGGGTGACGGTCCAGGCGACGGTCCGTCAACCCTGTGACGGTCCGTCAAGCCTGGCCGTCACGCTTAGGCAGTGACTTCAGGCGGCGCCCCGCGTTTTGGGGATTCCTAGCCCGTTTTGGATTTGGTTTCTTTGGCTCCTATAAATACCCTATGTTAGGTTTATGTTAATTATTATTCTCCCATTAGTTTAAACAAGTTTTTAAGTCATTTTTGAGAGCAACAACACGTTTCCGGATTCTTGAATTCGTGTTCTTGATTCTTTCGTGAGTTCTTGGTATTTCTTGCTCTTGGATGTTGGAAGATTGATTGTTTCATTTTATTGTAAGACTTTTCTTTCCTTTATTATGAATACAACTATTTTCTCTTATTTATCGAGCATGAGTAACTAGAACTCCCGCAACTAGGGTTGTGGGAGCCATGGAAATGTAGCAATATAGATTCCGGGTAGCGTTGGGTTCGATATATGTATTGTCATGTTGTTAATCATTCAATTAGTCAAGTTTTCTAGTGGTTGCAAACATTAGAACATGCCTAGGTTTAATTTGCTTGAGTAAAGAAGTTAAAACCGGGAAAATTTGATTAACGACAAGGATTCGAGACTACCAACTCTCGTCTTAAAGATTAATGCCGTAACTGGATTAGTCTACTTGATGTTAGGATTGAGAGCTAAAAAGCACATCTTTTTGAGATCGAAAGAAGATAAAAGGAAATTTGTTTATTTGGTCGAGAGACATTTAGACGATACAATAGACGCAATCACATCGTGACACGCATATAGAAAGAACCCGGTTAAGCCTAGAATCGACATTGTTACAACGCCATGGTGAACACATCCCTAGTTCATTCTCTCCTACTGATTTAAACTCCTACGTTTACTATTGTTTTGTTTACAATTGGTTCACACAAACCCCCCCTTTATTTACCGGAAACTGTTGACGACTAGTCACTTAATTCACCAAAGACTTAATCTTCACCATATTCTCTGTGGGATTCGACCCCAACCTTGTTGGGTTCTTTACTTGACAACGATCGCTTACGCTTCATTAATTTGAGGTGTAGTTTGAGCGTTATCAC
>QJPP01000470.1:0-81849 GCA_003996215.1 Jaltomata sinuosa
TTGAACAAGCGACATGCCAAATGGTTTGAATTCATTGAGACCTTTCCATATGTGATCAACTACAAGCAAGGCAAAGAGAATGTAGTAGCGGATGCTCTATCAAGGAGGTTTGTATTGGTCAACACCTTGGCTTCTAAAATGATGGGATTTGAAAGCTTGAAGGGATTCTATTCTATGGATCCCGATTTCAAAGAAACTTTTGATTGTCTTAGTCAAGGGAAGCGGGTTGATAGTTTCCAATTGGTTGATGGATTCTTGTTCAAGAATGGGCGAGTTTGTGTGCCCATGAGTTCATGGAGAGAGTTGTTTGTCAAGGAAGCTCATAGTGGTGGTCTGATGGGGCACTTTGGAGTACCCAAAACACTTGACATCCTTATGGAATAATTTTATTGGCCTAAGATGAAGCATGATGTGGAGCGGATTTGTGGACAATGTCTCGAATGCAAGAAAGCCAAATCCACGACTCGGCCTCAAGGTAAGTATACCCCTCTTCCTACTCCTAGTGGTCCATGGATGGACATTTCTATGGATTTTGTGTTGGGACTTCCTAGGACTAAAAGAGGACATGATAGCATATTTGTGGTAGTGGATAGGTTCTCTAAAATGACTCATTTCATTCCATGCCATAAATGTGATGATGCATCCCATGTAGCATCCTTGTTTGTCATTAAAGTGCTTAAATTGCATGGAGTCCCTCAAGCCATTGTTAGTGATAGGGATTCCAAATTTCTTAGTCATTTTTGGAAGAATCTATGGGGTACACTTGGTACCAAACTCATGTTTTCTACTTCTTGTCATCCTCAAACGGATGGACAAACCAAAGTAGTCAACCGGACTTTTGGAAGCATGCTTAGGTGTATGATTAGGGGCACCCCAACCACTTGGGAAGACCATTTACCCTTAATAGAATTTGCATATAACCGGTCTTTCCACTCTTCTATTGGAATGTCCCCATTTGAAGCATGTTATGGCTTTAAGCCTTTGTTTCCATTAACTATGACTCCTTTGTCTAGCCATGTTGTTGTGAGCCTAGATGCTGAACAAAGAGCAAAGGAGATGATGAACATTCATTCCAAGGTAAAAGAGGCCATTGAAAAGAACAATTCAAAGGTGGCCAACCGAAAGAATCGTGGAAGAAAGGAAGTGATTTTCAACCTGGACGATTGGGTGTGGGTTCATTTCCGAAAGGAGAGGTTCCCACAAGTTCGAAAAGGAAAGCTAAGCCCAAAGGGAGACGGACCCTTCAAAGTGCTCAAGCGGATAAATGACAATGCATACATGATTGACTTACCAAGTGAGTATAATGTTCATAATGTTTTCAATGTTAGTGATCTTTCTCCTTGTGTTGTAGGTGATCAATTGGATTCGAGGACGAATCATTTTCAAGAAGGGGGGGATGATACTAGATTGGAAAGCATGGATGGTACTATCTTGGATGGCACTTATCCTTCAAGGCCTTTCACACGTAGTCAAGCTAAAGAGCTCCAAGATCTTCAAGCAATGTTCATGAAAAGGGAAGCATTGGAGAAGCTTGAAGAATCCCAAAGGAAAGCATACAATGTGTGGGTGGTCTATTAAAGTGAGGTGGAAGGAGGAATTCAAGAATTCCCAAAAGAAGGCAACCAAATAAGGCCCTTACTTCATTAAGGGAAAAACTGTAATAGCTAGTGTCTTCTTATTCCCTAGTATAAGTAGTAGTTTTTCTTCATTTTGGAAGACTAGTTTTTGCATATTGAAGATTGATACTCTAAACTTGTAGTTGCTAGTGTACGGCTTAGTGTAATTCCCTTAAGGAATTAGTGAGTGATTAGGGTGACTCTCTTGATTGTTAGTTTAACTTCTTTACTTAATTAATCGAAGGTCTCCCACTTGTGGATTTCATTTAGGTTTCCTTGATTAGTTGAGTTGAATTAGTATCTAGTTGTTGGAATCAATTGGGAGGTGAGGGTTTTAGCCCCTTGTTGCCCATAATTTCAATTCCTAGTTATTAATTGTCATATCTTTTCCTTCGTTTCTTCTTGTTTGTTGTATTTCCGTTATCACCATTGCTTTAAAGATAAGATCTAAAATTTTATAATGACAATAGCTTGGCAAGCAAAAGATAATAAATTACATTATTACAAAAAATATCATCAGTTTACAATTGTACTTGACGAGAGTTCATATTTTGAAAACGATCTATAATAGCATCATTACTTACGGTTGAAAATATTTTACGCTCTATCTTACAAACTAAATAACCATTCAAAAATTCTTCACCAATGCTATTACGTAGATCATTTTTGATGAGTTTCATTGAGGAGAATGCTCTTTTCACACTTGCAGTAGCAACAAGCAAATCAATGTCAGCTTTATAAGTAAATAAATAAGAGACCAAGTTTGATCCAATTTTGTGTTTGCCATAATCATAGTAAGATCCTTAATCGACTTTAAGTTGAGAAACTCGTTATCACACTCTCGAGCATAGACTATTATAGAAACTATCAAGCTGATAACTGAGATATCGAAGTTGATTATCACCAAACTCACTTTTGTAATATTCGGCCAACTTCATTATTCTGCTCTTGTCAGAATTAGGAAATGAATCAATCGAATTCAAACTAGCCATACCAAGGAGTAAATCACTAGTCACAATATCAAAATAATTATTGAGCTCCTGGAGTTGCAAATCAATAACTGCATAAAACACTTTCACACGAAAGTGATGTAAATATGAAACTTCAGACCTCTTACGCTTCGATCTTGGATAGTCTTCAGTCATTTTGGGAATCAAAATATCATGTTTACCACAAAATGAACAAACCTCATCCATCAAAGACTCCAAACCATTCTCTCTCATTGTTTGAAATCTTCTCTTTGAAAGATTAAGCAACCCCATAGCACTGATGATATCTTGATCTTTCTTTTGTAAAGTTTCGTTCAATCCATTTGTAAGAATCAACATCTTGAACATCAAATGCAACGTAAAGATAAATTCAAATTCTTGAATTTTATCTAAAAGGTTTCCTGCTGCAAGTTTATTGATAACGCTCAAACTACACCTCCAATTAGGAAGCGTAAGCGATCGTAGTCAAATATAGAACCCAACTAGGTTGGGGTCGAATCCCACAGAGAATATGGTGAGAATTAAGCCTTTAGTGAATTAGATAACTAATAGTCAATAGTTTCCGGTGAAAAAGGGGGGGTTTTGTGTGAACAAATCGTAAACAAAACAAGTAATAAACGTGTGGGTTTAAATCAAGATAGGAGAACGAACTAGGGAAGTGTTTACCATGGCGTTGGTAACAATGTCGATTCTAAGCTTAGCCGGGTTCTTTCTACATGTGTGTCATGATGTGATTGAATTTATGGTATCGTCTAAACGTCTCTCGACCAAATAAATAAATTTCCTTTTCTATTCTCTCGACCTCGAAAAGATGTGCTTTTTAGCTTTCAATCCTAAACATCAAGTAGATTAATCCAGTTACGGCATTAATCATAAGACGAGAGTTAGTAGTCTCGAATCCTCGTTGTTAATCAAGTTTCCCGGTTTTAATCTCTTTACTCAAGCAAATTTAAACCTAGGCAAGTTCTAATGTTTGCAACCACTAGAAAACGTGAAAGAATGTATGATTAACAACGTGACAACATATATATTTAACCCGACGCTACCCGGAATCTATATTGCTACGTTTGCCATGGCTCCCACAACCCTAGTTGTGAGAGTTTTAGTTAATCATGCTTGAAGAATAAGAGAAGAAAGTCATAATCATAATAAAGAGAAAAGATCCTTACAATGTATTGAAAACAATCCTCAGTTAATCCAAGAACAAGAAACCAAGAACTCAAGAACGAATCAAGAACACGCTTGCAAGATCAAGAACCCGTGTTACTTGCGCTCAAAGTCTCGCTCAAACTCCTAAAACTATTGTAAAAAACGTGTAAAAACTAATTGAAAAGGTGCCGTGTAAAATAAACCTAACATAGGGTATTTATAGGAGTCTAGGAAACCAATCTCAAAAACGTCCGGATTCTGCGTCGCGCGTCTGCCTTAACTTGACGGCCAGGCTGACGGACCGTCAAGCCAGTGACGGACCGTCGCCTGGACCGTCACTGCTAACCAGTGATGCTGCCTCAGCTGCCTTGGTGTGACGGTCACTGTGACGGACCGTCACATGTGTGACAGGGTCACTCAGGCCGTCACTCTTATCCAGAACGCTCTTTTTCGCGTATTTCCTTCCGTTTCCACGTTTGTCTCCATTTCCTGAAAATACAACATAAAAACATCAAAAACGACAACGGTTGCTTGAAAACGTACGATTGTTCTTAGTTAAAAGGAGTCGAAAGTGACGTAAATTAGCGGCACATCAACACCCTCAACTTAAAACGTTCGCTTGTCCTCAAGCAACATAACATAAAACAATAAAACGACTCAAACTAAGAACACGAAACTCATGTCTCTAGCAACTCATGGTCATTCCACATCTTAATCCATTAAATCAAGCTCCCTCGTAGCACACGAATGTATGAAACACTAACTTGCAAGGATCCAAACATGTCATTCCGATATGATAGAACATTCTACATTCACACGCGCAGCTATCCTAACAATCAATAGACAATACCGACATCTTGGTGCCCTCACCACAAAGAAATCCCTCACACAAGATTTGGGACTAGGTAAGCGCTCACACTCACAAACGATTTCAAACAATGCACATGCGATACCATAGGCTTGCCCTTACTATTCTATTTCAGTTCTTCAGAAAGCCGCTCAGGATCACTACAGGACTTGTTTAGGCTTGTACTGAGGCTTCGGGTGCAGGTAGGATACATTTAGGGGTTAGTGACTAAGCCCTCCTTGGAACTACCGACGTCTTATTACCACATAACTTACTTTGTCCATCCTTATTCACCTTTATATTTCCTTCTTTCTAGCTACAGGTGCGGCCTCTTTATTTTGACAATTCTTTTTATTACTTTTTCGATCTTTTTCACTTCTTTTTATTTTTCTTTTCTTAGGCACACACCCAAATTTTCATTCTATTCACAACCAATCTTCTCCATCCTCTTTTTCTTATCATTCACCTCTGTAGTAGCCACCCTCAACTTAGGCTGATTGCCTGCGTTGAGGTGCACGATGTCCATGGCAGGACCAGGGCCAAAACAGGGTTTACCTCTATGGTAGCCACCCTCAACTTAGGCTGATTGCCTGCGTTGAGGTACACGATGTCCAAGGAAGGACCAGGGCCAAAATAGGGATTCAAAGTTAAACGGGAATGGTGACAGGTTATTGAAAGAATAAGGTTAATTTGGCTCAAACAGGGATCAAGGGATTATTTATATTTGGACGGTCTTTTAGGTTAAGTGGACTGCACACAAAAAGGGCCTGTGATCCTTTCCTAAGCAACCAAACTTCGAACTTAACAAAATAGACCGGGCAAGTTCTAGATGCATGCACAGAGTAAGAATTTATAACAATCATCTCACACGCTCTTGGCACCAAGAAACTATATCGCTACCAACTATCAAACAACCGCTCGGCTTAAGCATACTCATTCTAATCATAATCACAAAATGACATTCAAAGATCCAGACAGTCAATTGTTTCAACATAAGTACAAAACCAGAAAATTTTTAAAGGGGCCTCTTTTAGTCAAGAAAACGCCATGATGCTTGCTATAGACACTAAAAAAAAATTTAAAATAACAACCTAAACATGCCGGTTCTACTAGATAGCACACCGGAGGAAAAAGAAACACGGCAACAAAAACCCTCGGTGGTGACTCACAGGTTTCCCAACACATCGTAGTCAAATATAGAACCCAACTAGGTTGGGGTCGAATCCCACAGAGAATATGGTGAGAATTAAGCCTTTAGTGAATTAGATAACTAATAGTCAATAGTTTCCGGTGAAAAAGGGGGGGTTTTGTGTGAACAAATCGTAAACAAAACAAGTAATAAACGTGTGGGTTTAAATCAAGATAGGAGAACGAACTAGGGAAGTGTTTACCATGGCGTTGGTAACAATGTCGATTCTAAGCTTAGCCGGGTTCTTTCTACATGTGTGTCACGATGTGATTGAATTTATGGTATCGTCTAAACGTCTCTCGACCAAATAAACAAATTTCGTTTTCTATTCTCTCGACCTCGAAAAGATGTGCTTTTTAGCTTCCAATCCTAAACATCAAGTAGATTAATCCAGTTACGGCATTAATCATAAGACGAGAGTTAGTAGTCTCGAATCCTCGTTGTTAATCAAGTTTCCCGGTTTTAATCTCTTTACTCAAGCAAATTTAAACCTAGGCAAGTTATAATATTTGCAACCACTAGAAAACGTGAAAGAATGTATGATTAACAACGTGACAATATATATATTTAACCCGACGCTACCCGGAATCTATATTGCTACGTTTGCCATGGCTTCCACAACCCTAGTTGTGAGAGTTTTAGTTAATCATGCTTGAAGAATAAAAGAAGAAAGTCATAATCATAATAAAGAGAAAAGATCCTTACAATGTATTGAAAACAATCCTCAGTTAATCCAAGAACAAGAAACCAAGAACTCAAGAACGAATCAAGAACACGCTTGCAAGATCAAGAACCCGTGTTGCTTGCGCTCAAAGTCTCGCTCAAACTCCTAAAACTATTGTAAAAAACGTGTAAAAACTAATTGAAAAGGTGCCGTGTGAAATAAACCTAACATAGGGTATTTATAGGAGTCTAGGAAACCAATCCCAAAAACGTCCGGATTCCGCGTCGCGCGTCTACCTTAACTTGACGGCCAGGCTGACGGACCGTCAAGCCAGTGACGGACCGTCGCCTGAACCGTCACTGCTAACCAGTGATGCTGCCTCAGCTGCCTTGGTGTGACGGTCACTGTGACGGACCGTCACATGTGTGACGGGCCGTCACTCAGGCCGTCACTCTTATCCAGAACGCTCTTTTTCGCGTATTTCCTTCCGTTTCCACGTTTGTCTCCATTTTCTGAAAATACAACATAAAAACATCAAAAACGACAACGGTTGCTTGAAAACGTACGATTGTTCTTAGTTTAAAGGAGTCGAAAGTGACGTAAATTAGCGGCACATCATTTATCAAGATCATGTGGAGAATCTTCTTTCATATCTTTAAGCACATTAGCAATTGAAGAAAATATAATCATGAAATTTTTCAAGGTCTTGAAATGAGATCCCCAACGAGTATCACTTGGTCATTGAAGGTCACGTTCTTGATTTAATCCTTGTCCAGTAAGAATTTCTTCAGATTTAAGCAATTCTTTCAACTTCTCAACTTGGTGTTGTCGAAGTAAGTCCCTGCATTTAAAAGATGTTCCAATAGTATTTAATATATTAGTGACAACATAAAAGAAATTTTCACATCCGGATGCTTTTTAGAAAGAGTCACAAGTGTCAATTGCAATTGATGAGCAAAACAGTGAATACAATATGCAGACGGAGCATCTTGCAAAATCAAAGACTTTAGGTCATTTTTTCTTCTTGCATATTACTAGCTTCATTGTAATCTTTTCCACATAGTCTCGATAGACATAGCGAGTGATCCAAAAATAAAGAGTAAATTTATTTTTGCAATGATCTTGCGAATGTATCACTCACATGAACAACACCCAAAAAACTTTTTATTAACTGTCCATTTTTGTTAACATATCGTAAGACTAGTGCCATTTGCTCTTTATGTGAGATGTCCTTCGATTCATCAACTAGTATTCTAAAATAATCATCATCCAAGTCTTTGATGATAGCTTTAATTGTTTCTTTAGCACAAGCATTCACAATCTCTTTTTGAATTGTCGAACAAATCATCATATCATTTTTTGGAGCATGTTGTAATATTACCTTTCTCACATCTGAATGATTAACCCCATGAAATTTCAAAAGTTTAAGAAAAAACCTTTATAATCAGAATCTTCACTTTCATCATGATCACAAAATGATAATTCGTTTCTTAGGAGAAATCTTACCACATTGATTGAGGCATTTAAGCGAATTCGATAATCAGTTTTTGTTTTCTCACTTTCTTTATGAAGAAAAGATTGAATCGATTGACGTTGATTCGCAAAATCTAGCATCATGTTCAAACATTTGTTATGAACAATATTTACCTTACCAACATGCAATCAAATTCTTTTCGGACCATGGTTCCAACTTCTAAAACCATCCTGTATAAATGATTTTCTCACATTGCCACGACTTTCAAATTCATTCTTGAACAAATATCAACAAAAAATAAAATACAACATCATATTTTATGTTATATTTCATCCAAACAGAATGTGAAGGTTTAAATCACTGAGGATTAAATTGGCGATCTTTGATCTCAAATATTGTTTTAGGATATTCACAAAGTTTCGATTGATAAGGCCCTATCAGAATATAATGTCTCCTCACATCATCTCAAATATTAGAATCATATTTAAAAATGGACTTTCTTTCCTTGGGATCCCGTTTAAGAGATCCAGCCCCAAGAATACAATCAACATTTGAAGGAGGAAGAGGTGGAATTGTCTCTCTTTAAACTTCTGGGCTACACGTGAACTAACAAATGGACTGCTACTAGAACGTGGTTGCTTAATCAAGAATTTATCCATTTAGATATTCAAGGATAAATGTTCCTACAAATTCAAATTACTCTTCAACTTAGTCACAAATTTAACTTGTAAATTTAAAATAAAATAAGAAAATCACACACCTTTCACAATCAAAAATAAGGGAATCACACTCTTGCAAATTCAAATAAAATAGAGGAATCACACCTCTTACAAATTTAAATAAAATAGAGGAATCATACCCCTTTCACATATAAAAATAAGAGAATCACACCACTTTCACATTAAAAAATAAGGAATCATACCCTTGCAACTTAATAATAAAATAGAGGAATCACACCTCTTTCACATTCGAGAATATGAAATCACAAATTCATAATAAAAAAGAGGACTCACACCTCTTTCGCATTCGAGAACCACAAATTTATATAAAAAAGAGGAATCACACCCTTTTTACATTAAAAAAATAAGAAAATCACACCCTTCAAAATTAATAATAAAATAAAGAAACTCATTCCTTTCAACTTGAATTAAAAAAAATTTGAAATCTTATTAATATCAAATCCATCTGCAAAATATGTAAGTTTGATATAACCAAATCATTAGCTCTTGATGATTTCCTATTATAAGTAATGACAAAAAGTTATTTTTTTATGGAAACCCTAAAATTAAAGTTATGTATTTTAATTTTTTTGATTTTTTTAGTTTGTTTACTAAGAAGAAAAATCATGAACTAAATTTTTTTTACCTTAGGCTTTGACAATGATGATTTCTCTAGATTCTCAATGGCTTGAGCCTTGAAGAGTTGAAGTTGGAGCTTCTTTGTGTGAAAAATAAAAGAAAAATATGAAGAGGAAGAAAAAAAATATTGGTGGGGAAGTGGAAAAAACGCTTTTGACTTTAGAGTTAAGGTTTAGATTATTTTTTTTAAAAATGCATTTTTAATTAAAAGAACAAAAAGGGGCAAAATTGAGCTGTTGGCACGCCTGGCTGGGATCGAACCGGAGACCCCCGCATCCTACACAGGCCCTTCAACCAGTGAACCATCTGGTCATTTTAAGCATGGGTTCCTTTAGCTAATATTTAATATATTCTTTACGAATTATACAAGTAATATACCATATTTAGTCGGATGGCCACGGATTTTTGTGACCCAATTTTAACACATAAATTTGTCCCTGATCCTATCATAAGTCACAGAGGGCAACATACGGTGGCAACACAGTTTTGGACTTGAGTTATCTGAAACCCGCATCGCTCGGTGCTAAATACTACTCCCAAAATATATCATAAAGCTCACATACATGTGATATATCTAGATGTCAAAACTTGTTCATGGTCATGATGGCAAATTCGAATGTCATACTACTCACAAACCTTGATTTTGAAAAATACTTCATGAGCATTAATGGCATGTCGGGATGTCATATCATTCATAATAGGATCATATCATAAAGGCTTGATTGGCACTAGTTCAATTTCATAATCACATGCAATTTCATGAAAACATAGGAACTAGGCATGCAATTGCTTGAAATTCATGAGGTCATGCTTATCAAAATATACCAATTTACTTAAATCAATCCATACATGTAAAATTTGCTAAATTTAGCCTTCAATTCATGAGATAGAAACTTACTTGTAAAAACCCATGCAAGATCATGCAGTTTAGAATTAGATTTCATAGAAAAGTCATGAGAAGACAATTTATAGAAGAGACCATGATAATTAGGTAAGAACTCTAATTTGAAAGTTCAAAAAAATCAATATAGAATTTGGGGGTTTTGCGCATAAGGGTGAAAGAATCCCTTATTGAATACCCACATACCTGAATTGAAGCTTTCTTAACTTGAGACTTGAGGATGGAGGATTGGAGAAGGAACCTTAGGCCTTGGAGCTTGAGAGAAGAATCCTTTTCTTTCTTCTTGAGATTGAAGGAATGAGGAGAAATCTAATTAAGTATGACTAAAAATCCTCTAAATAGGCCTAAAACAACTTAGTATAGAAATTGAAAGGTGAGAAAAAAGACTAATTTACCCTCAATGAACGAATTAAAACAACTAAAATTGGAGGTTCTACTGATGGGTTGACTGATAGTGGAATGGGTTGACTGGTCATCAACTCACTCGTGGAATTCAGAGGTCTTAGTACCTCTCTGAAGGTGATTTCATGGGTTACAGTACGAACTGTCATTCAGGACAGACCGTCATTCAAAATGATGACTTGTCAAGTCACTCGTGAAAACTAGGGAAGAAAAGATGAAATTTGACAAATCATGGATCACTCTATGAACTGTGGTTTTGATCTACGGGTCGTGGACCAACCAGTGGTTTTGATGGTAAATAAGGTTCAGGTCTATTTTCACGAGTCATAGTACGGATCGTGGTTCTGTTTCATGGGTCGTCATCCCGTCCGTGGAAACTGACAATGCTGCAATAAAATACTCATAACTTTTTAATCCGGACTCGGATTGATATGTGATCAATGACGTTGGAAAGAAGATTCAAATACCTTTAATTTGGTGGGTACTAGGACACCTAATTCTTTATATTCTAGAAGTAATGATCATTTGAAGTTGACCCTTAAAAAATCTTACACTAAAACTCAATCGGTAAGGAAGCTTTTAACTCAACTTTGAGCTAGAGGTTCTTTATGACCCTAATTCATATTTAATACACCTCCAAAACTTAAGAATAGATCTTAACACTTAGATACATAAAAAAATTATCTGGTTTGGGTCTAACAACATAAGAAGAACGGTTAGGATCTTGGTTTAGAATTTCTGAGGTGTTACAGTATCTCCCTCTTGGGATCATTCATCCTCGAATGAAGACTACTAAGTTGAGATTGGAGGGGGAAAGGGTTGCAATCCCTTCAACTGGATTCTAAGAGCTGAAGTGTTTCGTGGTAACTAATTTCTGACTGAAATATAAACTGAGATGGAATCATGGGGCATGTATGCATACTGAGAACATAAGCATAACTGATGAGACATGAAACTGAATATCTAACATGATAACTGGTTTGGATTAAGAGTAGGTACTCAGCAAAAACTCATAGAGAATGAACACATTCTTAGAGATCGTAGTTAACTGAACAGAACATCAAATTGAGAGGAGTAGCTATATGAGAAAACTATTCTCTTCTAAATTGAACTTACTACCATAGACTGAACTAAACGTAGGGCCTTCAGACCTTAGGAATGATTATCGATAGGTTTAAATTAATCTGATATGAGAAGTCTAGTATTCTTGCAAGATGAAGCTACAGGACCTAAGGTATAAGCACTCTGGGCAGGGAGTAAGAACAAGACTATTCTTGCCTTAAATACTACGGTTGACAACTTTTAAGCTTAGGAACACCTTATAACTACACTAACTCCTCTGGATACTAAGGTCTGAGTCTAACTACCTGCTTTCACCATGTTCAAGCCTATCTTGACTAAATCTCTTACCTCTAGAGTTACCTCCCCACAATGGTATTCCTTCTTATCATGAAAATCAACAAACCTAGAGCCCTAATCAATAGGTCACTAGTCGCACAAAGCAAAGGCCCTCATGTACCTCATCCTGACATTCAAGTCTATCACTATGATCACCTTATGGATTCTTTGCATCTTACATTATCCAAGACTTATCCTCTCTTCCATAGCATATCTAGGAGCTGCAACTTGAAGAACTTTTACAATGAGACATACAAAAATTTCTCATCTTACTATTTCACATGAATGATCCTCACCTCATATTTCATCCATTTTCACACCCTACTACTTCCCACCTAGGGTACTACTTAGCTTCCTCCACTAATACCTATGACAACACAAGCCAAGATCACTGAGAGAATAGAGTAGGAGTATGAGCATCACAAATGAAGGAATACTGATCGGTCTTGACGTACACTTAGCTTGATCTAGCCACTCAATGTGGGGTTTGAGAAGTCAAGTGAAAGGACATGAGTGTCTCACATCCTGGACATACCAAGCATAGTTAGAGTAAGAAAATCACAAGCATGAATTATTCGAGAATTCTGGTATGAGCGTATACATAATGTAGCATGATTTCATTAGCCATTAAGACATGCCTGAGGACTGAGTATATAGAGCTAAGCATAGTGTGAGACATGAGCTTTTATATATGACGGGTCTCATGGCATAAAGCTGAAATTCATAGAATCATAGAGTAAAATGAGAATCATTGTCTAAAGCAATTTCTTGTCATTATAGGAGCTGAGTAAGGGTTTAAATCTACATGACGTGCGTGAATTTAAATTAGGAACATGGCGCTGACACACAAGACGTGAGTAGGGTGTTGTAATGACATAAGTATACTTAAGATGTTAGGATAGGAATAAGTCTCTGCATTCCTCTAACTTCATTCTAACACTCATAAGCATCACTACCCGAGTCTTCAAAATCTGACTGATTCTACATTCCACCATCCCCCCCTTAGATTCATGCTACCTTTCTAAATCTGAGGACCTCTTACTAACCTCTAAACTGAACTATGATCATTTTACTCTAACAGAGCAAACACTACCCTAGAAGCTAGTCTGAGTATACACTTCCTTCTATAGCCTAAGACTCTCCCTTACCTAAAAGTCTTGGCCTCAACCTTTCTATCTCGTATAAGGGTTGTTCACACCATACTCATAACTGTCAACCTATCCCTCACAATAACATGTCAAGATTACATGGTTCTAACTCCCAAAGTTCTCTCTTTCTACTACCCACCACACCAAATGCGTTAAAGCTTATATTAAGAGGCTCAAAATCGTCTATCCTTCTCTAGACCACATATATATCATGCTTACACATTCACATTTGTTGCAACTTATCAACTTAAACTCTTACTCTACACTATATCACGCCTACCAGATAAGTCCCACAAACTATCATTATCACTCTCATACTATCATCCTTTTGTTCACATCCTATACTTGGTCTATACTAGCACAATAACTTACTACTCTTTAGTCTATACCAAGGGATGTATCATCCCATCATCTATCTAATAAAACACAACTCTGAATGCATGCTCTAACCAAATGTTATTCTTCCCTCTAGGCTACTACACTTTTGACTTCATACTTCTAGCTCTAGGTTCATTCTACTACTAATGACTTACAACACAACATCTGTCGAGTGGCAATATTACCCAAGGATCTAGGTACACACTTTCTCTTCTTGAGGAACAATTAGTAACAAAGTTTTGGAAGAGATCTGAGAGCGCCTCGCTGATAGAAAATCTGATATTTTCCAGTTCTGGCACATCATATATAAGGTATAGTCGGTGAAATTGGGAAAACCGCGTGAACTTGGAGTATAAATAGAGCTAAACTCTATCGCACGATAAATAATATGCAAGTAGTGAAGTTTTCTAAGAACGTTTCATAGCCTCTCCCTCATAAGTGTGGCGCACTTCACACCTACTTAACGCGATTTTCAGAAACCCTAGGACTCTTAAGCCTGATAATCTAATACCAAGTTTGTCACGCCCCGAGACTACCCCCTAGATGTAACACGAGACCTGAAATCACAAGTGATCCCAAGATAACCCTTGGCATTAGCATGAATTAAAACATGAACAACATAAATATTGAACAAAAGCTTTAACTGAAGTAATGAGCAACTTACTCTGTTGTATAAATATAATTCTAAGAATGACAATCTGAATACAGCTGAATATCTGACTCTATGTCTGAAAGCCTCTACTATTGAAGAGTTTCTCGGACAAGTCTCCAGCTAACTCTAAATACTAAAATACTGAATAAACAAATTAAAATACAGAAATGAAGTTAAATTCCAAGTTCTCGAATGAGGAGGACTCACCAAGCTGGCTGGATGTGCTGCTGATTTACTAGCCATGAGTCTAGGAATGGGCTATAAAATCTACATCATAATAGGATGCAGTATAAAGAGATATGCAGTCAGTACTATAGAATGTACTGAGTATGCGAGCTTATGCAAAAATCATGATAAAAATATGCTTGAAAATATACTTAAAACTGAAATTATGCATTAGTAGGAGAAATCATAGTATGAGGACTTCAAGTGAAATCATAAGTAAAAATCACAGTTTAAGCATAAGTCATAAAGCAATGAATAAAGCTTGAAAATTGAATATTATATAACTTGGTAGCTTAAAATCATTCTTGCAGAAGTTTCTCTTAACCGATATTAAACCATGTTGAGCTACATGGAGTCCAGTGTCATTCACCCACACTGAAAAAAGTTATCCTAATCGGCCAAGGTTATAACCATGTTCATAAAGTTCCTGTCATAAGTCACAGAGAGCAACTTATAGTGGCAACGTAGTTTTAGACTTGGGTTATCTGAAACCCGCATCACTCGATGCTAAATACTACTCCCAAAATATATCATAAAGCTCACATACATGTGACATATCTAGATGTCAAAACTTGTTCATGGTCATGATGGCAAATTCGGATGTCATATTACTCACAAACTTTGCTTTTGAAAAATAGTTCATGAGCATTGATGGCATGTCGGGATGTCATATCATTCATAATAAGATCATATTGCAAAGGCTTGCATGGCAGTAGTTCAATTTCATAATCACATGCAATTTCATGAAATTATAGAAACTACGCATGAAATTGCTTGAAATTCATGAGGTCATGCTTATCAAAATATACCAATTTGCTTACATCAATCCATGCATATAAAATTTTCTAAGTTTAGCCTTCAATTCGGTAGGAACTCACTTGTAAAAACTCATGCAAGATCATACAATTTAGAATTAGATTTTATAGGAAAATCTTGAGAAGACTATAGAAAAGCCCATGAGAATGGAGTAAAAACCCTAATTTGAAAGTTCATAAAAATCAATATAGAATTTGAGGATTTTGCGCATAAGGCTAAAAGAATCCCTTATTGAATACCCATATACCTGAATTGAAGTTTTCCTAACTTGGGACTTGAGGATGGTGGGTTGGAGAAGGAACCCTAGGCCTCGGAGCTTGAGAGAAGAATCTCTTTCTTTCTTCTTGAGGTTAGATTGAAGGAATGAGGAGAAATCTAACTAAGTATGAATAAAAATTCTTTAAATAGGCCTAAAACAACTTAGTATAGGAATTAAAAGGTGGAAGAAAAGACTAATTTACCCTCAATGAACGAATTAGAACAACTGAAATCGGAGGTTCCACTTATGGGTTGACTGGTCGTCAACCCTCTCGTGGAATTCAGAGGTCTTGGTACCTCTCTGAAGGTGATTTCACGGGTTATAAGATGGACCGTCATTCAAAACAACGACCCGACAAGTCACTCGTGGAAACTAGGGAAGAAAAGCTGAGATTTGACAAACTACGAGTCACTCTACGGACTGTGGTTTGCTCTACGGGTCATGGGCCAACCAATGGTTTTGATTGTGAAAATTTTAAGGTTCAGGTCTGTTTTTACGAGTCACAGTACGGACCACGGTTCTATTCCACGGGTCGTTATCTCGTCCGTAAGAACTGACAGTGCTGCAGTAAAATATCCATAACTTTTTACTTCGCACTCGGATTAATGCACGGTTGGTGGCATTGGAAAAAAGATTCAAATACTTTTAATTTGGTAGGTAATAGGCCACCTAACTCTTTATGTTCTAGGAGTAATGGTCGTTTGAAGTTAACCCTTGAAAAATATTACACAAAAACTCAATCGGTAAGGAAGCTTTCAACTCAACTTTGAGCTAAAGGTTCTTTATGACCAAAATATTTAATACACATCCAAAACTTAAGAATAGATCTTAACACTTAGATATATAAAAAAATTATCTAGTTCGGGTCTAACAACATAAGAAGAACGGTTAGGATTTTGGCTTAGAATTTCTGGGGTGTTATAGTTATAAGACAAATAAACTAAAACGGAGAAATTAATAAAAATGACTAAAATGGCCCTAGATGCTGAAGCAGACACGTTGACCTAGTGCCTGCTTCAGCTACTTCAAATAATATATGTTACTTCCTCTGTCCCAATTTATGTGTCACTGATAGATTTTTCAAAGTCAAACAAATTTTTTATGCCTTTCAAATATTTTAAATTGTTAATTATTCTGATTTATCTTTTTAAGTAATTTTTAAATATATAATAAATTAAAAAAATAAAACAAATAAATTAACACGGAGAAACTAATAAAAAATGAACAAAAGGGAGTTAAAACAATTGAAGCAGACACATTAATCTCGTACCTGCTTCAACTCCCTCTTATAATATAAGAGAGTATATATTTTCTTGGTAGGAGTTATATTTGTTTTTTCCATTAATGGTAGGTTGAGCCAATTTGCAAGTTATCTTTATTAATTTGAAAGGAATAGTTGCCCCCGCCTTTTTACTTCCACCAAAACCAATTTTAATTGGATTCTGGCAAAAGTTATAACGAAAATAGGCCTTGTAAGCTATGTCCTTTACATTTACATTTAAGTATTGTTTAGTTACTAGGATACTATTTAATAGAACTAAAATTGGTTAAATTTTTCACCCATATAAAATTGAATAAAGTTAAATTGATGAAAAACGCTATATTAACTCAAAGTACGTACAAGATTAAACAGGCCATTTGACACGAGGGATAAGATAAGTCGAGATATCTGATGAGACTTAATTCACTATATTAATATAAATAATGAGATAAAATGGTCCTAGGATTAGCTAATATCTCACACTAAATATGAAATAAAGTTATCCCAAATTTTATCTTGATATTATTATTTTTATCCCATTTATCAAACGATGGAAGATGCTCAACTTATTTATAAATTTCTTGAAATAATATTTCAAATATAATCATTAATCATAGAGGCAAAACTAAAGTTCAAAATTTTAAATTAGTGTATCAAACCACCAACGACAAAGAAAAAACAAACTTCAACTAATAAGACAAATTAAAATAGATCAAAGTCCATCATTTTCTTGAAACAACTATGGTTCTTCATTCCTTGGCATTATACGCCAGTATAAAATAAATAAATTTAATACAATAATAAATTAGTCCGTGATAAAAATTAGAAAAAAGACATTACTAGATTAAAATTCACCTGATAAAAAAAATTGCTTCGCAAAATACTTTTACATTTAAATAAAAAATATCTTTGTATTACCGTCAACATTTGAGGAGTAAAACTAAGATATCCATCGAAAAAGAAGAATATTCTGATTGTGTGGGATAAGGTTACATTAGCAACACTTTGAGTGACGGCAACACTTATATCAGAATTATAAATAGTGTTTCCATCAAATATTGAATTCTTATTCTACCAACATAAACAAATGAGTTAAAAAAAGGAATATATAATTGTATAATTCTTTATCTATTTCTACTACTGAATTTGAAAAATCAAAGTACCTAATTGAAACGACTAGCATTATCAAATCCAATAGTATTATAAATTTGCGTGGATCCATTTTCGTGAGTAGAGCTCAACTTCTTTCCTCAATAGTATTATAAATTTTTGAACTTAGCTCATTAGCATATGTTACAGCTAGGTTAAAACCTACATCTGTTTCAGAAGCTTTTGTTGCTATTCTAACAAATATAGGACAAAGGGCTTTATATTGGTTCATTCGCATCAACTTTGGATTTTTTTTATATCTTGCCCATCAATTTTGACTCATGTTCGGTTCAAACATAGACATATTTAAGATTTCGAGAGGATGAGTTTAGGATATAAATTTGATTGATTTGACCTTTATGTTCTTATCATTGAACTTTTAAAATTATAGGTAAAAATTTAAATCTTATTTTTTAAAATAGTAATTTTTTTTTATATATAGTTATATTTTGTGTCGAAGGTATTGAGATCAGTTCTTGCCTTCTCTAAGACCTTCTTGTTTGGAATTGACTGGTGTGTAAGGAATGGATATGACATGATTCTTGCTGAAAGCGACTCTAAACTCTTGGTGGATTGTGTGAATGGCCTCAACTACACTCCATGGAGAATTCATGATGAAATTAAAGAGCTGAAGGAACACATGGAAACTACTGGATACATCCTGCAACACTGTTATAGAGAAGCAAATAAAGTTGCTGATCTCTTGGCAGGCTTGAGCTTCTCAAATAATGTCAATACCTTCTATGTTGATTTTGCAGACCTTCCTACAAAAGCTAAGGACCTGATGACCATGGACAGATGGGGCGTGGCTAGTTTCAGAATTTTGAAGAAAACAAAGAAAGAGCTTACTTGGGATCCTCCCTGAAGGACCACTTATGTATTGTTCTCTATAGGAATAGAATTTTTTGTAAATTGGTTAGTCCCTTTAACCAAGTGGCCATAGCATCTGTTGCATTCTCTTCATCTCAAATAGGATAGACTACTATCCTGCAATTCTCAGAAGGGAGTAGTAATTCACTGCTTATATCCTCCCTCAGATCTCTTTGTTCTCTTTTGCTGGTAGATGAATAAAATGCAATGTTTTTGGTTTAAAAAAAAAAAGGGCGAAAAAGCCACAAGATTCACGGAGCTTGGAGCGAAAAGCTATGAAGTAAAACGTACACTTCTGAAGTGAAAGACACAATTTATGGATTTCTTTTAAACATACCAACATATATTAAATTTAGTACTATAATAATTAAGTTGCATTAAAGTAACTAATTTCAGTATTCAATATATAATATATCGATATTGATCCAGCTTCTCAAAGTTGAGATTTAAAACCATTGATTTTATACTATGTATCTACAATTACTAGTTTTAATATACACATTTGATTTAATTATATTAAAAATTTACAGTGATAAAAAAATTAAAAAAAAATTCAGTGTGACAGACTTGGAAATTATGAAATTAAAGAAAAAAATTATTAATTAAAACTCAAAAAATGCTACTAATAACAATTTAGAAAGGTGTTACCCAATTTTAAAAATAAAAAAATAAAATAGATATAAAATTTAAATTTTTAATCTCACTTAAATAGGTACACTCAATCATCAACGCTTTATATGATACTTCGAGTGTGGGTTCACACATTTATATTTAAGTATTTTAAAAAAATATAATACTACTATATATGATCTAGGGAGGGGAGAATGGGTTCACGTGAATCTGGGGAACCCCCTAGATACATACCTAGACCCAAACTCTTATGCTAAGATATGAGTATCTATGAACTCATATTCAAGAATATAACATATTTTTGTCAGGTCGAAAGTGTTTTGAGGAATTTTGAAAGGGGAAGGCCATTGTGTGATCATGTGAACTTGTAGTCGGCTTCGAGGTAGGTTATGATTTACTCTTTTTCAGACTTAGTTTGGGTGAAAATTTATCGTGTAAAATATATTATCGGTTAGGCAAAATATACTACTAAAAAAGGCTAAAAAGAGACGGCCAAGAGGGACGCTGGCCATCGTTTTTTTGGCCAAAAGCGATGAAAAAGCGACGGTGTCACTTCCGTGGAGAAATGGCCTGTCGCTTTTTCAAAAGCGACAGACTGCGTCGCAACTAAAAAAGTGACGCAATTATTTTTTTCTCCAGAAAAGCGACGCTGTCCGTCGCTTTTTCTGGGTATTTTTTTTTAAAATTCCAGAAAAGCGATGGACAACGTCGCTTTTCCTGGGAATTTTTAAAAAAAATTGTCCGCCGCTTTTCTGCATTTTTTCCAACTGCAAAAATCTGCATTTTCAATATGCACCACCTGCCATTTACAAAACTAATTTAAAACAACTCAAATCAGCACTAATTGCTGCCACAACATTCATAATAAGATTCAATCATAACAAGAAACTAAATACGAAGTAATAATATCACTAAACACATAAAAGGTCCACCAAAAGGACTTATAAAGTATTCAATAACTTAAAAAAGTGTCAAAATATCAAAAAATATAGGGAAATGATAACAAGCATTAACCTAAACTAAGGTTCACAAAGACTAACCTAAACTAGCAAGCTATTCAAGGTTCACAAACTAACATTAATGTAATAAACTAACACTTTACTTAAAAAAGAACCTATATAATTCAAGTACCTAATTCAACAACCTATATAATTCAAGTTTAAAAAAAAAATCTAAAGTTGAAAACTTCTTAACCCAAAACTAACAATTTAAACTAACAAACTTAACTTAAAAAACCTTAACTTAAAAAAACTAAGATTCAAGACCCTAATTCATGTTAATAATCTAATTCAAGAACATAATTCCAAATTCAAGTTCCAAATCCTAATTCTAAATGCAAGTACCTAATTCAAAGTTCCTCATTTTCTTAACAATAACACTTACATATAAATATTCACATAACTCACAAGACTAACCTAAACTAATTAAGGTTCACAAGTCTATCCTAAACTAACAAGCATTATTCAAGGTTCACAAAAAAAATCTAAAGTTGAAAACTAATTCAAAAGTATAAAAACTAAACCCAAAACTAATTCAAAAACCTATTTCAAATTCAAAGTTCCAAATTCAAGTTATAATCTAATTCAAGAACCTAATTCCAAATTCAAGTTCGTAATTCTAATTCCAAATTCAAATACCTAATTCAAAGTTTCTCATTTTCTTAACAAAAACACTTACATACAAATATTCACATAACTCACAAGACTAACCTAAATTAACTAAGGTTCACAAGACTATCCTAAACTAACAAGCATTATTCAAGGTTCACAAAAAAAAAACCTAAATTTGAAAACTAATTCAAAAACCTATTTCAAATTCAAAATTCCCACATTCAAGTTATAATCTAATTCAAGAACCTAATTTCAAATTCAAGTTTCAAATCCTAATTCCAAATTCAAGTACCTATAATTCAAGTTAAAAAAAGAACCTAAAGTGGAAAACTAATTCTTAACTCAAAACTAACAAACTTAACTTTAAAAAGATTAACTTAAGAAAACTAAGATTCAAGAACGTGATTCAAGTTAATAATCTAATTCAAGAACCTAATTCCAAATTCTAATTCCAAATCCTAATTTCAAATTCAAGTTCCAAATTCAAGTACCTAATTCAAGTTCAAAAAAGAACCTAAAGTTGAAAACTAGTTCTTAACTCAAAACTAACAATTTAAACTAACAAACTTAACTTTAAAAAGCTTAACTTAAAAAAACTAAGATTCAAGAACCTAATTTCAAATTTTAATTCCAAATTCTAGTTCCAAATTCAAGTTCCAAATTCAAGTACCTAATTCAAGTTCAAAAAAGAACCTAAAGTTTAAAACTAATTCTTAACTCAAAATTAACAATTTAAACTAACAAACTTAACTTAAAAAACTAAGATTCAAGAACCTAATTCAAGTTAATAATCTAATTCAAGAACCTAATTTTAAATTCTAATCCAAAGGTTAATTCCAAATTCAAGTTCCAAATTCAAGTACCTAATTCAAGTTCAAAAAAGAACCTAAAGTTGAAAACTAATTCTTAACTCAAAACTAACAATTTAAATTAACAAACTTAACTTAAAAAAACTTAACTTAAAAATACTAAGATTCAAGAACCTAATTCAAGTTAATAATCTAATTCAAGAACCTAATTTCAAATTCTAATCCAAATCCTAATTCCAAATTCAAGTTCCAAATTCAAGTATCTAATTCAAGTTCAAAAAAGATAACCTAAAGTTGAAAATTAATTCTTAACTCAAAACTAACAATTTAAACTAATAAACTTAACTTTAAAAAGCTTAACTTAAAAAAAATAAGATTCAAGAACCTAATTCCAAATTCTAATTCCAAATTCAAGTACCTAATTCAAGTTAAAAAAAGAACCTAAAGTTGAAAACTAATTCTTAACTCAAAACTAACAATTTAAACTAACAAACTTAACTTAAAAAGGCTTAACTTAAAAAAACTAAGATTCAAGAACCTAATTCAAGAACCTAATTCCAAATTCTAATCCCAAATCCTAATTCCAAATTCAAGTACCTAATTCAAGTTAAAAAAAAAACCTAAAGTTGAAAACTAATTCTTAACTCAAAACTAACAATTTAAACTAACAAACCTAACTTAAAAAAGCTTAACTTAAAAAAACTAAGATTCAAGAACCTAATTCCAAATCATAATTCCAAATTCAAGTACCTAATTCAAGTTCAAAAAAGAACCGAAAGTTGAAAACTAGTTCTTAACTCAAAACTAACAATTTAAACTAACAAACTTAACTTAAAAAAGCTTAATTTAAAAAAATTAAGATTCAAGAACCTAATTCTAAATTCTAATTCCAAATTCAAGTACCTATAATTCAAGTTCAAAAAAGAACCTAAAGTTGAAAACTATTTCTTAACTCAAAACTAACAATTTAAACTAACAAACTTAACTTAAAAAAGCTTAACTTAAAAAAACTAAGATTCAAGAACCTAATTCAAAAGGTTAAAGTTGAAAACTAATTCAAGATTCGAAAACAAAACCCAAAACTAATTCAAGAACCTATTTCAAATTAAAGTTCCCAAATTCAAGTTAATAATCTAATTCAAGAACCTAATTCCAAATTCAAGAACCTAGCTAATTCAAGAACCTATATAATTCAAGTTCAAAAAAGAACCTAAACTAAGGTTCACAAGCTAACATCAAGCATTACCTAAACTAAGGTTTACAAACTAATAGCAAGCCTAAACTAAGGTTGACAAACTAATAGCAATCCTAAACTAAGGTTCACAAACTAATAGCAATCCTAAACTAAGGTTCACAAACTAATAGCAAGCCTAAACTAAGGTTCACAAACTAATAGCAAGCCTAAACTAATTAAAGTTCATAAATTAAGAATATAATCTAAAAAGGAATTTTTCACTATTAATTTTTTCATACATCAATTTTTCAAAATCCTAGTCTAGAATTCAACAATAATAACAACAACATATACACCCTAGTCTAGAATTCAACAACAACATACCCTAGTCTAGAATTCACTATCAATTTTTAAAATAAAAATACTCAAATTAAACCCTAACCTTCAAATAAACAAAACAACTAACCCCAAAATCGGAGGAGGTTGGAGGGAGGAGGCTGACGGTGGAGGGAGCGGCGGTGGATGGAGCTGCGGAGCAGTGGCGGAGGAGAGGAGAGGAGGAGAGGAGGAGAGAAAAGAGAAAGAGAGAAATGAGGGAAAGATACCCCGTCGGGTCTCTATATAATTAAAGAAGCGACGGACAGCGTCGCTTTTGTCCGTCGCTTTTTAAATGAGTTGACCGCATATTGACCAAAAAGCGATGGACAAAAGCGACGCTGTCCGTCGCTTTTCTATTTATTTTTAATATAAATTAAATTTTAAAGAAAGCGACGGACAACGTCGCTTTCTTTAAAATTATTTTTTAATTTTTTTAAATAATTGCGACGCTGTCCGTCGCTTATAATAAAAAATAAAACATAATTATTTGTAAATAATTTTGGCGCAAAAATTCACCTAAAAGAGAGACGGAAAAAGAGATGCTATCTGTCGCTTTTGTAAAAAATTAATTATAAATTAAAAAAAAATAGAAAAGCGACGGACAACGTCGCTTTTTTCGTCGCTTTTCAGGAGCGACGCTGTACGTCGCTTTCCTATCCATCCTTTTTTGAGCTATTTTTAGTAGTGATATTGGGTTGAAGCAGTTATTATGTGATGATTCGATATTGTGATACTTGAATCGGGATTTTTGCCCAAGTATGGCTTGAATTTTCAGAAGGATTGTTTCGTATACTATGATTTGAGTTATTTCATGTATTATTACACATATAAGGTGTTGAATTTTCATGATGGGCACAATATGAAAAATAGTGAGTTAACAAAGAGATGTACCCTTTGGGAAAGATTGAATTTTTTGTTGATATTGAGGCTTGTAGCATATGCTTATGAATCGATAATCGCTTTGTATATATATATCTGTTGCATTCGAATTCACTTTATGATTGTGATCATGCATATTCATTTATTTTATGGATCACATGATTGTACCATTGGACAAACATTATTTTTGAAAAAAAAAATCTTTTTACATATCCGAAGAAAAATGATTTCAAACGGTGATTATGATATGAAACTCGAAGAAAAATAATTTTGAGTACTTTATTATGATGTGATGCTTGAAGAAAAATGGTTCTAGGTGAATATATGGACCTCACAAATTTCTCATGGGTCTCATATCACAACATGCCACTGTGAAGGGGTTGTATATCGATAGGTATTGACCATTGCATTTTATTGCATAGCATTGTATTAATCGCTTATTTTATCATTATACCTTGTAGTATTTTATTGACTGTTATTAATGAATTGTTGATACTTTTTTGCGTGCATGATTACTTTTAGCATTCTTTAGTTGATATAATGACTATTTAAACTCGATCGGCCTATTATGTCTACTGAGTACTAGTGATTATACCGATCCTACATTTTCTGCATCTTTTATGATGTAGATCCTCATATGAGTCTCCAGCGTGGTTCCTGATTCCTTGTTCGTGGTTAATGTTGTTTGGATTTTTGGTGAGCTCTAGTCTTCTGAGATTGACCTATTTCTCTCTCTATTTTCATTTACTGCTCTTTTATGCTTTAGACAGTGATGTATCAAATTTTTATTAATTTTCCTTGAATGTAGAACCGCTTGTACACGTGACATTAAGACTTGAAGATTTGTAGAGTTTTTGCTTGTTTTATATATGAAGAGAGTGAAAATTGATTTATGGATTATTTAATGTTTCATTTACTTTATTATTCTGCTTTTACTTATTTTCGTGACGTGTTGAGAGTTATCTTAATTACCAAGATGGGATTGGGGTAGGTTTTATCACAACTTCAGATTTTGAATCGTGACAATTCCTTCATAACTATTATGGTGTCTGAAAGATGGTTGACATGATGTAACAAGGTATTCCATAAGAAAGAGATCAAGAATCAAATTTCACCTAATCTTTTCTTAGTCGGCTGAGTTGGTGTAGCGAGTGTGGTATTCTAAAAGGGGTGCCAGGGGATGTCCCCAACTTGATCAATTTCTTAGTGCGGTTTACATCTCATGTGTGATTTGTAAGCTATTGCACATGAGAAGATTTACCTAGTGCACGCCTAAAAAGTTGCGACTACAAGTTTCTCTGAGAATTTCTAAAAAAATAAAATAAAAGAACTATTGCGTATCAAAAAAGTCATAAGTTACCCTCCTTATAGCTGTCTCAAAAAGTCACCTACGCATTCTTATTTTACGGGTATCTTTTTATCCCTTATTTTGTTTAAAGTGGAACTATTACCTCCATGTCATACTACTCATAAGTTGAAATGTGAAATACACTCGTGCCACATCACCTTCCACCTCAGAAATTTTTAAGCTTTTTATTATTTATTTTCTCAAAGTTTTATTATTCCATCTTCGTCCCCCTCCCCGGCACCACCTTACCACTTTCCCCTCCCAAAAGTGTTATCTCCACTGGGATCCACATTAACAATTTGTACTTTGTACTTCAAGGTAAATATTTTATCTTTCAATTAATTGCATAACTAAGTATTTTAATAGTATGAGTGTTAGACGATAATATTAAATTAATTTTTTTTAAAATACATAAAATATTTAATTTTATAAAAAAATAATAGATTTACGTGCATCATAGATTACCTACTAAATTTGCCTTACCATTTCTAATATATAGAGAAGGAAATGAGGAGCTTAGGGTCAGAACTCTTCATTCCCATTTTATCCTTCTATTTTTAAAAAATGACTATTAATATTTACTTTAGGCTTATGATCTTGCTTTCTTTTTAAGTTATGTGTCCCACTATAAGCTTTTATATTTGTACAATTAAAAAATATGTGTGAGCAAAAAAGACAAAATTGATTTAAAATATTGAAATTTTAAAAATAAAAACTTCAAATTTTGTTATTACTAATATATAGAGAAGGTATGAGGAGCTTAGGGTCAGAACTCCTCATTCCCATTTTGCCCTTCTACTTTTAAGAAATGACTATTAATATTTACTTTAGGCTTATGATCCTTGCTTTCTTTTCAAGTTATGGGTTCCACTATAAGCTTTTGCATTTGTACAATTAAAAAACATGTGTGAGCAAAAAAGATAAAATTAATTTAAAATATTAAAATTTAATAAATAAAAAATTCATTTTTTTATTAATTATATAGAAAGTACTATAAATTACAATAATTAACAAATTAAAATATTAGTTATATATTTAAAAATTATGTAGAAAGTACTATAAATCAGAATAATTAACAGTTAAAGTATTTTAAATACATATAAAAAAAATTGATTGACTCTGAGATTCTATAAGTGTCATATAAATTGGAACAAAGGAAAATTACATAAAAAATATTATAAATAAAAATTATAAAAGAGTACTATAAATCACAATAATTAATAACTTAAGTATTTACAAATCATTAAAAAAAATTGTTGACTCTCCAAATTTTGTGTAATATAAATTTAAACACAAAAAATAATATATATTATTTAAAAATAACATAAAAAGTACTATAAATCACAATGATTAACAACTTAAAATATTTTAAAAATATATAAAATAAATTAATTGACTCTCAAAATTTATCAGTGTCACATAAATTGACACAAAGAAAGTAACATGAGAATGACAAAAAGGTATTATATATCACGATAATTAACAACTTAAAATATTTAAAAGACATACTAAAAATTGATCGATTCTCAAAATTGTATCAAAGTCACATAAATTGGAGTAGAGGGAATAACATATATTATTTAAAAATTATGTAGAAAGTACTATAAATTACAATAATTAATAACTTAAAATATCTAAAAACTATATAAAAGATTTGGTTGTCTCTCCAAATTGTATCAGCCACATAAATCGGGATAGAGAAAGTAACTTATGTTATCTGAAAATTATATAAAAGGTATTATAAATCACAATATCTTAAAATATTTAAAAATCATACAAAAATTTTTATTGACTCCAAATTTGTCCGCGTGACATAAATTAAAACAGAAAAAATAGCATATATTGGGCCAAGGAAATTGACCACTTTGTCCTGTTTTTTTTTTGTTAAAATTACATTAATTTAAAAAGTCTTTTTAATAATTTATATATTTAAAAATTACGTAATAAGTGCTATAAATTATAATAATTAACAACTTAAAATATTTAAAAATATAAAAAAATAAAATTATTGACTCTCAAAATTTATCAATGTCACATAAGTTGAGATAGAATGAATGTGAGGAGCTTAGGGTCATACACGAAATTGATCACTTTGTCCTTCATCTTTTGTAGAATTACATTAATTTTAAAAAGTTTTTCTAATAATTTATATATTTAAAGATTACACAATAAGTATTATAAATTATAATAATTAACAAGTAAAAATATTTAAAAATATATTAATAAAATGGTTGACTCTCAAAATTTATCAATGCCACAAAAATTGGGATAGAAGAAGTAATATGAAAATGATGTAAGAAGTACTATAAACTACGATAATTACTTAAGATATTTAAAAGAGATAAAAAATTTGGTTGATTCTTGAAATTCTATCAACGCCACATAAATTGAAGCAGATGGAGTGTAACGATCGGGTCCGTCGTTACGGGTAGTCCAAATCGTGCCAAGTTTTAGAGTTAGAAAACTCCGGGTTTGGAAGTTTGAAATTCTGAGCTAGGCTAGTCTCGATCAGTTTAAGAGTGAGGTATGGTCTAGGGTAATCCGGGTAAGGATTGGATTGAATGTCTTGTGTTGACCTAGTTTTCCTCGTAGCTAACACATAGAGGAGTCCGGGGGACTTTTCGGAATCGAATTCCGTTAAGTAGAACTCCTAGAATCGAGGTTGACATGAAGGGGTTGTTTTGGGACGTCGGGAAATTAAGTGTGTTGTAAAATGGATTAATTTTGGAGGTTTTACGACTTTCTGTATAGCGATTGACATTCCGCCGTAGCGACCTCCGCTGTAGCGAAAAAATTACCGCTACAACGGAAGTCAACATCGGTCAGCCTCTGCCATAATAGGAGACTCTGCTACAGCAAAACAACTATAGCGAAACCACTATAGCGGGCTCGACGGGAATTAAAGCAGAAAATATTCCCCAAAACATTCAGTTTTCATAATTTCATTTTGGAAGAAGGGCAAGGCGATTCCAGAGGATTTTGCTCCGTTTTCCATTATTTTTCTTCCCTAAGGTAAGGTTTCTACTCCCCAATCTTCGTACTACTTTTCCTACGTGGTAGAATTGCTAGGAGGGAACTTGGGAAAGGGTTGGAATAACCTAGGGATGGTAGAATCTGGGGAAGAAGGGGATTCTAGGCCTGGAAGTTCTTGGGCATGGTTAAAAGTAAGGTTCTATGATCACATATTGCTAAATTCTCTATTTTTATCCGTAAAAATGATAGAATTAGAGAAATTAATGGGGGAAGCCCGGGAAAAAGGGTAGGATGATCATGGGTGGCCTGGGGATTTGGGATTTGGGATTTGGTGTAATCCGGGTAATACGCAGGCCTTGTTTGTTAATTCAAAGTACTTGTATGTTGTTTTAGACCAAGGACGAGAAAGGAATCTGGAACACAGAAGAGCTCGGGTTGAGTAGAGCTTGGATCATTTCGGGGTAGGTGATGGCTTACAATTCCTGTGAATGTTGTATATTTTGTACTCTTATCAAAGTGTTTGTATGAATTTCATTGCTTAGAGGAATTGTTTAGAATGTCTAAGGGTCCTGTTTTGCAGTCTGTGAATTGAACAGTGTGTTACTTGTTGGTTTACAAGTTGTGTGTTCATTATTTGACTGTGAATTATTGACATTCGGTTGAATCGGGTACCACACCTGGTACGGGTATACTAATGGTTGGCACGGGTACCACGCCTGGTACAGGTATAACAAATGGTTGGCACAAGTACCATGCCTAGTACGAAATACTAACGGTTGGCTCGGGTACCACGTCTGGTACGGGTTTATTTTACTGTATCATTGCATTGATATTGTTGCATTGCATTGACTGTTGTTGGTTCCGTGAGTGGACCGGGCTGCTTTATTGAATAGTGATATTGGTTGGTGGTCCTTGAGTGACCGGGAATCCTGTTGTGTCTGTTAAATGGGTCTTGGATTAGGCCGGGTTGTCTATTTAACTATTAGGTGTTGTTTAGAGGGGATCCCAGGGTGGGTCCGAGCTAGATAAAAAGGATGATTTATTGATTCTGTGGTTGTGGTTTAGAGTTATAAAAGGTGGATTTCATGCGGGAACAAGCTAGGTAGAGACTTGTAGTCTAGGGGAGCCTGTTGACTTGTTGCATGTTTTCCGTACTTGTACTTGATTTGTTGTACTAAATTATACACTGTTTTATTTGGAACTGACTGATGATCCTACCAGTACACAGTGGTGGTGTACTGATACTGCACTTGCTTTTCTTTCTTGTGAGTACAAGCAATCTTTCAGCGGCTGAGACGCGACCTCATCTGTACTACCAGCGTTTCCAGACTTCAAGGGTGAGCCACTTCGATCGAGCTGCCTTGAATCTATCATTAGTGTTGTAGCCCATTTGTTTCGGGCTTAGACTATTTCCTTATATTTTTGGGGTTGCATCCCCGTACTCTAGATATTGGTAGAATTGTTTGGTACTCTAGAATTGTTTCGCGCGTGAGGCGACCCCTCCCCCACCTCAGGAACATATTGTTGAAGATGTAGAAGTTGTGGCTGAAGATGGTGAGGCGCAGGAGGAGGTGACACCGGTTAAGGGTGCAGGCCTTCCTACTATGATACCAGAAGCCTTTCAACAGGCTTGAAATATTTTGAGTGGTTTGGTTGGTGCTGGAGCCATACCCGCAGTTTTTGCAAACCAGGCCTTGGATACTCTGCCAGCGGTTACTACAGCGCGTAGGATGGATGCAACTTCAGGCACGAATGATTTCTTTAGGCCAATGCTAGGCCCAGTGATGACAGGGAATGAGCATGAGATGTTGACCAAGTTTCTCAAGCTAAAACCTCCTACTTTTCAGGGTACTGATAAGGAGGACGTCTATGAGTTTATTTTGGACTGCTATGAGAGGTTGCACAAGTTGGGTATTGTACGTCAGCATAGGGTAGAGTTTGTCATATTTCAGCTGCAGGGTGATGCTAAGCAGTGGTGGAGGTCTCATGTGGAGTTTCGGTCTTCCATTCTACCCCCACTGACTTGGGAACAGTTCCACACTTTGTTCTTAGAGAAGTACGTACCCCATACTTTGAGGGACCAGAAGAAAGATGAGTTCTTGAACTTAGAGTAGGGTGGCATGTCAGTCTCTGCTTACGAGGCTAAGTTCCACGCTTTGTCTCGCTTTTCCACACAGATGTTGGGTTCCGAGGAGGAACGGGCACGGTTGTTTGTGAAAGAGTTGAATACTGAACTGCAAGTACTGTCAGTGCATATGACTTCTTCAGGGAAGGGCTTTAATGATGTGGTTGATTATGTGAAAAATTTAGAAGGAGTTAGGCAAGCAGGGCAGGCTAAGGCTTTAGCCAAGAAGCCCCAGAATGAGGGAAATTTTGGTGGTTCGTACTCTAGGGGCCAGAATCAGCAGGCATACCCAGCCCGTCCTATTCAGTCAGCTCTGCCAGCTGCTACAGGTGGTCGTTAGGGAGCTCATAATCAGTCTTCAGCTCCTAGAGGACAGGGAGCGTCTTATACATCAGCTAGCAGGCCTACACTTGATCGTGATTGCTGCCATTGTGGTGATCTGGGCCACTTTAAGAGGGAGTGCCCACTCAGGAAGACATGTACTCATGGTCAGCAGCAGTCTAGAGCGGTGGTCTCAGCAGGTAGAGGCAGTAATGCTAGAGGTCGTCCACAGTGTGGGCGAGGTAATTTTTTGAGAGGCCAAGGCGACAGAGGGAACGGTGACACGGGCAGGGGTGCAGCGTAACCGGTTCGGGAAGTTGCCCGCATTGATGATCAGGCTCATTGCTATGCATTTCCAGGGAAAGTTGAGGCAGAAGCATCATATGCGGTGATCACATGTACCATTCTTGTCTGTGATAAAATGGCTTCGGTATTATTTGACCCAGGTTCTACATATTCTTATGTATCCGTGAGTTTTGCGTTGGGTCTGGAATTGACTTGTGATATCCTTGATTCCCCTATCCATGTTTCTACCCCGGTTGGAGATTCTGTGATTGTGACTCTGGTTTATCGTGATTGTTCTATTATAATTGTGGGGTTGCATACTTGGGTAGACTTGGTAATCCTGGATATGGCTGATTTTGATATTATCTTGGGCATGACCTGGTTGTCCCCTTATCATGTTGTGTTGAATTGTAACACCAAGACTGTGGCTCTAGAGATTCCGGGTAAGGATAGACTAGAGTGGGAAGGTGTGTACAAGCCTAAGCCAGTTAAGATCATATCATTCGTTTGGGCTAGGAATCTAGTGGGGAGGGGGTGTCTAGCCTTTTTGGCTCATCTCAGAGATGATAGTGTGGAGTCCCCATCTATTGAGTCAGTTCCGGTGGTTTATGAGTTTCTATAGGTATTTCCAGCGGATTTGCCTGGTATGCCTCCGGACAGGGATATAGACTTTTGTATTGATTTGGAGTCAGGCACTCGACCCATTTCTATTCCTCCGTATCGTATGGCTCCAGAAGATTTAAGGGAACTTAAGACTCAGCTGCAAGAACTCCTAGATAAGGGATTTTTCCATCCCAGTGCTTCGCCTTGGGTGCTCTTGTGTTGTTTGTAAAGAAAAAGGATGGTAGTATGCGAATGTGCATATATTATAGGCAGTTGAACAAGGTGACCATCCAGAATAAGTACCCTCTACCCCGCATTGATGATTTGTTTGACCAGCTTCAGAGTGCATCGGTGTTTTCAAAAATCGACTTGAGGTCGGGGTACCATCAGTTGAGGATTAGGCCTGAGGATATTCCTAAGACTGCTTTTTAGACTCGATATGGGCATTACGAGTTCCTAGTAATGTCATTTGGTTTGGCCAATGCGCCGGCAGCATTCATGAGTTTGATGAATGGGGTATTTAAGTCGTATTTGGATTCCTTCGTGATTGTGTTTATCGATGATATTTTGATGTACTCCAAGAGTAAGGAGGAGCATGCTAGTCATCTCCGTATTGTGTTGGACATCTTGATATGCCAAAAGCTTTATGCGAAGTTCTCCAAGTGTGAATTTTGGTTGGCTTCAGTTGCGTTCTTTGGGCATGTAGTGTCAGAACAGGGGGTGATGGTAGATCCCCAGAAAATTGAAGCAGTCAAGAGTTGGGTCCGGCTTAGCTCTGTGACAGAGGTGAGGAGTTTTTTTGGGCTCGCAGGGTACTATCAGAGGTTTGTTAAGGATTTTGCATCTATTGCTACTCACCTGACCATACTGACACAGAAAGATGTTCCATTCGTATGGTCTGACAAGTGCGAGGAGAGCTTCCAAGAGCTCAAAACACTTCTGACCATGGCTCCTATATTGTCCTTGCCGGTTGAAGGTAAAGACTTTATTGTTTACTGTGATGTTTCACATTCTGGTTTGGGTGCTGTGTTGATGCAGGATATGAATGTAATAGCCTATGCATCTAGGCAGTTGAAGGTGCATGAGAGAAGCTATCCTACTCACGAATTAGACTTGGCAGCAGTGGTCTTTGCACTCAAGATTTGTAGACACTATCTCTATGGTGTCAAGTGTGAGGTGTTCACTGATCATCGCAGTCTGCAGCATGTGTTCACTCAGAAGGATTTGAATTTGAGGCAGAGAATGTGGATGGAGTTATTGAAGGACTATGACTTGACCATTCAATATCATCCGGGTAAGGCTAATGTGGTGGCAGACGCATTAAGCTGGAAGGCAATTAGCATGGGTAGTTTGGCTTGTTTGGGGGTGTCCAAACGACCACTAGCAAGGGAAATTCGGGCCTTGGAGGCCGAATTCATTGCACTTGGGTGTTTCGGAATAGGGTGGATTGTTGGCCAGCATTGAGGTCAAAGCCACCTTCATAGAGGAAATAAAGGCCAAACAGTTTCAGGATCCAAAACTGAGTAAGCTTCGAGGTAAGGTGATATTTGGGGAATCCAGGGACGTCACGTTAGGCTCTGGTGGAGTACTAAATTTCAGAGGAAGGATTTGTGTTCCTCGGGTTGATAATATAATTCAGAAAATCTTGACAGAAGCTCATGGTTTGCGGTACTCAATTCATCCGGGTATGACTAAAATGTACAGGAACTTGAGGCAGCGTTATTGGTGGCCCGGGATGAAAAGGGACATAGTCGATTTTGTGTCCAAGTGTCAGAATTGCCAGCAGGTAAAGTATGAGCACCAGAGATCTGCAGGACTACTTCAGAGGATGCATATTCCAGAGTGGAAGTGGGAAAGGATAGACATGGACTTTGTGGTGGGTCTTCCCAAGACATTGGGGAAGTATGACTCCATTTGGGTCATTGTTGACAGGCTGACCAAGTCCGCTCACTTCATTTTGGTCAGGGTATATTACAATTCGCAGCAATTGGCTAAGATCTACGTGAAGAAGATTGTGAGATTACATGGGGTGCCACTGTCCATCATTTCAGACAGGGGTACGTAGTTCACCTCTAATGTTTGGGGAAAGCTACATGAAGAGTTGGGTACACAACTCAATTTTAGCACAACCTTCCATCCTCAGACTGATGGTCAGTTGGAGAGGATGATCCAGGTATTGGAGGACATGCTGAGAGCATGTGTGATGGACTTCGGGGGTCATTGGGACCAGTTTCTACCGTTGTATGAGTTCTCATACAACAATAGCTATCACTCCAGTATTGACATGACACCATTTGAGGCGTTGTATGGGAGGAGCTGCAGATCACCGGTTGGGTGGTTTGAGGAAGGTGATGTAAATCCTTTGGGAGTGGAATTGGTAAAGGAAGCACAAAAAAAGGTAAGGGGCATTCAAGCCAAGTTGTTGGCTGCCCAAAGCAGGCAGAAAGAGTATGCAGATCGCAAGGTCTGGGACATGGAATTTCAGGTTGGTGAATATGCATTGTTGAAAGTGTCACCAATGAAGGGAGTTATGTGGTTTGGTAATAAGGGCAAGCTTAGCCCTCGGTTCATCGGTCCGTTTGAGGTTCTTGAGATTGTGGGGCCAGTGGCTTATAAGTTAGCACTGTCGCCCAGTTTATCGGGCGTCCATCTGGTATTCAATGTATCCATGCTTAAGCGATACCATGGGGATGGGAACTATATCATCAAGTAAGATGAGGTGTTTTTCTATAAGGATCTTTGTTATGAAGAGGAACCAGTCTTGATTCTTACTCGGGTGTTTGGAGGTTGAGGACAAAGGTGATTGATATAGTAAAGGTTCAGTGGAAGCATCATCCGATTGAAGAAGCCACTTGGAAAACTAAGAAGGACATGCGGGACAAGTACCCTCATTTGTTTGAGAATTCAGGTACTACACTTTCTTTCCTTTATTTCCATAAATTCGGGTTTGATCATTCCGGGATGAACGATGGGTAAATTGGTATTTGTTGTAACGACTGGGTCTGTCGTTATGGGTAGTCCAATCGTGCCAAGTTTTAGAGTTAAAAAACTCCGAGTTTGGGAGTTTGAAATTCTGGGCTAGGCTAGTCTCGGCCGGTTTAGGAGCGAGGTATGATCTAGGGCAATTCGAGTAAGGATTGGGTCGGATGTCTTGTGTTGAGCTAGCTTTCCTCGTAGCTAACACATAGAGGAGTCCGAGGGACTTTTTAGAATCGAATTCGGGTAAGTAGAACTCTTGGAATCGAGGTTGACCTGACGGGGTTATTTCGGGACGTCGAGAAATTAAGTGTGTTGTAAAATGGTCTAATTTTGGAGGTTTTATGACTTTCTGTCCCGTGTCAACCACTATAGCGGTTGACACTCCGCTGTAGCAACCTTCACTGTAGCAAAATAATTACTGCTACAACATAAGTCAATGTCGGTCAGCCTCTGCCATAGCGGGCGACTCCGCTACAGTGGAACCACTATAGTGGAGCGGACCGCTATAGCGGGCTTGACGGGAATTAAAGCGAAAAACATTTCCCAAAATATTTAATTTTCACAATTTCATTTTGGGAGAAGGGCAAGGCGATTCCAGGTGATTTTCCTCCATTTTTCATTATTTTTCTTCCCTAAGGTAAGGTTTCTACTCCCCAATCTTCGTACTACTTTTCCTACGCGGTAGAATTGTTAGGAGGGAACTTGGGAAAGGGTTAGAATAACCTAGGAATGGTAGAATTCGGTGAAGAAGGGAGATTCTAGGCATGAAAGTTCTTGGGCATGGTTAAAAGTAAGTTTCTATGATCACATATTGCTAAATTCTCTATTTTTATCTGTGAAAATAACAGAATTAGGGAAATTAATGGCGGGAAGCCCGGGAAAAAGGGTAGGATGATCATGGGTGGCCTGGGGATTTGGGATTTGGTGTAATTCGGGTAATACACAAGCCTTGTTTTTTAATTCAAAGTACTTGTATGTTGTTTTAGACCAAGAATGAGAAAGAAATTTGGAACACGGCTCGGGTTGAGTAGAGCTTGGATCATTTTGAGGTAGGTGATGGCTTACGATTCCTGTGAATGTTGTATATTGTGTACTCTTATCTAAGTGTTTGTATGAATTGTATTGCTTAGAGGAATTGTGTAGAATGTCTAAGGGTCATGTTTTGCAGTTTGTGAATTGAACGGTGTGTTACTTGTTGGTTTTCAAGTTGTGTGTTCATTATTTGACTGTGGATTATTGACATTTGGTTGGATCGGGTACCACGCCTGGTACGGGTATACTAACAGTTGGCATGGGTGCCACGCCGGGTACAGGTATAATAAATGGTTGGCACGGGTACCACGCCTGGTACAAAATATTAACGGTTGGCTCGGGTATCACACCTGGTACGAGTTTATTTTACTGCATTATTGCATTGATATTGTTGCATTGCATTGACTGTTGTTAGTTCTATGAGTGGACCGGACTGTTTTATTGAATAGTGATATTGGTTGGTGGTCCATGAGTGATCGGAAATCCTGTTGTGTCTGTTAAATGGGTCTTGGATTAGGCCGGGTTCTCTGTTTAACACTTAGGTATTGTTTAGAGGGGATCCCAGGGTGGGTCGGGGATAGATAAAAAGGATGATTTATTGATTCTGTGGTTGTGGTTTAGAGTTATAAAAGGTGGATTTCATGCGGGAACAAGCTAGGTAGAGACTTGTAGTCTAGGGGAGCTTGTTGACTTGTTGCATGTTTTCCGTACTTGTACTTGATTTGTTGTACTAAATTATACACTGTTTTATTTGGAACTGGCTGATAATCCTACCAGTACACAGTGGTGGTGTACTGATACTGCACTTGCTTTTCTTTCCTGTGAGTACAGGCAATCTTCCAGCGGCTGAGACGCGACCTCATCTGTACTACCAGCGTTTCCAGACTTCAAGGGTGAGCCGCTTCGATCGAGCTGCCTTGAATCTATCATTAGTGTTGTAGCCTATTTATTTCGGGCTTAGACTATTTTCTTATATTTTTGGTGTTGCATCTCCGTACTCTAGATATTGGTAGAATTGTTTGGTACTCCGACTTTCAGATTCTAGGAGGAAATTTTCGCAGGTTAACTTAATGAAGTTGTTTCATCATTATTGAATTGCTAATTTACTTTTATGCACTGGTTTTGAGCTGTTAGAATAATTAAGTTCGGGAAAGTGATGGTTCGCTCACCCGGGAATTGGGTGAGTGTCACTTACGGCGGTCTAGGTCGTGACATAGAGTAACATATATTATTTGAAAAGTATTATAAATCATGAAATATCTAAGAACTACTGTTGACACCCAATTTTGACCCTCTACATTTCGCATAATTGGTTAAGTTTCTTAAATCTCAAACAAAGTGAAATAATCATTTTACACAGATAAAAATATTTTCTAAATTATTTTGGTGTTATTTTTGCCATTTCATTTGGCAAAATATACTATAATACATATTATTTTCTTAAAGTTGTATTTATCAATTTGAAAACCATAATTGTACCAAAAATAGTGTTCCTTTAAGTGTGTGTCAAATTCAAGTTTATTTACGATTTAATTGCTATAATTAGTTCATTATTATAAAAGATTATTTTATTTTGTTAAGTCAAGAAGCTCAGCTAAGCAATAGAATAATTATTTCATCTCGATTTTACTTCAAAATGATTTTAAAAGAGTGATTTAATTAGAGTCGATTAGCTATTCTGTTAAAACATTTTTGGTTACAATGGTAACAAAATTGGACATTTTCTTAAACCTATTTTTCACAGCCCTCTCTTTTCATTTTTTGGATCACATCTTTACTCCAAAATAAGATTTGTCTCAGCCCAACAATCTCCATTTTCAGACCAAAAATACCAGCCCAACATCTATAAACCGGCCCATATCTCTTTTAGTTCCCCCTAAGTCTTGTTTGTTCTTCACTTTCCTCCTAACCCAAACCCTAGCAGACCCAAAGAATAAGTAAATAAATCTTGTTTTACTCTTCTCCTTTTGTTAAACTTACTTGTAGAAAATGTTTTCGCTTAGAATTGTTGACCACTTTTATAAGTACCGAGATTCTGGATTTAGACTATCATATGCTTAGATGTCATGAATTAGAATTTTCACTTTTCACAAGTTATGTCAATATATATATTTTTATGTTTAAGTCTTTGTTTTTTTTTCCTTTGAGAAAGGGATCTAGATAAAAGGAAATATTATACCATGACTAATCCTTTTTTTTTTTAATTTATAGATAAAGAGCTTTTTGTTTCTTTTTCCTTTCTCTCTATAATGATGTGTTTTAAAATCATGTTTAACCATTTAGTGCATGCGTATCCAGTAGCTTAGTTCAGTTTATATTGTATCCAGTAACTTAGTTTAGTTTATATGTTCCGTGCGGAATGGTTTGAGGTCAATCCAGGCATTCCTCATGTGTTGCTTGTTTTGGGTTTTCTTTAGTATTAATGATAGATTTCTTGTCTGCTTCTCATTTATTCTCCTTGTTTACATGAACATCGGAGCCGAAGAGTTCTACTTTAAGACTCAATGTTGCCGCTAGACTTGGACCTTGCACTATTCATTCTCTTGTGTGTCTCCCGCTCCTCCTATCAGCCGAACAGAAAGAACGGGAATAGCATCGAACTTGTAGAAGCCCTCTGCGACAAAGAGCTTGGGTTTGAAGCTCAATTTAATTTGTAGCCTCTCTATTTGTGCTTGGTTTATTTCATGTTATGGTTTTGTATTGATGTAATTACTAACACTTTATTTGCTTAATCTTAACCTAGATGAATCCTCGAGCAAAGGTTAATAAACTCATCGTTAATTTCTAAGTTCAAATATGATTTTAGTATTTTTGTGAAGCGTTTTCCAACAGAGAAGATATTTGCTTTCATACAATAATATTTTTCTAGTTATACTATCAAGTCATTCACTTTTTCCTTGAGCATTTATAGCTGATGGCAGTAACTATTTTAACAAAAACTAAAAGGATACTTTTTCCAAACATAATTTGATTGTTGTTTTTTCCCAAACATATTTTTGATTAATTTTGTAATTTTGGTCTTAAGGACGTAATCAAGTGCTAAGTGAATCATTCTCAAGTAAGCCCTTTTTTAAAACTCTCTTTTTTTAAAAAAAAAAACAAGATATATTATTTTAGCCACAAAAATATTTAAATTCGCCGGTTAATCGTATTTGTGGATTTTTCGAGATGCCTAATACCTTCCTCAGAAAATAACTTGAACCCTTACCCTTTTCTCTGGTTTTGCAAAAATAAAGGTTTTAAGGTACCTTTTCTTAAAACAGTTTTATGATTTTCCCAAAATTAGGTGGCGACTCTATTTTTACTCTACATCTTTTTTTTCTAAAATAAATAATAGCCGAGTTACGAAATATTTTTAACTTAGTTAAAAAATGGGTAGTAACAACTACGACTCTCCAAATTACATTAACGGCACATAAATTAGGACAAAGAAAGTAATATATATTATTAAAAAATTATATAAAAATAATTATAAATCAGAATAATTAACAACTTAAAATATTTAAAAATCATATAAAAATTTATTTGCCTCTCCAAATTCATCTGTGACATAAATTGAGACAGAAAAATAATATATTCTCTCATATCTAGTGTGATAAATGGACGGAGGAGGAAACGAAGAGAAGAAAAAAAGCAAGAAAAGAGAAAATAATGTAAGGAAAAGAGGTCAACAAAGAATTAATTATACTTTCTCCGTTTAATTTTACTTGTCACTTATTTTTATTTTTGTTTTTCTTTTTACTTGGCATTTTAACAAATCAAGAAAAGACAATTAGTATTTTTTTCATGTTTTACCCTTAACATTAATTACTTATTTCTAAAATTATTTTCTAAGACATAATACTAACATTAATTAATAGGGATAATGTGGTAAAATTATTATGCCAATCATTATTTCTTAATGGTATGAACACCTTATTTTTTACCGAACCTAAAGTTTTACACTTTTTATTATTAAATATTTCTTTTAGATGTAATTAGACATTTTTATTTTACCCTATATTTAACAAGTTTATTTTAAAAGATTTGGAAAATAAAATAATAGTGTCACAGTTTTATGATACGTTTGTTTTTGTTTGCTTTTAAAAATGTGTTTTTCTTTTAATATAGGTTTTAATAAATAAGCTAGTAATTTTAATATTTTCTTAGTTACATTTTATTTTTAGTATATATTTTTGTTAGTCCAAATAATTAGTTACTATTTTTATATATACATTTTTATATGTACTATTATATATATACTAGTTTATATATACTATTTTTTATACATTGTTATATATATACTATCTTATACTAGTTTAGTGTACGTGCTTTGCACGTGTGCATCACGTTAATTAATAAAATGATATCTTGGTCTAAAACTCCTACTATGTAGGTTAATTAATAGTAATAAATGTACATAAAAAAATAAATTTTTGTGTGTACGTTAAAATAATTCGAAGCAACCATGTGCCTCCGATATTATCGATTTTAGTCATAGTATCCTTTGAAGAACTAAAATATTATTTCACTGAAACCCAAAAAATTATCATTAGTTATCTTCAAGAACCAACCTTGATCCACAACATGTTGCAAGAGATGAGACCCTCGAATTACTTCTAGGGTGCGCCTTGTGATTCCAACCTGAATAACCAGAAATTAAAAGAAAATGAAATAAATTAGACAAAAGAAGAAGTTCATACTTAGTAACAAATAATTAATATACATTGTACTTTCTAACTCAATCTCCCGCTCCTTTTCTCTATCCATCGTCACTCCACACCTTCACTATTTTTGCTGTATACAATAAAATAGTATGATAATCAAAATAAAAAATAATGTACATTATCTACGGTATAGATTGATCAAGACAATATATAAAGCATTACATAATCTGGAAAACAAAAAAATAATATATATGAGAAAAATAGCAAAACATTATGTGAAGCAATCACTTTTTACATGAAAAATCAATGTAATCAATAATAAAATGTAATCACTAAATTGAGAATATGAAACGCACAAGCTTTAGAGTAAGATGTCAATTAATTAAGCATGACATAATTAATCATTCTAATACCATCAAAGAAGTATTCACCAAAAAAATTATAAAAACAAAGCACCCTTTGTTCAATTTTCAAGCTCTAATCAATCAATACTCAATCTTGAAAACTAATTTATGAAAACAAAGCACTCTTCGTTCAATTCTCAAGCTCTAATTATTAATCAATAGTCAATCTCGAAAACTATTATCCAAGAAATCAGTTTTACGAATGATAACATACAAATTAAAAGCCAAGAACTGAGAAACCTAGGCTATATTGATCACCATTATGAAGAAACAACATGAAAAAATATGCCGGATATAAAATATTTAACCCTCTCTCTCCTTGTCCGTAACAATGATATATTATTTTTTCTTCTTATGTTCCCTGTTTTTCAAGTTATTTTCACTTTTCACCAATTTAATACTATTCGTAACCTAAGAAAAAAGTCCTAGAAGTGGGGTGAAAAATAAGAACTCCTAGACTAAAATCAGAAAAAGTACTACTCGTAACCCTAAAAAAAAAGGTTCCTAAAATTGAAAAAAGAAAATAAAAATAAGGACTCCTAAACTAATTAGGATTATATAAATACAAATTATTTTATTTAAATTCTTAAACATATTTTAGTTAATTTTAAAATACTCTAATTTTCCATATTATATGGTTCCTATATGCTGGACGTCCAAAAGGACTTTCTTACTTTTCATCGCTAGTCCAATTTTAATTATTTAAAATTTAGTCAAATAGGCAAATTTTAGTAGTTTGGACAGGATTCCTATTTAAATATATTTAATTTATAAAATTTAGTCAAATTTTAGACTAAATATGTTGTTATTTTTGGTTGTAGAAATTATTTTCTATATAAGGTAAAAATCTAATTGATCTAATTAGAAGTATTAAATATTATAATTTCTTATTTAGATTAAATAAGGACCGTAATTAATTTTAAAGTCTAAATTAGAATAATAATTAAATGGTAATTATTTGAGAGAAATAGTAAATGACAATTTATCTATTATAGAGTCTTTAGTGTACGTGTTTTACACGTGTGTCTCACATCGATCAGTAAAATTATATTTTAAAAAATAAAATTATGAAATAGTAGCAATTGACGTTAAAATATATGTTATATCTTTCTAATGATATATTTAAATATTGTACTCAAATATATTATTGTTTTAGTATAGAATTTTAAAATAAAAATCCTACTCAAAATACTAAAGAATAAATATAGTATATTTATTTAGTTATACACATACTGATAATAAGAAAAACAATAGATAGTAACAGAACAGAAACTATAACTAAATAATATGATAATTGAGATATTAGAACTATACGATTAAACCTAACCTTCATAAAAAAAAATCTCAAAGCCTCACCAAACATTCATCTACCACCTGTATTAAGGGAAATAAAAAACAGCTAGTAACAAAATAAAAACTATAATAAAATAATACGATAATCGAGATATTAGAACAATACAATTAAACCTAACCTTTATACAAAAATTTCTCAAAGCCCGAACCAACATTCATCTACCACCTATATTGAGCAAAAAAAAAGCAGATAACAGAACAGAAACTACAACAAAATAATATAATAATTGAGATATCAAGACAATACGATTAAATTTAACTTTTACACATAAATTTTTCATAGCTAAATCGAACATTGATCTACCACCTATATTAAGCATAATAAAGCATCAAACACACATCAAACCCACATCCATACAGAAAAAAGCATGAACATACATCAAACCCACATCCATACAAACATATATTGTAGTTACGTTGATGTCTCTTTTTTTCACTTTTATTTGTTATTTATTTTTGATTTTATCTTTTTTTTTTGTTTGTATGGATGTGGGTTTGATGTATGTTCATGCTTTTGCCTGTATGGATGTGGGTTTGATGTGTGTCTGATGCTATATTCTTCTTAATATAGGTGGTAGATCAATGTTCGATTAAGCTGTGAAGAATTTATGTGTAAAAGTTAGATTTAATCGTATTATCTTGATATCTCAATTATTATATTATTTTATTGTAGTTTATGTTCTGTTATCTGCTTTTTTTTGCTCAATATAGGTGGTAGATGAATGTTGGTTCGGGCCTTGAGAAATTTTTGTATAAAGGTTAGGTTTAATTGTATTGTTCTAATATCTCGATTATCGTATTATTTTATTATAGTTTTTATTTTGTTACTAGCTGTTTTTTATTTCCCTTAATACAGGTGGTAGATGAATGTTTGGTGAGGCTTTGAGATTTTTTTTATGAAGGTTAGGTTTAATCGTATAGTTCTAATATCTCAATTATCATATTATTTTGTTATAGTTTCTGTTCTGTTACTATCTATTGTTTTTCTTATTATCAGTATGTGTATAACTAAATAAATATACTATATTTATTCTTTAGTATTTTGAGTAGGATTTTTATTTTAAAATTCTATACTAAAACAATAATATATTTGAGTACAATATTTAAATATATCATTAGAAAGATATAACATATATTTTAACGTCAATTGCTACTATTTAATAATTTTATTTTTTTTAAATATAATTTTATTGATCGTTGTGAGACACACGTGTAAAACACGTACACTAAAGACTCTATAATAGATAAATTGTCATTTACTATTTCTCTCAAATAATTACCATTTAATTATTATTCTAATTTAGACTTTAAAATTAATTACGGTCCTTATTTAATCTAAATAAGAAATTATAATATTTAATACTTCTAATTAAATCAATTAGAATTTTACCTTATATAGAAAAAAGTTTCTACAACCAAAAATAATAACATATTTAGTCTAAAATTTGACTAAATTTTATAAATTAAATATATTTAAATAGGAATCCTGTCCAAACTACTAAAATTTGCCTATTTGACTAAATTTTAAATAATTAAAATTGAATTAGCGATGAAAAGTAAGAAAGTCCTTTTGGACGTCCAGCACATAGGAACCATATAATATGGAAAATTAGAGTATTTTAAAATTAACTAAAATATGTTTAAGAATTTAAATAATATAGTTAGTATGCAGTTGAAGATCATAGTGATCATAGTCAACTTTAAAAACCTAAACTCAAGACACAAGTTAGTATGCTTTTCCATTCATAATAGATTTTCTGAACCTTTTTGCACATATACAACTACGAAAGGAGCATCAATGGGTTGATTCGGCTCCGCCAAGTAAAACCTAACTAATCAAAAAGCTAAACCCAATTAAAGATACAATGTTACTACATTATTTATGGTGTAAAAGAATTCTAAACCTAAACAAACATTAATAGTTATAATTGTAATTAATTTTAAAGCCCTCAATATTAGCATAATAATTAAATGACAATAATTAAAGGAAAATAGTAAAAAGATGATTTTGTCTAAAGGAGAGACTTTTAATGAAGGGAAAAAAGTTCAAATCACACTATAAGGTGCTTCACACTTTTAATATAACTAGTTTAGTGTACGCGCTTTGCGCATGTACCTATATCAATGAATAGACAATTAAAAAAATTAATAATTATATTAAATACAAATGACAGATGTATAATATATTATAATTCATGTATAATACTTATAAGTGTATATAATCACTGTATAATTTATGTATATGGTTAGAAAAAGTAAACAATGAATCTGACCGGCTATTTGTGAAAAAATATTTATTGTTAAAGTCGGGCATGGATAATCTCTTTTTGGTGTTATAACTTATAACTGATCTTCATGAATGAAAATTTTTCGACATGCGTTGCACGTGAGCACCAAATCAATCCGTCAATCACTATAAAATATATAAAAGAAAAATAAGTTATTACAAAATAGCAATTGACTTTAAACAAAATATAGTATCTGAAAACTAATTTGGAAGAAATTCTATGCCAACAGAAATAATCGAGAGAAGTACTCCTCCCTCATGGAAGCTGCTACAATCAAAAAATTAAAATCTAATACTGAAAGTGAATAAACAAATGCTTACCTTCTCAAAACTAAAGTGCATCATAACAATATAGCGAGATGAAACATTGTTAAATATTTAAGCTAAAATATGTCTTAATAAAGCTAATTTTACTTGATTATTTTCTAAAAGAATTCAAACTTGTGTGTAAGGAAAAGTGATAATCCCGCTTTGATTCTAATCATATGAATCCTTATGACAACTCCTTCATTATCTATGATCTATATCGTGCCAACTAAACTTCATAGACTAATTGAAGTCCAAAAAGAATTTTATTTTACCAAATTTATTTTGAATTCTTACCTCTTACAAATAAATAAAGGATAAGTGAGACTTGCTCAAGTGGTTAAGCATCTCTCCACCATCAATCGGTAGCTTGAACAAAAATTTAAAAATAATTACTGCATAAATATTGTATTAAAAACTCTTTTTGAGTCATAAAGTAAAGGTTGGACAAAAAAATTGCACGAACATATTTTCTTTTCTAATTTATGTTAGATATTTTAACTTAAATATAATTTGCTTATTTATGAATCTTTTCATAATTATTATTAATTCAAATTATCAAGGGGGCGTAAATTTTTCACTTTTTTTTTTGGAGTTAAACTTCGAAAAACATGTTTGGCCAGAATATTTCAGAATTTTTTTGAATTGAAGTAAGTTGAATTCCAAAATATTTTATATTTAAAAAAAATACAAAAAATTGTTTTCACTTCGAATTATTCATAAAAATTCAAAAACAATTCTAATTTGTATTCATGGCCAAACACAACTTAGATTTTCAAATATCATTTTTCACTTTAAGAACAAAAATTACTTATTTCAATTTTCACAATGAAACATGGCTCAACGCCCACTAAATCTTGATAAATATTGGATTGTATATTTTATTTTTTCTAGATACAATTTTTTTTGTACAATATAGAACTCTAGAGTTGTTCTGCAAGATGTATTCATGAAAAACTAAGAAATAATTCACAAGTATAAAAGTTCACTGATATGTTTAAAAAAGAAGAAGATATTTTTAAGTGATACAAAAAAAGGTTAAACTTCCTTCATCAAGAAGAAAATTCTTATATCGTTAATTTTTAAATAATCAGACAAAATTAAATAAACAAATAAGAGAGCAATAGAGGAAGAATAAAGGCAGGAAAGGGCTTGTGGATAGATGATTCAAAAATTAAACGTGACTCATCAAAGTATTTTTCTAATTCTCCTCCTATATATTTAGGAGTTTATATTAATTCTCCTATTTTTTTATAGGTACACAAAGAAAAAAAATTATATTAATTCTCCTTTTCATATATTTTAATTCTCTAAATATAAATATATTTTAGGTTAAAACGTCACTATTATATAATATTAATATTTTGGGTTAAAATTAAAACACGCAAATAACACATAATTTAAAATACCTTATATGTACTATAATATTGTAATGATAAAACCACCTCATACATACTTTCAGAGACATCACACTTTCCAAAATTTATCAAAAATAATGTGAAATACTGACTTTGTTCATAAATGATTAGGTCTTATCCACCAAGAAAAAAAGATTTGGTCTTAAAATTTCAGAAAATAAACTAAAAATATTAACATATGGATATTGTACTTAAAGATTTCTACATTTATATTAATAGTTGGATCTTCTTTTTCTCAGGTATCCTAAATAATTTTGGTAAGAAACAAATTCTAAACATAAATGACATTACTTGTTAGTTTGTCTTCCTTCGTATGCTACGGTGAAAGTGGGCGAAAGCTTTAACACATGCTCTTAATATGTTATAACATTACATAACTCAAATAAGAAAAAAATTAATACACCATATTTAGTTGATTTTAAATTTTAAATATTAAGAAAATGATTAAATAAGTATTTTTAAATATTAAAAAATAATAAATAACTATTTTATCTATTATAGTGTCTTTTAATGAAGGACAAAAAGTTTAAAAATCACATTGACTCTCACGTAACACTTTAAAATAATAGAATAATGTTAAAATAAAGAAGCAATGTAAAAGAGTAAATATTAGAAATATACATTTTTAATGTTGGTGAATTCGTCGGTAGACGTCCACAACAAGCACATCTAATATCTGCAACAACAACAATAATAACATACGTGCACACAGAATCCCTACACTATTATTATTATTATTATTATTATTATTATTATTATTATTATTATTATTATTATTATTATTATGGGGTTAGAGATTATTTTCGATAGATCCTCAGCTAAATAAATAATAAAATAATAATCAAATCAAAGAATAAATTAACAAACTTATCACAAAATCATACTTATTTGAGATGATCAGATGCTACAAAAAATTAATTAAATTTAATCGATACAAAAATAAGAATACTAAAAATTCTATCATGTAAAAATAAAGAAAGGTTTACAATTCGATCAATGAATGTGTGCGAGAAAAAAAAAACTTCAACCTTGCAAGTGAGGCAACATCAAATTTAGATAAATTACACATAAACTACCAAACCTATAATAAATCCTAATTGGTAGTAGGCTAGTAGCCTAGTAGGAATCCCAAACAAAGACAAATTGACTTATTCTTAACTAAAAGCAAGCATACGGCAAACTCTTATTTTTTTCACCAAAAAAAATATATTATGCTGTGTTTTGGTTGTAGAAGGACGGTGTGTATTTGGTTTTAATGGGCTAAATATAAGACTTAATATATATTAGTCAAATAAATAAAAATTTAATAAGTAAAAATTTAATTGATGTACTAAATGTTAGGAGTTCTTACCTAATACAAATATGTAAAGATTTAATTAATCTTAAAGTCTTAAATATTATGATAATAATTAAATGATAATTATTTGACGAAAAAGGTGAAAAGACAATTTTGTCTATTGTGAAGACTTTTAATGAAGGGCAAAAGGTTCAAATCACATTATAACAAAACAATATGATAATCGATCTAATAAAACAATACAGCTAAACCTAACCTTCATAAAAAAATCCTCAAAATCCGATCAAACATTCATCTACCACATGTATTAAATAAAAAAAGCATCTAGTAACAAAATAGAAACTACAACCAAACAATACGATAATCGAGATATCTAAACAATACGATTAAACCTAACCTTCACAAAAAATCCTCAAAACCCGAGCAATATTCATCTACCACCTGTATTAAGCAAAAAAAATATTAGAATCTAGTAACAAAACATAAACTACTAAACAGTATGATAATTGATATATTAGAACAATACGATTAAACCTAACCTTTATACAAACACCTGTATTAAGCAAAAAATAAATAGCAGATAGTAACATAACAGAAACTACAACAAAAGAATATGATAATCGAGATATTAGGACAATACGATTAGACTTAACTTTTACATAAAAATTATTCAAAGCCTGACCAAACATTCACCTACCACCTGCATTAAGCTGAACAAAGCATCAAGACACACATCAAACCCTAATACCAATCAACACGAAAAATAATACAAAATATGTGATACAGTTGTATAGCAGAAACATCATACAAAAAAAAAGATAAAATCAAAAATAAATAATAAAAATAAAAGTAAACAAAAGACATTAACTACAATATAAATTTAAAATTAATGAAATTATTATAGATCGTACCTTCAAAGCTCATCGCAAAAGCAGTTATAAGATAAAATTAGATATAAAATTAGAGCAAAAAGGTTATAAACCTAGATACTTCACATGCTTCACAGCACCTACCAATCTCTGCCACCGAAATTCCATTAAACCCAACAAACATAGAGTAAAAACGTCATAAAAATTAGACCTTTCCAATCTAATTACAAACCACACCTTCAAAGCCATTCTTGTCAGCATGTTGGGATGAGACAAAATTGTTCAATAAAATTCAATGATTCGTTAATTGGATAGTTATCCCCGTTAATGATGTAGATTTAAACAATAAAAATAGATTCGTGAATTTTTTTATATATAAGGTAAAATCTTAATTGATTTAGGAGTGTTAAATATTATGAGTCTTAAATATTAAAATAATAATTATTTGGAAAAAATTGTTTTGTAAAAAGACAATTTAGTCTATTGCGGATTCTTTTAATGAAGGGCAAAAAGTTCAAATCACATTATAAGGTCCTTCACACTTTTAATATAACTAGTTTAGTGTACGCGCTTTGCGCGTGTTTTGTAACTAAAATATCGAGAACAAAAACAAGCAAGTAAATTTCATTATTTCATTAAACAAATACATATGACAATCAAACATAACCTCGAAAACTATCATACTATTAGCTTCTTAACTATGTTATTATGTGTTTTAAAAAAATGAAGTTAAGTGAAAAGTTGAAACAAACTTCTAAGAATTGCTTTAAAAGTAACTTCTCACTATCCTCTCCGATCTCCATCATAATGTCTATTCCGCTATTGATTTCAATTGTAGATCACATCGATGTTGCGAATATGATGAAAGACTACATAAAAAGAAAATAGTTAGAACAAATTTTTCAATAATGAATCTGACATAGGATTATTCATCTTAATCTTCTCTCAAGCCACCTTAAGAAAATTCGAAAGAAACATAAAATCAAACGAAAATAATATAAAAAAAGAATCACCAACAATTATATTGAACACAAAGAATTAATTAGGTTTAAATATTATTATGTCTCGTAAAAAGAAAGAGTCCTCAATTTATAAAAGTTCAAAACTTTTTCCTCCAAGAAAAAAACTATCTAAATATGATTTATTATACATTACTAACCCATTATTAAATTAAATTAGCGATTCAAACTGTACGAACCTTATGAACACAAACATGTAAGTATATCCATGATTTGATCGGAGGCCATCAACTTTAACCTGCAGGACATGACATGTAATTTTAAAATAAAAAAAATAACATTAATAGAAAAAACATAACAAAATAATAAAACAAATCAAACAAATAAGCAAATTTTAACCTCAACATGTGTGTCACATCAATATTATTAGCTTAAATATTATAAAGGTTTGAAAATCTAAACTTGAATATCGTAGTGAGGATTTTCTTGTCCCTTCATCGAGAGAGAGAATTTAATATAGTAGTGATTTTTTTCCATTAGAAGTTTTTTTTGTTAATATAAATAGGACTGCAGTTTTAGGAATAGGACTGCAGTTTTAGGAATAGGACTCCTAATGTTGTTTTGTTTGCCAAAAATAGGTTGTTTAGGACTTTTATTATTGTGTCGTACCAACAAAGAACCCATAAACTTAGGAATTATAATTAGGGTAGAAAACCTACCCCTTCTATTCATAAACTGCCGATATTAGACCCTTTTTTTCATATACCTATTACAAATAAATAAATAAAATATTAATAGTAATAATTGTAATTAATTTAAAATTCCTCAATATTAGCATAATAATTAAATGACAAGAATTGAAGAAAAATAATAAAAAAATAATTTTGTCTAAAAGAGAGTCTTTTAATGAAGGGTAAAAAGTTCAAATCACATTATAAGGTCCTTCACACTTTTAATATAGTACTAGTTTAGTGTACGTGCGTTGCACTTATGTATTACGTTAAGCAATATATATATATATATATATATATAAATTATTTAAAATAATAATTAACATAAAAATAAATATAATATTTACTTAAATAATAAAATAAATGTTATTACATAACTTCTATAGTAACTCGATTTACAATGCATAACATACTTGATGTAAATCATAACATACTTGATCTGCCTTCAAACTTAAACCCAACTTAAAAGAGTCGACTATAACCTTAAATTTATAGGTTCATTCATTTATAATTATAACCTTATATTTCGAACTCAACTAATAATTTTAATTAATAAATCAACTATAATACTAACGAATAAGCTAAATTTATATTTTGCAACCCCACTCTTAACTCAGAACCCCAATGCTTAAATCATGGATCCTCCGAAACTCACACTCTGAACTCTGAACGCATAATGCCTAAATTTCAGAGCCTTCATAACCCACACTCTAAACTAAAAAATCACCACGTCTAAAATTCTGGATCCTCCAAAACCCACACTCCAAACTCATAACTCACAACGTCTAAATTCTAATACTCCAAAATCCACCACAGATTCAAAAATAATAATTAATTTGACCTACTTTTATCTTCACTTTTCTTTTTATTACAATAAAATAAACAACACCATAATTAAAAAATTACAACAGTATTAAAAAATAATTAATAAACTAATTGAAAAAAAAGAAGGTAAATTACTAACCTCAATGAACATGTGCCTCGTGGATTTTATTCTACTGGTGCTAATGAAAAAACTGCTAGGGAATTTTTGAAAAAGCAATGAAAATAATTAAAAGATTATCTATTAATTAGTAGTAAATTTCATGAAGAAAAATAAACATGTATGGTCTTAATTTTAGTAGAAACCAAATAATTGCTTGCATGTATATGTGGCGTTGGAGTTGTCTGCTTCTATTGATATTGATATGGAGTACGTATTTGTGTTTGTGTGTTTATACTTTATATATATAAAGATTCAAATTAGGGTTTTTCATTTTAGATTAAAATTTTAATTGAGTTTAAAGTCTTAAATATTATAAAATTAATTAAATAATAATTTGAAAAAAATTGTAAAAAGACGATTTTGTCTAAAGGAAATATTTTTAATGAAGGGCAAAAAATTTAAATCACATTATAAGGTGCTTCACACTTTTAATATCATATAGATAGATATAGATAGATAGATAGATAGATAGATAGATAGATAGATATAGATACATTTTTATATATGCTATTATGTATACTATTTTATATAATACTACTTATATATAAATTATTCTGATTTTTTTTTTTAAAAAAAAGAAGAGAACTTCTAACCCCCCAAAACTTCCCAACCTCCCACTAACCCATTCACCCCACGTACTCCCTCCACTCCTACAATCTGTGACACACTCACACACAACAATCCATACCTCTATATATAGTAACACACACACGGTAAAAACAACAACACAGAAAAAAAACAAATAAAGGAAGAAGACAGGAAAAGAAAAAGAAAGAGAGGAAAAGAAGAAAAAAAAGTACAAAGAAAGGAGAGAAACAGAAAAAGAAAGAAAAGAGGAGAAAGAAAAGAGGAGAAAGAAAAGAGGATAAGTTTAGAGTTTGGTTTCCGTTTGGAGTTTCGGTGACAACGTTCCTGCTTTTAATTTTTTATTTATTTATCAAACAGGTTCCTACTGAGTTCCTTTCCTTTTATTTTTATAGCTTTAATATTATGAATCGAAATATGAACAAAGTTATATAAACATTTTCATGTATTTGTGTAATATGTGGAGTTGATTATTTGCATGATTTTTTTTTATTATGAAATTATTCAAATTTCATATGTGTTTAAGCTGTTAGATTTCTTTGACATGATAATGAAGTATGTCCAAATATGTATTTTATTCATTTATATGAATATGTTTAGTTGAAATCTCATTCTATTTATGTACCATAACAATTCCATTTTGATATACTATATTACATCATTTCATTTCAAAATAGATACAAGTGAGGAAATAATGCTTTAGTGGTTTTTCTTAGTAGAGTATTTAGATAGTACACATTTACTTTGAATTTGTTCAAATTAAGACTAAAGGAAGATCATTAAATTTAAGTAAAATTTGTGACTTTATTAAAAAAAAAATATCTCTTTTATCACCATTTAATTTAATGAAGCAGTAACTACTATTTCATATTTATAGATAATAATTTTATTTATTTAATTTACGGCTTGAAATATTACTAGAGATACATACATTTTGTTTTTATTATTCGTAGATATTTTGTTTCATTAAGTTGATTTTAAAGTTTTAGTGAGTATATGACAATCTACGTAGCAATTTAGATTCTTGTTAAGTTCTAGAATTGCATGCATGTTCTCACTTGGCTTGAAAATGAATAATTAAATTGAGTTATGTGGGTAGTAATTGCATTAAATGTGTACAATATTTTTTGACAACGTATTATTAATTAAACCTAGCTTTTTATATTTTGGTGAAACAATATCTTGTCTCTTCCGTGCTACTACTGTTTCATATAGCAAAATTGATTATCAATTGCTATTTCTTATTAGTTAAATACTATTTACTTTACTCGTTTCAAATATCTTTTTCTCTTAAAAAAAGTAACTAGTATATCGAACAACAAGAAAATGATAATCATTTATCTTTTATTTATTTTTATAAGCTCGGGAGTAATTGTTTAGTTCACAGAATGAGTTTAAGTTCTTGATTCCAAGAAATTTAAAGGTTAATATAAGTAATAATTAATTATAAAATCGGAAAGCACTGCTACCGATAATTTAATTTACGAAAATTAACTTACCATTTCAAAGCCGATTTAATTGGGACGGATAGAGTTTAAGTACGCTAGATGCTTATTAAGACTCGGGGATGTGGAGACGGTCCATAAATGCCTCCAAAGGCATGAGAAACATATCAAAATTTGTGGTAAGACTGAAAAGCACAACTATCGGTAAGCCACACATCAATATAAATAAAATAATTTAAATCAATTTTAAAATAAATCAAAAGGCGAGAAATAAGCAATTTTTTTCTTGTTAAGCTAATAATCATAACATATCCAAAAGACTAATCTAAGCCATTTATAAGTCAATGAAGCGACCGTGCTAGAACCACGAAACTCGAGGGGTGCCTCACACCTTCCCTCGGTCAACAGAATTTCTTATCCAGATTTCTAATTCGCAGACCAATAAAGAGTCAACTTCCTTTTGATTAGGGATTCAAAAGGTGACTTGGAACACCAAAACTCAATTCCAAGTGGCGACTCTGTTAAAATAAATAATCCCTTCTCAAAATGTCACTTTAATTGAAAAAACCTTTTTCAAAACAACTCTCTTAGCGGAGTGTAAAAAAGGGGTGTGACAGCTCTGGCGACTCTATAAACAAAACAATCCTTTTTCAAAACGTCACTTCAATTAGAAAAACTCTATTTTTCAAAATCACACTCTTGTAGCGGAGTGTGTGGTGAAAAATAGGGGTGTGACAGATGGCGACTCCGCTGGAGATTTACTAGAATTTGAGCTTTTATATTGACTTGTATTTGGCTTTGTTTTAGTTTTTTTTTAATCGGTATTGTGTATGTTGGCCTAATGTGCTATTTGCCACTTATTTACCTCTTTGATATTATTTGAATTGTTATATAAACTTTCTTCTCTCGCGCACTCATCTGAGTCTTCTGAAAGATACATTATATTCGGAGATGCGGTCTACGCTCCCGAGCCTCGAGGTACCAGAGATGCGGCAACGCTCCTAGGAAGGATTTCATAGTTACACATGTTTTAGGATGGAAATGATCAACAGTTAGACCGGAAAGCCCTGCTACCGGTATGCTGTCCCTACCCGACTCGAGTTGTCCGCTCGTTTTACAGCCAGTTTAGATACTTTTCTCCATCAGGTTTAACCTTAGTAGAACTGAAATGCAGACTGGAATCCCTATTAGGCTCCGCTTTATTTGCATCATGTGCATTTGACTTAGTGGGGCTCGACAGAGGGGTCGAGTCCGTCTAGGACAGGTACCCTATTTTGAGACCATTATGTACATTTTATGTGCTATTTGTTGCATTACAGGAAGGATTATATTAAATGTTGACTGGCTTTAAGATGAATTCATTAACCTAAGAGCGAGCTTAATTACCTTTTGATTATTATCAAATATATTTTTATTTTTATTTTTATTTTGATCAAAATTATTTTACTCTTATTAAAAAAAAAAGAATAATAATATATTTTTATCATAGGGTCTAATTATTTTATCGAGATAATTTGAAATTTTCTACGAAATTATCAAGAGAAGACACTATATTGTGTCTAATTATTTGTGTTTTTTTTAAGAATAAATAAATAAATAAAATATCTTTCAAATATTTATTTTTTCTAGAGTGTCATAGAGCTTGTTTTTGCAAAATAAGTTTAATTTTATCAATGTCTTACTCCAGTTCATTATTCTTGTTTAAGCAAATTGATCGTCTATAGTTGTCCTAGTCCAAAAGCTACAGAAACTTTTGTATTTACTCTAAGATATTTTAGAAGGACTCTAGTAATGTCGTGTCAATTTTTTATTTTTTTTATTTTTTATTTTTTATTTCTCTTCATGTTTGTCTTTAAATTGAATGTCACTTTTGTTTCTATTTTTCAAAAAAAAATAAATAAACTGAGTTCGTTTTATCTAAATTTTTGAGGTGTCAAATTTTGTTTATCAATTAGAGCCTAGATAAATCCTAATTTTTTTCGTCATCATCCTATAGGGACAATATGAATACAGTAGGAAAAGCTGACAAGAGGCCACGAGATGATATATCATCCCGATTCATGATATTAGATAAGGCCCCACTACTTTTGCGGACATGGTACGAGAATATGGGAAGTCACGAAAAAGGAGTAGTGTTCAAACGATTGGGATTTCTACGGAGCCTCTTGTATATTAAGCCACAGAGAGATTTGATAGAGGCATTAGTCACTTTTTGGGATCCGTTGAATAATGTATTCCTTTTTGCGGATTTTGAACTCACCCTTACTCTGGAAGAAATAACAGCATATGTGGGAAAAGGTAAAAATCTTCACCGAGGAGATCCTATGATACCAAAACATGTAAGTGGTGAGAGATTTTTGGACTTGTTGCATATCAATGAAGCAGATATTGGTGGTTGCCTTAATAACAGATGGGTTCATTTGGAATTTCTTTACAAAAGGTATGGCCGAGATGGATTCGATCTGTATGGAGAACAACTCGATAATAATGGGTGTCGTCGCACTTGTGAAAAACAGAATTATGAAGCCTTCATGGTAGCTTTATTGGGAATCATGGTGTTCCCAAAGAGGGGAGGAAAGATCAATATAAACTTGGCAGCATTCATTGTAGCTTTTGAAAAGAAGCCTACCATTGTGCCATGATTTTAGCAGATATTTATCGTGCCTTGACAATGTGCAAAAATGGAGCAGACTATTTTGAGGGATGTAATGTTCTATTGCAGATATGGATGCTTGAGCATGTTCGCTATCACCCCTATGTGGTGGATTTCAAAGTTGAATGGAATGATTATATCAAGGGCCATAAGGTTAGAATTAAAGATAAAAAATTTCCAGAAGGAATCAGAGCCTGAGAAAAGTACTTCAAGGAATTGACTGCTGACAAGATTGTGTGGACCTATGACTGGTTCCCCTCAGAAGAGGTGATATACATGTCTTCCTTTCGACCATTTATCGTCCTGATGGGACTTCGAGGTGTCCAGCCTTATGTACCACTCAGAGTCATGAGACAACTTGGCCGACGCCAGTATCTACCCCTAGTTGAAGATATGCAAGGATTCATGTATGAGTTCCACCCAAACATCCCTCTAAGAAGTTTTGAAATCTTTAAGATTTGGGGAGGATGTGTAATCTCAAGCTCTGACGACATGGTGGAAGACCGTAGCAAAGGTGATGTGGACTGCTGATACTTACAATGGGTTCACGATCAGCCCCCTCTTAGAGTTATGCCAGAAAGATCGGTGAAGGGAGCAATAGATCGAGAAGCAGAAATTGAGGTTAGAATCAAGCAAGCTCAAGTCAAAGTTGAAGAAAACTATCGATCCACTCTGCATGTCTTGAGTAAGGATCTAAGGAACGCGAGAGAGGATTTGGCCCAACATGAGGCGAATTTCGAAGATAAAGTCAATTTAGCTGAGAAAAGGGCTGAGAAAAAATATCCACCATTCAAACCTTGCAGGAAGATTTGGACATCGTCATGGGCGCTATGGAGCAGCAAAATGAGGAATTTGATAAAGAAAAGGCCATAATAATGTGCAAACATTCTAGGCATTAGGCTCAGTTAAAAGCTTCTATGGAACGAGAAAGAGAAATAGCAAGGTGTTTCACAGCTAACCAGGCAGAGTTTGAGACCAAAAAAGGCTAGTGGATAGACGAGCGAGGTTCAATGTATAACCAAATCGATGATTTTCAGGCACAAGAGGAGAATTTGAGGCAGGCTGTCCGTACTACTCAGCATTGGTTACAAAATTTTCATGAAAATATGAATGAGGCTAGAGGGCAAGTACTACAGCTCAAGGATGATCTAGTTGATGTTTATAGTGGTTATCTCCATAAGGATGATGAGAGTTTGGGTCGACAGGCACGTGCCCTTGCCTCGCATCTTCCGACAGCTTTGTCCAGAGTTTATTTGAGTCTAGGAGGTGATTGAGGCCCAAAAGCACTTTGAGAAGACATGTTGGATTATGACTTAGGTCCTTTTAGAGTCTGTTTCTTTTCTATTAGTTGTTATTTTAAGTCTGTTGCACTTTTAGGTATTTCTATCTTTCTTTTTATTTGAGTCATTTGTATTAGGAATATTGGAAAATGAATGAAAAAGATTTGCTTCTGTTTAAATATTTTATGTATTTATTTAATATATATATATATATAATATTTAATATTTTCTTGAACTACGTAATGATCTGATTCATGTTCAACATGATACGTAGGCAACTGTCAAGGGTTCGATCAAAATGCTTTCACAATTATCAAAGGAAATGAAAATATTTTCTTTTACAACTAAATAAGATAAGTGTTAAAATGAATTCATCCATAAGCTAGGATGAAACAAGAAAGCCTTCCAAAGTTCATTATAGAAATGAAAATAATTTAGGTACATGACATACAATGTGTGATTAATATCTGCAAAATACTAAACCCTAACACATTTATCTTTTGTTCAAAAGAAAGCCTGAATGTGGTTGGTTTGTGGTTAAGCTGGCAACTCATTCGTACAATACTAGATCAAAAGGAAAAAAGAAAATGACTCACAAAAAAGGAACAGAGTCAGACAATGAAGAAACTCAAAATATGTTGGTTCAACAAGAATCAACATCATCAAAGAAACTAAGAATGTTGAAACAACAAATGAGTGAAATGTACCAAGAATGGATGAATGGACAAGCTCCACCTTCTTCAATCCCTGGATATCCATATGTGATCATGTCGTCTCCCATCCAAGTCTCGATAAGTGATCCACTTTACCCACCTGGGTTTGGCCCATATGCTAACACATCCAATATTGCTGGAATTTCCACGGTACGCCCTTTGAATGTACCCATGATAAGTAACCCACTTTTCGTGCCTGCTACACAGACCAATACGGTCCCTCAACTAACATTGGTACAAAAATCTAGCAATGAGCCTCCATCTAAAGTTCATCATGACCAGTATTATTCTCCTGAACTGACTTTTAAAGCCCCGGGCTCTTACCACCATCTTCATTAGTATAATCCCCTTGTGGAGCCTGAAAAAACCACTCAAGAAGAGGAACATGAAGAAATGGCTAAGAAAATGAAATGTTTGGAACAAAGCACGAGAAACATACAAGGGCTAGGAGGGCACACGAGTGTTTCTTTTAAGGATTTATGTACGTTTCCTGATGTTCACTTGCCTATAGGGTTCAAAACACCAAAGTTCGACAAATATAGCGGTCATGGTGACCCTGTGGCTCACTTAAAAAGGTTCTGTAATCAACTCAAAGGAGCAGGGGGGAAAGAAGAACTTCTTATGGCTTATTTTGGAGAAAGTCTAACGTGAATAGCCTCAAAATGGTTCATTGATCAAGATATTTCTCATTGGCATGTTTGGGATGATATGGCTCAGGATTTCATCCAGAAATTTCAATACAATATTGACATTGTTCCCAATCACAATTCCCTCGCTAACTTGAAGAAGAAACCAACTGAAAGTTTCAGGGAATATGCCATAAAATGGAGAGAACAGGCGGCCAGAGTTAAACCTCCAATGAAAGACCATGAATTAATTGATATTTTTCTTCAAGCTCAAGAGCCTGATTATTTCCATTACTTGCTGGCTGCAATAGGTAAGCCTTTTGCTGAGGCAATTAAGATTGGAGAGATGGTGGAGAATGGTATAAAATCAGGGAAAATTGTGAGTCAGACAGCCCTCAAGGCCACCACACAAGCAATTCAAAATGGTTCAGGAGGTTTTGGAAATCGGATAAAGAAAGAGGAAGGGTCCATGATGGCATCAATATCGAGGGGTTTCCAAAGAGGAATGAACTACCCTCGTGTTCAAGTCCAACATGGACAATTTGGCTCTCCTCAACATTATTACCCGCATCCAAATCCCTATTACTCAATTTCTCCACCTCAATATGTTGCTTTTAACACCCAGGCTTATGCTCAACCTCCTCAACGCCCACAATGGCGGGGACCTGCTACACAAAGTTTTCATCCACAACCACATAATTTTCAAGCATCTTATAATCGACGTCCAAGGACAGATTATACAAGAGCGCAAGGTCAAAGAGACAACTTTACCCCAATTGGAGAATCATACACGAGCTTGTTGCAAAAATTGATATAATTAAGGTTGATTGAGCCTATCACACCATATAATGTGAACCCAAATGCAAAAGGTTTTGACCCAACTGTTAGGTTTGAGTATCATTCAAACACCCAAGGTCATAGTACAGAGAATTGTTGGACTTTGAAGAGGGCAATCGAGAAGTTGATTGATAATAAAGCAATAGTGATACATAATGAGGAAGTACCAAATGTCACTAACAACCCACTTCCTGATCACAACAATGCACATGTCGTGGGAATGATTTGCGATGATAGGTAACATAGACAAACAAGTCGAGCAGTGATGAAAATTGGCACCTCAAAAAAAGATATGGGTAAAACAATAAAACCCATACAAAGGTAACCATTGATCGTGAAAGGTGTGAGTTCTGTTGTGAAATCTAAAGGTTCGTTGCTATTGTATGTACCTACAAAGTCAAAATAAATGATGGTAACTGGGCCGAAATTATACATTCCTAGCAGCTTTACAAGTTTCAATCAAAATTAGAATGGAATAGGAAAAGTGGTTGAGCCAGTTGTAATAAAGCGCACAACACATCTTCCAGTAACAAACATGAAGACCATCCCATGGAACTACAACAAAACTACTGTGACTTACAAGAGAAAAGAGATCATTGAAGAAACGAATGAAACAGGTGGTCTAACACGCTCTGGAAGATTTTATACTCTGGAAGAATTAAGAATGGATAAAAAAGCTAAAGATAGTCAAGGGCCAGTGAAAAAACCTGTCACCGAGGAAGAGGCTGAGGAGTTCCTGAAAAGGATAAAAGTTTAGTATTATTCCATTGTTGATCAGTTGAGAAAAACCCCAGCTCAAATCTCGCTGCTATCCTTACTCTTGCATTCTAAAGAACACTGTCAAGAATTAATCAAAATTTTGAGCGAGGCACATGTCTCGAAAGATACCACAGTGTGTCATCTGGAAAAAATGGCCAACAAAATATTTGAGGTGAACATAATGACTTTCACTGATGACGAGTTGCCTGTAGAAGGATCGGGTCACAATAAGGCTTTGCACCTAACTGTCAAATGTGAAGGACATTATATGAAGAGAGTAATGATTGATTGAGGTTTAGGTGTCGATATTTGCCATCTCTCCACTTTACAACGTTTGAAAATCAGCACAGATAAAATTTGATCAAACAATATGTGTGTTTGAGCATTTGATGGTGCAAAACGAGACACAGTTGGTGAAATTGATCTTAACTTGATGATTGTACCAGTTGAGTTTGGGATCAATTTTCAAGTAATAGACATGGACACTTACTACAACCTACTTTTAGGAAGGCCATGGATCCATATGGCTAGGGCTGTGCCATCTACTTTGCACCAGGTGGTCAAGTTTGAACATGACAAACATGAAATCATTATTCATAGGAAATATGATCTTTCAACATATCAAGACCCTTCCATACCATGCATTAAAGCCAGGGAAGGTTGTGAATCTCTCACTTATCAGGTTTTTGAGACAGTGACAGCCGATCAGTTTGTGGAAGGAATGCCTATTCCAGAGCCTCACCTCTCTTCCACTCCGGTCATGGTGGCTACCCAAATGTTATGAAATGGTTATGAGCCGGGGAAGGGACTAGGGGTGTCTTTGCAAGTAATTATAAACCCTATCCATCCATTTGGTAAACAAGATACTTTTGGGTTAGGTTTTGAGCCAACTAAAGCTGATAGAAAATGGGCAAAAGACCGAAAAAAGAAGGTTTAGAATCTACCAAAGCCAATTCCCCGGATTTCCCAATCTTTCATTAAATCTCGATGTGAAGAGAGTCAAAACTTAACAGTCAAAAATGAGGTGGATGAAGTATGCCAAGGTATCTAGGAAATGTTTTATGAGGTAAACATGGTTCAGATGGGTGAAGGCCCTAGTCATGTTGATGTGCAGTTTGTCGGCCCAAATGTCCAGCTCACCAACTGGGAAGCAACTCCTCTCCCCACAAGAAAGGAGCCTTGGTAGTTTATTTTTTTGCTTTTTCTGTATTTGGACTATTTCTTAGGGTTGTAATCCAGATACTTTAGTTGCTTTGCTTTGATGTTAACCCTTCTATCCTTTCAAATTCAATGAAATGAAGTTCCAGTTTCGTAGTAAATTCTATATTCCTTTGTTCTTTTCTAATTTTTTGTCATTTTATTTTCATTTCAATTATGTCAATACCGGCTTTAATAAGATGATATGCACGGGGAGTTCACGTCTAGATCCTAAAAAGTCGTCTAATCTCAAAATAATGAATCAAGAGGTAGATGAATATGATGAAGATGAAGCTTATGAGGAAATAAAAAGGGGATTGGATCAATTTGAGAACAAGCCTAAGCCCATTTTAAATAAAACTGAGGCAGTGAATCTGGGAACCCCTGAAGAGATTAGAGAAACAAAAATAAGTATTCATGTTGAACAAAATACCAGGGATGACATAATTCAAGCTTTATTTGAATACAAAGATGTCTTTGCTTGGTCTTATAATGACATGCCGGATTTGAGTGTTGATTTGGTAGTTCATAAACTTCCCACATATCCTGATTTCCCACCAGTTCAACAAAAGCAAAGAAAGTTTAAAACAGACACGAGTGATAAAATTAAAGAGGAAATCATGAAGCAATTGAGTGCGAACGTGATCAGGGTCGCCCAATACACTACATGGTTGGATAATGTTGTGCCGGTGCCAAATAAAGATGGGAAGACTCGAGTTTATGTTGACTATAGGGATTTAAATAAAGCAAGTCCAAAAGACAACTTTCCTCTATCCAACATTCATATCATTATTGACAATTGTGCGAAACATGAAATCCAATATTTTGTGGATTGTTATGCCGGGTATCACCAAATTCTAATGGATGAAAAAGATGCAAAAAAGACTGTTTTCACCACCCCATGGGGTACTTATTGTTATAGGGTCATTCCATTTGGTCTGAAAAATGGGGGAGCAACTTATATGAGAGCTATGACTACTATCTTTCATGACATGATGCATAAAGAAGTTGAGGTATAAGTCGATGATGTTATCATTAAATCCAAAACGCAAGTTGACCATGTGCGTGATTTAAGAAAGTTCTTTGAAAGGTTGCGAAAGTACAATCTTAAGCTCAATCTAGCCAAGTGCGCATTTGGAGTTCCCTCTGGCAAACTCTTGGTTTTATAGTTAGCCGGAGAGGCATTGAATTGGATACTTCCAAGATAAAAGCTATTCGAGAATTACCGCCCCCGAAGAACAAAACTGAAGTCATGTGTTTGCTTGGAAGGTTAAACTACATCAGTAGGTTCATTGCTCAGCTTACCACTACATGCGAGCCAATATTCAAGTTGTTGAAGAAGGAAGCTGATATCAAGTGGACAGGCGAGTGTCAAGAAGCTTTTGACAAGATTAAAGAATATTTGGCAAATCCTCCAGTACTGGTCTCACCAGAACCTGGTAGGCTTTTATTTTTGTATTTGTCGGTGATGGATAATTTCTTTTGCTGTGGTCTAGGACAACATGATATCACATGCAATAAAGAACAAGCTATTTATTATTTGAGCAAGAAGTTCACAAGGTATGAAACAAAATACACTCTTTTAGAAAAGATGTGTTGCGCCTTAACTTGGGTCGCCCAGAAATTGAAGAATTATCTTTTGCCCTACGCGACCTACCTTATATCTTGAATGGACCCATTGAAATACATCTTTCAAAAGCCCATGCCAACAGTCAACAATGAGTACGAGCCATTAAGAACTTATTTTTCCTATGAAGAAATTAATTCTATCGAGGAAGAAGTTCAGGACGACAATCATCTGTGGAAATTATATTTTGATGGGGCTGTCAATATTAAAGGTGTAGGAATTGGAGCAGTTCTTATTTCACTAACCGTTCATCATTATCCTGCCACAACAAGACTTTGATTCTTCTGCACCAATAACACAGCAAAATATGAAGCTTGCATCATGGGTTTAAATATGGCAATAAATCTAAAAGTATGTGAGTTAGTGGTCTTGGGAGATTCTAATTTGCTTATTCAACAGGTTCAGGGTAAATGGGAAACTCGAGACATGGAACTTATTCTGTACAAACAGTGTTTGGAAAACCTCAGTAAAAGATTCAAGTCCGTTGAGTTTAGATATATTCCCAGGTTTCACAATGAGTTGGCTGATGCTTTGGCCACCTTAGCCTCAATGCTTCCATATTCAGGTAATATGTATATTGACCCATTGGAGATTCATATTAGGGATCAACATGGCTATTGTAATACAATTGAAGTAGAGCCAGACACTGAGCCATGGTATCATGATATCAAACAGTTCTTGAAAATAAAAGAATATCTGCTACATGTCAATGGAGATCAAAAGAGAACTATTAGGCGACTCGCCAATGGTTTCTTCTTAAGCGGGGAGGTCTTGTACAAAAGAACCCCAGATTTGAACTTATTGAGATGTGTGAATATTCAACAAGCTGAAATGATCATGAACGAAGTGCATTTGGGGGTATGTGGCCCACACATGAATGGCTATGTTCTAGCAAAAAAGATTATTCGGGCAGGATACCATTGGTTGACCATGGAACGAGATTGCTTCCATTTTGTTCACAAGTGTCACCAGTGCCAAATCCATAGCGACTTGATTCACTCACCTCCTTCAGAGTTGCACCCTATGTCTGCTCCTTATCCTTTTATTGCTTGGGGCATGGACGTTATTGGGCCAATTGAGCCAAAAGCTTCTAACGAACACCGATTTATTCTAGTCGCCATTGATTACTTCACTAAATGGTTAGAAGTTGTTACTTTCAAATCAGTCACCAAGAAAGTGGTGGTGGACTTTGTTAATTTCAATATCATATGTCGTTTTGGTATACCAAAGACCATTATTATAAACAATGCAACCAATCTTAATAGTCATCTGATGAAAGAGGTCTGCGAATAATTTAAAATTGTCCATCGCCATTCTACCACTTACCAACCTAAAGCAAATGGAGCGGTTGAAGCAGCAAATAAGAATATCAAGAAGATTCTTAGGAGGATGATCCAAGGATCTAGGCAGTGGCACGAAAAACTACCTTTTGCTCTTTTAGGATACCGCACAACTATTCGTACATCAGTTGGTGCAACTCCTTACTTATTGGTTTATGGAACGGAGACTGTCATACCCGCAAAAGTTGAAATCCCCTCTCTTCGAATCATTGTTGAAGTAAAGATTGATGACACTGAATGGGTCAAGTCTAGGCTAGAACAATTATCATTGATAGATGAAAAGTGATTAACGGCAGTTTGCTTCGGACAATTATACCAGCAAAGGATGGCTCAAGCTTACAACAAAAAAGTACGTCCAAGGCATTTTGAAGTTGGTCAACTTGTTGTAAAACGTGTTCTTCCCCACCAAGAAGAGGCTAAGGGAAAATTTGCTCCAAATTGGCAAGGCCCTTACGTTGTTAAACATGTGTTGTCTAAAGGAGCTTTACAACTGACATATATAGAGGGAAGGGTGGCAGACATGACCGTCAATGCAGACTTGGTCAAAAGATACTACGTCTAACACTCCCTCACTTTAACACCTTTGTACGCAACATTCTCAGATTGAAGTGATGAAAGATTATCATTTTCCTTATAAAAATATCACTACCTCTTGCTATCCCTTTGATCTTTATTATATTTCTTTATTTTCCCTCTTTGGAACCACAACCAAAAAAAAAACATGTGTTCACTTGAACTACGTTTGACCTGATTCCTAAAAAGGATATGTAGGCATCCCTGTTCTGGGGTTCGGTCCAACCAATCAAAAGATCACGCTTCCCCAGTATTCAAAGAAACTGGGGCATTTTTATTTTTTTATCTAAATGATTCCAAAGTTGTAATTCACTCTTGAAGTCCCTTTCTACATTGTTCCCCTAAAACCTTCCGACCAATCTTTGAGAATGCTAAGTTTGTGTGCCGCGAATATGCGAAGTGTGAAAAAAAATTATTATAATAAAATGAGAGAGTCTTATAGGTGAAAACCTTCATGGGCACCATAAGGCGATGGTAAGCGAGAGAAATAAAATGAGAGAGTCTTATAGGTAAAACCATCACGGGCACCATATAGCAACGATAAATGAATAAAATAAAATGAGAGAGTCTTATAGGTGAAAATTCTCACGGGAACCATAAGGCGACAGTAAGTAAAAGAAATAAAATGAGAGAGTCTTATAGGTGAAAACCCTCACGGGCACCATGAGATGACGGTAAGCGAGAGAAATAAAATGAGAGAATCTTATAGGTTAAAACCCTCATGGGCACCCTAAGGCAATGCTAAGTTTATGATAAATTGGGAGAGGTCAGTTTGTTGAAAATTCACAAGGGGCACCACTGATTGAACGAGGGTTCTTATCCTAGCATGTGAATGACCAAGGCAAAGAATTTGGTTTCAGATAAAAAGGTGTAACCTATTTCGAGATTTAGATGACTTTGATGGATCGAACGTCCAATCCAAAATGCATGCCATGGTTCATTGAAGTTGGTACAGATCTCCAGATAAGCTTCTTCTCTTTTTGCCCAGAAGGGACACATTTTTTGTTGTTTTGAACATAATTCCTTCTATTTTTATTTTTCATCATTTTTTTTCTTTCTTTTGTCTTTGTCCCCTAGTATATTCTTTGAGTTGCTTTCAGTATAATCTCACATCAAATGCAAAAGCAAAGAAAAAGCTGTAAAATCGAATATGATTTTATAGTGGTACAGAGCAAAGACTATTGGGCGTGCACCACATTCAACATCAAACTATTTGTGATAGATCTTGCTAAGTGTAATGCTCGAAAATCAAGATATTATTTTGAGACACTTAGTTGGAGGATCTCCAATCAAGAATGTGATTTAAGAATATGGTTGGTTACACACATACCCGAAAAGGTATTGGACCAAAATAGTCAGGACGGGAGTTTAAAAGATGAAGGTTCAAGGCTTCCAAGCAATCTGTTCAATAATCAATCGAGTCAATTATGTAGACGTTGGGAGAACTTAAAGATAATCTTCACAGGGTATCAAGACCACAAACCAACCACCACTTTGAACTTACAATTTTTTCTTTGTTTAAACAGGAATAAAGTAATTTCGAGAGTAGTTTGTGGAAAAACGATTGCCACAAAGTGAAGTTTCTTCAATCTTTGATTATCATTTTCCTAGTTGCATTTTTAGAGCACTAAACCCCTATTTTCTTCCATAACTTCACAGGGTACGACATTCCCTGGTTGCATTTTTAGGGCACTAAACCCCTATTTTCTTTCATGACTTTACAGGGTACGACATTCCTTGGTTGCATTTTTAGGGCGCATAACCCCTATTTTCTTTCATGACTTCACAGGGTACGACATTTCCTGGTTGCATATTTAGGGCACTAAACCCCTATTTTCTTTCATGACTTCATAGGGTACGATATTCCCTGGTTGCATTTTTAGGACACAAAATCTCTATTTTCTTTCATGACTTCACAGGGTACAACATTTCCTGGTTGCATTTTTAGGGCATAAAATCCCTATTCTCTTTCATGACTTCACAGGGTACAACATTTTCTGGTTGCATTTCAGGGCACAAAAATGCCTATTTTCTTTCATGACTTCACAGGGTACGACATTCCCTGGTTGTATTTTTTAGGGCATAAAACCCCTATTCTCTTTCATGACTTCACAGGGTACAACATTCCCTGATTGCATTTTAGGACCAAAAAAAACTTTTATTCTCTTTTTATGACTTCAAAGGGTACGATATCCCTTGATTGCGTTATTGAGAACAATAATCTTATTTTATGTTTGTACTTATTTTAAATTTCTATTATTGTTGTTCTTACCATTAGAGTAGTTAGTTATAGCTTTACTAATAACTCACAAAATTTTCCTAGTGCAAACTGGGGCAAAAAATTTTGTTCGTTTTTGTTTGTTTGTTTGTCTTTGATTGTTTGCAGATTTTCCCGCAAAGCACATGTTTGATGTCCAAAAATGAAATCCCATCTCTGGTTAGAAAAGAGAAGAATGTTCAATCTCGAAGACAGTTAGAGTCAGCTTTAAAGTATATAGCGACCCTACGTCTCAAGAGTCATCTTCTTAGCTTCTGATCAAGAAAACAAGCATCCAAGAATATTCTACGAACGGTGCTTGAGAGGAGCGTCAACAACTCAATCCAAGTTACAAGTTCATGTCTCAAATCCTAACTTCAAGATTGAATTTTGAGATCAAGGTACCCACTCGACAGAAGGTGAGGTGATAACTGAAGATCCAAAAGGAGAACATCTGAAGAAAGAGAGTGAAGACAAGTAGAGTTGATAGGATCTTGTATTTTTTCCATGCTAGTTTTATTTTTATTTTCTTCTTATGTAATAACAGGAGACACGAACTGGAATCTTGACGGGACCTCACTCAACCCTCCAACTCATCCTTTCATCCCTATATCCATTTGAACTACACGTGACCTGATTTTCTTATAACCTGAGATATGTAGGCTGCCCAAAGCCAGGGCTCGGTCACACCTTTTTCTTTTTATTTCTTTTCATATTTTGAATAAATAGTTCAGTCAAAATTAGTCACGTCGTTCACTTCTTTGGCTGAAAACTCTTCATATTTTCAAATAAAAGAGGAGCATTCTGTGAACACCAAATTTTTGACCGAACCTAAAGTTTTACACTTTTTATTATTAAATATTTCTTTTAGATTTAATTAGACATTTTTATTTTACTCTATATTTAACAAGTTCATTTTAAAAGATTTAGAAAATAAAATAATAGTGTCACAGTTTTATGATATGTTTGTTTTTATTTGCTTTTAAAAATGTGTTTTTCTTTTAATATAAATTTTAATAAATAAGCTAGTAATTTTAATATTTTCTTAGTTACATTTTATTTTTAGTATATATTTTTGTTAGTCCAAATAATTAGTTACTATTTTTATATATACATTTTTATATGCACTATTATATATATACTAGTTTATATATACTACTTTTATACATTGTTATATGTATACTATTTTATATATACATTTTTATATATGCTATTATATATACTATTTTATATAATACTACTATATATAAATTATTCTGAATTTTGTTTTTTTTTTAAAAACAAAAAAAAAACTTCTAACCCTCCTAAACTTCCCAACCTCCCACTAACCCATTCACCCCACGTACTCCTTCCACTCCTACACGTACTCCTTCCACTCCTACAATCTATGACACACTCACACACAACAATCCATACCTCTATATATAGTAACACACACACGGTAAAAACAACAACAACACAGAGAAAAAAAACAAAAAAAGGAAGAAGACAGAAAAAGAAAAAGAAAAAGAAAGAGAGGAAAAAAGAGGAAGAAAAAGTACAAAGAAAGGAGAGAAATAGAAAAAGTAAGAAAAGAGGAGAAAGAAAAGAGGATAAGTTTAGAGTTTGGTTACCGTTTGGAGTTCTGGTGACAACATTCCTGCTTTTAATTTTTTATTTATTCATCAAACAGGTTTCTATTAAGTTCCTTTCCTTATATTTTTATAGCTTTAATATTATGAATCGAAATATGAATAAAGTTATATAAACGTTTTCATGTATTTGTGTAATATTTGGAGTTGATTATTTGCATGATTTTCTTCTTTTTTTTTATTATGAAATTATTCAAATTTCATATGTGTTTAAACTGTTAGATTTCTTTGACATTGTAACGACCGGGTCCGTCATTACGGGTAGTCCAAATCGTGCCAAGTTTTACAGTTAGAAAACTCCGAGTTTGGGAGTTTGAAATTTTGCTAGGCTAGTCTCAGCCGGTTTAGGAGCGAGGTATGGTCTAGGACAATCCGGGTAAGGATTGGGTTGGATGTCTTGTGTTGAGCTAGTTTTACCCATAGCTAACACATAGAGGAGTTCGGGGGACTTCTCGGAATCGAATTCGGGTAAGTAGAACTCCCGGAATCGAGCTTGACGTGAAGGGGTTATTTCGGGACGTCAAAAAAATAAGTGTGTTGTAAAATGGACTAATTTTGGAGATTTTACGACTTTCTGTCTCGTGTCAACCGCTATAGAGATTGACACTCCGCCGTAGCGACCTCCACTGTAGCGGGAAAATTACGGCTACAGCGGAAGTCAACGTCGGTCAGCCTCCGCCATAGCGAGTGACTCCACTACGATGGTACTGCTATAGCGGAGCAGACCGCTATAGCGGAGCGTGACAGGATTTAATTCAGAAACTTTTCAAAAAGTTTAGTTTTTCTTGAAACATTTTGGGAGAAGGAGGACGCGATTTTGGGCGATTTCTACCAATTTTCCATTATTTTTCTTCCCTAAAGTAAGGTTTCTTCTCCCCAAACTTCGTGCTACTTTTTCTACGCGGTAGAATTGCTAGAAGGGAACTTGGGGAAGGGTTGGAATAACCCAGGGATGGTAGAATCCGCAGAAGAAGGGGGATTCTAGGCATGGAAGTTCTTGGGCATTGTTAAAAATAAGATTTTATGATCACATATTGCTAATTTCTCTATTTTTATCCGTGAAAATGATAGAACTAGGGAAATTAATGGTGGGAAGCCCGGGAAAAAAGGTAGGATGATCATGGATGGCCTGGGTGGTCTGAGATTTGGTATAATCCGGGTAATGTGCAGGCCTTGTTTGTTAATTTGAGTACTTGTATATTGTTTTAGACCAAGAACGAGAAAGGAATCCGGAACACAGGAAAGCTCGGGTTGAGTAGAGCTTTGATCATTTCGAGGTAGGTGATGGCTTACGATTCCTATGAATGTTGTATATTTTGTACTCTTATCTAAGTGTTTTTATGAATTGCATTGCTTAGAGGAATTGTGTAGAATATCTAAGGGTCTTATTTTACAGTCTGTGAATTGAACGGTGTGTTGCTTGTTGATGTACAAGTTGTTTGTTCATTATTTGACTGTGGATTGTTGACATTCGGTTGGCTCAGATACCACGACTGGTACGGGTATACTAACGGTTGGCACGAGTATCACGCCTGGTAAAGGTATAATAAATGGTTGGCTCGGATACCACGCCTGGTACAAAATACTAACAGTTGGATCGGGTACCACGCCTGGTACGGGTTTATTTTACTGCATCACTTCATTTATATTGTTGCATTACATTGACTGTTATTGGTTCCGTGAGTGGACCGGGTTGCTTTATTGAATTGTGATACTGGTTGGTGGTCCTTGAGTGACCGGGAATCCTGTTATATCTATTGAAATGGTCTTGGATTAGGTCGGGTGGTCCGTTTAACACTTAGTTGTTGTTTAAAGGGTATCCTAGGGTGGGTCCGGGCTTGACGAAAGGATGAATTATTAGTTATGTGACTGTTGTTTATGGTTATCAAGGGTGAATTTCATGTGAGAACAAGCTAGGTAGAGACTTGTAGTCTAGGGGAGCCTGTTGACTTGTTGCATGTTTTCCGTACTTGTACTTGATTTGCTGTACTAAATTATACACTATTTATTTGGAACTGGCTGATGATCCTACCAGTACACGGTGGTTGTGTACTGATACTACACTTGCTTGTATTTTTTATGAGTACAGAAAATCTTTCGGCGGTTGACGCATGACCTCATCTATAGTACCAGCGTTTCCAGACTTCAAGGGCGAGCCACTTCGATCGAGCTGCCTTGAATCTATCATTAGGGTTGTAGCCCATTTGTTTCGGGCTTAGACCATTTCCTTATATTTTTGGGGTTGCATCCCCATACTCTAGATATTGGTAGAATTGTGTGGTACTGCAACTTTCAGATTCTAGGGAGAAATTTTCGCAGGTTAACTTAATGAAGTTTTTTCATTATTATTGAATTGCTAGTTTACTTTTATGCACTGGTTTTGAGATTTTAGAATAATTAAGTTCGGGGAAGTGATGGTTCGCTCACCCGAGGTTTGGGTGAGTGCCACTCACGGCGGTCTGGATCGTGACAAAAGATCATGCTTCAAAAAATTCAGAAAATCTTGGCAGAAGCTCATGGTTCGCGGTACTCAATTCATCTGGGTGTTACTAAAATGTATAGAAACTTGAGGCAGCGTTACTGGTGGCCCGGGATGAAAAGGGACATAGTCAGTTTTGTGTCCAAGTGTCAGAATTGCCAGCAGGTATAGTATGAGCACCAGAGACCTGCAGGACTACTTCAAAGAATGCTCATTCCAGAGTGGAAGTGGAAAAGGATAGCCATGGACTTTGTGGTGGGTCTTCCCAGGAAATTGGGGAAGTATGACTCAATTTGGATCATTGTTGACAGGCTGACCAAGTCTGCTCACTTTATTCCAGTCAGGGTAGATTTTAATTCGCAACAATTGGTTAAGATCTACGTGAAGGAGATTATGAGATTGCATGGGGTGCCACTGTCCATCATTTCAGACAGGGGTACGCAGTTCACCTCTAAATTTTGGGGCAAGCTACATGAAGATTTAGGTACACAACTCACTTTTAGCACAACCTTCCATCCTCAGACTGATGTTCAGTCGGAGAGGACGATCCAGGTATTGGATGATATACTGAGAGCATGTGTGATGGACTTCGGGGGTCATTGGGACCAGTTTCTACCATTGTGCGAGTTCTCATACAACAATAACTATCACTCCAGTATTGACATGACACCATTCGAGGCGTTGTATGAGAGGAGCTGCAGATCATCGGTTGGGTGATTTGAGGAAGGTGATGTAAATCCTTTGGGAGTGGAATTGGTAAAGGAAGCACAAGAAAAGGTAAGGGGCATTCAAGCTAAGTTGTTGGCTGCCCAAAGCAGGCAGAAGGAGTATACAGATCGCAAGGTCCGGAACATAGAAATTCAGGTTGGTGAACATGTATTGTTGAAGGTGTCACCAATGAAGGAGTTATGCGGTTTGGTAAGAAGGGCAAGCTTAGCCCTTGGTTCATCGGTCCTTTTGAGGTTCTTGAGATTGTAGGGCCAGTGGCTTACAAGTTAGCACTGCTGCCCAGTTTGTCGGGCATCCATCAGGTATTCCATGTATCCATGTTTAAGCGATATCATGGGGATGGGGACTACATCATCAAGTGGGATGAGGTGCTTTTTGATAAGGATCTTCGTTATAAAGAGGAACCAATTTTGATTCTTGCTCAGGATGTCCGGTGGTTGAGGAAAAAGGTGATTGATATGGTAAAGGTTCAGTGAAAGCATCATCCGGTTGAGGAAGCCACTTGGGAAATCGAGAAGGACATGCGGGACTAGTACCCTCATTTGTTTGAGAATTCATGTACTACACTTTCTTTCCTTTATTTCTATAAATTCGGGTTTGATCGTTCAGGGATGAGCGATGGGTAAATTAGTATCTATTGTAATGATCGGGTTCATCGTTATGGGTAGTCCAAATTATACCAAGTTTTAGAGTTAGAAAACTCCAGGCTTGGGAGTTTGAAATTCTAGGCTAGGCTAGTCTCAGCCGGTTTAGGAGCGAGGTATGGTCTAAGACAATCCGGATAAGAATGGGTTAGATGTCTTGTGTTGATCTAGTTTTCCCCGTAGCTAACACATAGAGGAGTTCGGAAGATTTTTCGAAATCGAATTTGGGTAAGTAGAACTCCCGGAATTGAGGTTGACGTGAAGGGGTTATTTTGGGACTTTAGGAAAATAAGTGTGTTGTAAAATGGACTAATTTTGGAGGTTTTACGACTTTCTGTCCCGTTTCAACCGCTATAGTGATTGACACTCTACCGTAGCGACCTTCGCTGTAGTAGAAAAATTACCGCTACAACGGAAGTCAACGTCGATCAGCCTCCGCCATAGCGGGCGACTCCGTTATGGCAGTACCGCTATAGCGGAGCGGACCGCTATAGCGGAGCAGACCGCTATAGCGGAGCGTGACGGAATTTAATTCAGAAACTTCCCCAAAATAGTTCAGTTTTTCTTGAAATATTTTAGGAGAAGAAGGAGGCGATTTTAGGCGATTTCTACCAGTTTTTCATTGTTTTTCTTCTCTAATGTAAGGTTTCTACTCCCCAAACTTCGTACTATTTTTCCTACGCGGTAGAATTTCTAGGAGGAAACTTGGGGAAGGATTGGAATAACCTAGGGATGGTAGAATCCAGGGAAGAAGGGGGGGTTCTAGGCATGGAAGTTTTTGAGCATTGTTAAAAGTAAGGTTTTATGATCACATATTGCTAATTTCTCTATTTTTATCCGTGAAAATGATAGAACTAGGGAAATTAATGGCGAGAAGCCCGGGAAAAAGGGTAGGATGATCATGGGTGGCCTGGGGGTCTGGGATTTGGTATGATCCGGGTAATGTGCAGGCCTTGTTTGTTAATTTGAGTACTTGTATATTGTTTTAGACCAAGAACGAGAAAGGAATCAGGAACACGGGAAAGCTCGGGTTGAGTAGAGCTTGGATCATTTCGAGGTAGGTGATGGCTTACAATTTCTGTGAATGTTATATATTTTGTACTCTTATCTAAGTGTTTGTATGAATTGTATTGCTTAGAGAAATTGTGTAGAATGTCTAAGGGTCCTGTTTTACAGTCTGTGAATTGAACGGTGTGTTGCTTGTTGATGTACAAGCTGTTTGTTTATTATTTGACTATGGATTATTGACATTCGGTTGGCTCGGGTACCACGCCTGGTACAGGTATACTAAATGTTGGCACGGGTACCATGCCTGGTACAGGTATAACAAATGGTTGGCTCGGGTACCATGCCTGGTATGAAATACTAACGGTTGGCTCGGGTACCACGCCTGGTACATGTTTATTTTACTGCATCACTTCATTGATATTGTTACATTGCATTGACTGTTATTGATTCTGTGAGTGGACCGAGTTGCTTTATTGAATTGTGATACTGGTTGGTGGTCCTTGAGTGACCGGAAATCCTGTTATGTCTATTGAAATGGTCTTGGATTAGGCCGGGTGGTCAATTTAACACTTAGGTGTTGTTTAGAGGGGATCCCAGGGTGGGTCCGGGCTAGACAAAAGGTTGAATTATTAGTTATGTGACTGTTGTTTATGGTTATCAAGGGTGGATTTCATGTGAGAATATGCTAGGTAGAGACTTGTAGTCTAGGGGAGCCTGTTGACTTGTTGCATGTTTTCCATATTTGTACTTGATTTGTTGTACTGAATTATACACTATTTATTTGGAACTGACTGATGATCCTACCAGTACACGGTGATTGTGTACTGATACTGCACTTGCTTGTCTTTTTTGTGAGTACAGAAAATCTTCCGGCAGTTGACGCACGACCTCATCTGTAGTACCATCGTTTCCAGACTTCAAGGGTGAGCCGCTTCGATCGAGCTGCCTTGAATCTATCATTAAGGTTGTAGCCCATTTGTTTCGATCTTAGACCATTTCCTTATATTTTTGGGGTTATATCCACGTACTGTAGATATTGGTAGAATTGTTTGGTACTGCGACTTTCAGATTCTAAGGGGAATTTTTCGCAGGTTAACTTAATGAAGTTGTTTCATTATTATTGAATCGCTAGTTTACTTTTATGCATTTGTTTTGAGTTGTTAGAACGTTTAACTTCGGGGAAGTGATGGTTCGCTCATCCGGGGGTTGGGTGAGTGTCACTCACGGCGGTCTGGATCGTAACAGACATGATAATGAAGTATGTCCAAATATGTATTTTATCCATTTATATTAATATGTTTAGTTGAAATCTCATTCTATTTATGTACCATACCAATCCCATTTTGATATACTATATTACATCGTTTCATTTCAAAATAGATACAAGTGAGGAAATAATGCTTTAGTGATTTTTATTAGTAGAATAATTAGATAGTACACATTTACTTTGAATTTGTTCAAATTAAGACTAAAGGAAGATCATTAAATTTAAGTAAAATTTGTGACTTTATTAAAAAAAAAAAAACTTTTATCACCATTTAATTTAATGAAGCAGTAACTACTATTTCATATTTATAGATAATAATTTTATTTATCTAATTTGCGGCTTGAAATATTACTAGAGATACATATATATATTTTTATTATTATTATTCGTAGATATTTTGTTTCGTTAAGTTGATCTTAAAATTCTCGTGAGTATATGATAATCTACGTAGCAATTTAGATTCTTGTTAAGTTCTAGAATTGCATGCATGTTCTCACTTGGCTTGAAAATGAATAATTGAATTGAGTTATATGTGGGTAGTAATTGCATTAAATGTGTACAGTATTTTTTGATAACATATTATTAATTAAAACTAGCTTTTTATGTTTTGGTGAAACAATATCTTGTCTCTTCCGTGCTACTACTATTTCATATACCAAAATTGATTATCAATTGCTATTTTTTATTAGTTAAATACTATTTACTTTACTCATACTAAAAGATAAAATTTCGAATATCTTTTTCTCTTGAAAAAAAGTAACTAGTATATCGAACAACAAGAAAATGATAATCATTTATCTTTTATTTATTCATTTATTTATTTTTATAAGCTCGGAAGTAATTGTTTAGTTCAAAGAATGAGTTTAAGTTCTTGATTTCAAGAAATTTAAAGGTTAATATAAGTAATAATTAATTATAAAATCGGAAAGCACTATTACCGATAATTTAATTTACTGAAATTAATTTACCATTTCAAAGCCGATTTAATTGGGACGGATAGAGTTTAAATACGCTAGAAGCTTATTAAGACTCGGGGATATGGGGATGATCCATAAATGCCTCCAAAGGCATGAGAAACATATCAAAATTTGTGGTAAGACTGAAAAGCACTGCTATCGGTAAGCCACACATCAATATAAATAAAATGGTTTAAATCAATTTTAAAATAAATGAAAAGGCGAGAAATAAGCAGTTTTTTTCTTGTTAAGCTAATAATCATAACATATCCAAAAGACTAATTTAAGCCATTTATAAGTCAATGAAGCGATCGTGCTAGAACCACGGGACTCGAGGGGTGCCTCACACCTTCCCCTCGGTCAACAGAATTTCTTATCCGAATTTCTAATTCGCAGACTAATAAAGAGTCAACTTCTTTTTGATTAGGGATTCAAAAGGTGACTTGAAACACCAAACTCAATTCTAAGTGGCGACTCTGTTAAAATAAATAATCCCTTCTCAAAATGTCACTTTAATTGGAAAAAACCTTTTTCAAAACAACTCTCTTAGTAGGGTGTAAAAAAGGGGTGTGACAGCTCTGACGACTCTGTAAGCAAAACAATCCCTTTTCAAAACGTCACTTCAATTGAAAAAACTCTTTTTTTCAAAATCACACTCTTGTAGTGGGGTGTGTGGTGAAAAATAGGGGTGTGACAAATGAATGTGTCAAATCAAAAAGTGACAAGTAAAATTAAACGCAGAAAGTAAGAAAAAGAGGTCAACAAAGAATTAATTATGGTAATTAGTTTCAAAATATCCAATCGAAAAATGATGTCTTAATTTAATTTACTTTTAACCCTTTTTAACAGTCCATGCGTGCTTAGAAATGTATTTGTTTGGAAAAAATGATTTTCTAGATCTTTATAATTTTTTTATTATTATTTTATGTTTTTTTTACAATAAATTTTTATTTTTACAAAGAAAAGATTTTTACTTTTACACATTAAAGATATGAAAATGTTATTTACTACTCTCATTTCCTCCTCCCTTTTTCTCTTAAGAAGGTAAAAAATATACTTCAAACAAAAATAGAATGTGTTGAATTGCCTTATTTTAAATATTTAATTAAAATAAAAAAATTTATTTAAATAATATTTAAGCTAAAAAAGCAAAAAAAAAAAAAAAATTAAAAATCATAAATTAAAACTTTTAATTTATAATACCTGACTTATAAATCAAAAGATATCAGTGAATCCAAACATGCTGTAAAAAGGTTAAGAGACTCCCAAAAAATTATTCTCTTCTCGTCTCAGTTTACGTGACTTAATTTGATTGCTAATCAAAAAAGGTGATTTTTCCAAATATGTCCTTGTATTTATTATTTATTACTTCATATACTAAAGTATTTTTTAATAAATCAAGATATATTCATACCCTTTTTGGTAATACATATCCCCTTAGACTATTTTTTTGCATTTATGTCGTATTTTGGCCCTACTTTATTTATTTTTTAATTAGATTGTCATATTTAATTTAATAAATATACTTAACTTTGAGCCCTTTAGAAATACTTGAAATGTTGTGGAATGGTGATGATGTCGTCTAATAAAAATAACTATGCACAAATATAATTTAATATTGTGATAAAAATAACCTTGACGAACTTATTTAGTATTGAGAGGATACTCCATTGATCAAATTTAATTTAATAGTAATTCTAAAATTATCATTAAATTTCACTTGATCTTATTTTTAATAAAAAAATATTTTAAAAATATAAATTTAGCTTTTTAACACAATTATATAATAGAAATAAATTTCAAAACTTTTTAAGAATAGATTAAAATCTTGGGAAATAGTAGAAAAAGAACTTTTTGATTTTATTCAATTAGTTTAATTCACTGGGAATAGAAAGGTGGACAAATAAAAATTCTTATCAAGTGATCAGTTTCTCAATCTCACATTTATTAAATATTATTGATGATCACATAGTTTTGAAATAAAAATATTCTTTTTTTACAAGTAATTTAATTTATCATAATCATATAATCTTTAATTGGTTGGGTAAGAGAATTTGTTTTAAGAGTAAAATATCAATGAATCAATGACAGACTAAATTAATTCTTAAACTTTATTTTAGTGAATTTAAGTTTTTCTAAAGTTCATTTAAACCTAGACTTTAATAACCATATATTTTTTCTAGCTTAAATCATTGTGACATGAAATTATGAGTAGTTAATCAGTAAATATCAAAATAAACTATTTTTAATTCTAACTAGAACAATACACTCATAATATGCAAAAAACGGGAATGATTGCATGTCGCGCCTCTGGCTAGGAGGGGCGGATATCGATGGGTTAAACGAGCACCTGCTGAACATATATAATAAACTCATGCTAAAGTTGTAAACTGATAAACAACAATATAGACATCAAGGTGTGATTACATATACTAGTACATACATAACTGAAGGGTCCACTAAATAAGATGATGTACAACTGAAATAAAACTTAGTCTAAGAAGCCTCTAAAGAGTTTGCAACTGAGAATCTGATAACTAGTCGGGACAGGGCCTCGACATACCCACTATAAAATATGTACATTAATACAAAATATATGACTTAGACATCGAATAGCTTCAAAGAGAGGTGGAGCTTACCAACTAATCGACTGGAAGGAACTGGCCTATTGTGAATGTCTGCTAGCCTGAGTATCTGAGCCTGCATTCATAAAAATGCAATGCCCCCGAATAAAGGGATGCTAGTACATATAAAATATGTATTAGTTATAAAGCAGACTGAATAACAAGTAGACAAGTAAGAATTTTTAATGAATCAGATACCAAAAATAGCAAAATTTGAGCATATACATACATGAATATAATTCGAACCGAAATAGAAACAGAAACTGATACTATGACCAATATCGGCGGTCCTCATATAACGTCCTACGCGTTACTCATTTACATATATTTAAAATTCTTAGAATTTGCCTAGGTGACATCTTTACCCTTTTATATTGCTTCTCTCTTCTTTCTGTAATACTAATTGTCAAGAAGTCACAAGATGGCCTATCGTCGGTCAGTGACACCTGTATGGCATCTGTAGCCAACTATCACAATCATGTGTGAAATCTCATAGTCTGAATAATGTGGTCTGTCAAGGTACGCCCTTCATGACTCCTGTAAGGTATGCCCGTAGGACTGTGTAGTCAGGAGAATCCACGATGAAAAGTTTCAGCTGACTCTGTTTGAATTCTGTGCACAAAATAACGATGCACATAGTGAACCTAAAATTACCCACTCCACATTGCAGAGCAAGTTATAGTCTCATCTTGAATCTAAAGGCATGTACTAAGTAACTCATGAATCATATAACTCGTTATCTGAATATTGATTACTTTCTTTAGCTAAAGAATCATATATCTATTGATCTATATGCTTATGGCTAATTCATGGCCAATTACTTTATTTAAATTTTATGACATATATGCTCTGTGACTTCTAGGAGTTTCAACTGAAGTCACGTATGGTCATGTGAAATATATGACTTCTTTGACTAGAAAAGAGTACTATAACTCTATAGGTGTCACGTTCCGAAGCTATCCCCTAGACGTAACATGGGACCTAGGATCACAAGTGACCCCAAGCTAACCCAAAATCTGGCATATCACAAGCATGCTGAAATAACTCTAAACAAGCGAAAGCATAACTGTACAACGCATATAATCTAATAAGGATTCAACTGAGAAAATCTGAATAATTAACTGTTTGAAAAGCAGAACAATCTAAATCAACTGAATCTGACTCTATATCTGAAACCCTTAAGTACTGATGAGTTGCTGGGACAAGCACCCATCTAACTCTAAATACTGAAAATAAGAACAAACTAACTAACTCAAAAAGCATGTAAAGATATATCCTCGAATGATAAGGACTCACCACTGACTATCACTGATATAACACCGGAGCGAGCTAATCATGAGACTGAAGCTGAAGCTGAGAGCCTGAAACTGCATCATGATAGAATGCAACACATAGATTACGCGTCGGTACTTCAAATGTACTAAGCATGAGGGATATGCAAAGCTGACCAAATATGTAACCATGCTAAAATACTAATAAAATGTTTAACTGAACTTAACTATAGTACATAGGCCCCAAAATATAATCATGCATAAAAAGCTGAAATGCAAGGGTAAACTGAAAACATACTGAAAGCTGAGAATAAACATAAACTAAGGGCCTGTAGTACTTTACTAAAAGTAATACTGTGGGAGAGTCTATTAACCGACATAAACTACATCAGCCAAATGTGGAGTCCGATGTATACGCCCTATCAGAGGACCCAGTATACCTTGCCAGTGTATAAAGGCATGGCTAATATGATCACTAGTTCTGAGGCCCAACTGAGGAGCTAAATAACTCACGGTGCACGTATTTCTGGGACTTGAGGGTACGCTGAACCCTAGTCAACTCGGTGCTAAATACTGGGACTTGAGGGTACGCCGAACCCTAGTCAACTCGGTGCTAAATACTACTCCCAAACTGAATATTAATAGCTCATTTAAAACTAAAGTCCTGAATTTCCGAGACAGAACTAAACTGATCTGAAAACACTACATTTTTGAAAACGGAGAAGAGACTAAATTACCCTTCAAGTATTGGAAATAGTACAAATATACCCTTCTTCCACCTTTGGGCTCTAAAATGCCCTTTCATCCACCTTTGGGCTCTAAAATACTCTTCTCATCCACCTTTGGGCCCTATTTTGCCCCTTTCCTTAACAAAACCCTTTAGGAAAAATGATTAGGATTTTCATTTAATATGTAACAATATTTTATTTGTTGAAATTTTAATTAATCAAAACCTATAAACTTACAAACCCAATTTGGATCCCATATTTAGCTCCCCTTCATTTCTCATCTCTCTATTTTTTTCAAGTTCTTATTTAGATTAGAGACATATGTCATAGATTTAATTTAATGACTAAGATTTAGTAAATTAAAAATAAGTCTTAATTATGATTAAAATAATTAATTACTTTTATTTACTTACTCTAAAATATAAGGTAATTCCATAATTCTAGCAATTAAATTTATTTTTAATTATATTATTATTTATTTTATCAAATATTCAAATATCTAATTGCTATATTATTTATAATACAGGAAAAAAGTTATACTAAATTTTAGTTATAATTTTTTTTAAATGAGGAGGACTTCTCTTTCATCATTGAAATTCCTTTTCAACATTCAAATTAGGCTAAAAATAATTTGAGTGAAAAAAATAGTAGCAAAAAAATTAAAGTAAAAATGATGCAGGACAAAATTTACTCAAGCCTCAAGGCAAGTGAGAATATTTTTTTATATTTAGCAAAAATATATTGTACAACTAAAATTGTGAGATTAAAATAATATTTTGAAAGTAAATATATGAAAGTAATTAATTAATTTAATCATAATTAAGACTTATTTTTAATTTAATAAATCTCAGTCATTAAATTAAACTTATGACATGTCTCTAATCTAAATAACAACTTGGAAAAAATGGAGAGATAAGAAATGAAGAGGAGCTAAATCTGGGATCCGAATTGCATTTGTGAGTTAATAGGTTTTGATTAATTAAGATTTCAACAAATAAAATATTGTTACATATTAAATGAAAAATCCTAATCATTTTTCCTAAAGAGTTTGTTAAGGGAAAGGGCAAAATAGGGCCCAAAGGTGGATGAAAAGGGGACAACTACACAAATGCTCCTAAAAGGAAGTGGCTTTGCATTTTTGCCCTCCATAAGAAAGGTCTTACAAAAATAGTCTTCTTTGTTTATATGTATAGAACAACTACCTTTTTTCCCTTTATACCTCAAATATTTCTAAACAACACTCAATGCTCATTTGCCTCTCAACTTTTATATTTATTTCTTTTTCTCTTTTTTATTTTTTTATTTTTATTTTTTCTTTTATCTTTTTTTCTCATCCTTTATTTTTCTTTTATTTTTTGTTTTATTCTTTCTTCTACGTTTTTTTCTTTTTTCTCAATCTTTATTTTTTTCATTTTCTCCTCTCAATTCTAATTTTTTTCTCCTTTTTTAAATTATTTTTCTCAACCTTTATTTT